>OY757310.1:171718082-172318082 GCA_963583905.1 Stenurella melanura | reverse complement strand
ACAAGGTGGTCCAAAATTGTCTCCTGATATTTTTGTGGCCGATAGTAAACCAAAAATGATGGTAGTCTTTCTCTTTCATAGAAACTTATTTAAGAAAATCAATAATAAGGGATATACCCCTTAAAATATCAAATTTATATTTTGAACTTAGTCATAGGCCATCTGGACACTAGTTTATATAGTATCAGTCAAACCCTCTATTTTCCTCATAATTTTTTATTCTTTTTCAAATTTCTGAAAATTATTGTAAAAAACTAATTTTCAGATCATTAGAAATAAAAAAGGTATTCTTATTGCATTTCGATAAACAAATTACTCAATAACTGCTTGTTCTTGAGTAATTTGTGTTTAAAAAACAACGTGTATTTAAAACATTTTATTAATAATATCCTTTGCACATAAAGAATGCTTTGAAAATAGCTAACATTCAATTACAAGAATTGTTCGAAATGACCTCCATTTTCCCTTATGCACAATCTAAATCTTTCTGTAAAGAAACGTTGAACACCCTGTAAAATTTTTTCATCATTTGTTGTAAACTCTTGATCGATTTTTTTATCAGCTGTTCAATCGTGTCAATTTGAGTGTTGTAACTTGTAATCTTAGATAACACCACACAGTGAAATCAAGGGAAGTTAAGTCAGGAAACCGAGTAGGCCCCTTAATCGGTGCATCTGCTCCTCAGCCAATCCATCTGTTAGGATAGTGGTTGTGTAACCATGTTCTACATGTTCAGGTATAATGTGGTGTTCAGTGGCGTAGCGGACGGACCCGCAGTGCGGGGGGCCCCCAGCTTTTGGGGGCCCCCGAGTCTAGAAATTTATGACGCGAAAACATCCTCGAAATTAAAAATTACATTCATCTTAAACATCAATGTTCAATAGTCAATATTATATATAAGTATTTTAATATAATAATGGTTGATAAAAAAGTTATTTCATACATAATTAATTTTAGTAGAGGTCTCGGATTTGTCAAATAAATGGGGTATAGAACAAGAGTTTCAAAAAAAAGAGAAAAAGGCGTGTTAAAAAGTTTTTTGATGAATTAGCAGAAGATGCATGAACGACTTATAGATTCCGAAACATCTTTTAAAGTAAAGGTATTTTATGCCAACCTTGATATTGTCATTCAACAGATTGTTGGCCGATTTTCTGGGATGAGCGAAGTGGTAAAAAGATTTTCCTGTTTGAATCACAAAACATTATCAAAGTTGAATAACGATCAGCTTTATTTGGAAGCTAGCAATCTTGCTGAAAATTATTCTGAAGACTTATCGGCAGATTTTCCCCGCGAACTTCTGTTACTAAGAAATGTTTTGAGCACACAAATAATAGAAATTGCGGATTCTTCAGTCTTTTATTTTGCTATATTCCCTATAAAAAATCTTAAAATTTTACTATTAAGTGTTCCAAATCTTTTCATTGCCATAAAATTATTCTTAACACTACCAGTTACTGTTGCTACAGCTGAAAGGTCATTTTCAAAATTAAAGCTTATATTAAGACGTTTGTACGAAATTCAATGACACAAGAAAGACTGTCAGCATTTATGTGTATTAGGTATTGAGAAAGGGAGAGCAAGGAAGCTGGATACTGATCTCATCATCAAAGACTTTACTAAAGAGAATGTACGTCGCTGCCGAAAAACTTCATAATTTAAGTGAGTTTCTTATTTTGTGGGGGTCCCGACCATACATTTTGCGGGGGGGCCCCGAGATTTTCAGCTACGCCACTGGTGGTGTTGCACCGAAATGTATAAAAAACATTTTTCTTCTCTTTCGCAATGAAATATTACTTAATATTTCATGCAAGGTGTTTTCCAAAAAATCATAATATGAATCGCCATTTATGTTTCCAGAAAATATATAGTATCGAAGAAACTGATTCCCTAGAGTTGCTGCCTATACATTTATTTTGAAAATATGTTAAAAATGAGTTTATATTGTTGCATTAGGATTTTCCTCAGGCCAGAAGTGCATATTTTGAGAATATAACATGCCTTGTATGAGTGTAGCCTCGTAAGTAAAAAGTATTTTACTTTAAAAAATTGAAGCATTTTCTGTACTTAAAAAAGTTTTGGCATCAGGAATATTTCTTACATAAAATTTTACAGCTGCAACAGCATTACCAAAACATTCTCCCAAAGACAAAACTACATCTGCTAATTCAGAGAAAGGTAATCACCCATGTTTAAATAATACTAACAATTAAACTAGAATTATTTCAAAGAAAAGAATCAGTCTAATAAATAACAGAAATGTCAAAGTAGTATTTCAAAACATTCTTTATGTGTAAAAGAATTTAATAATAAAATGTTGTAAATGCAGGTTGTTTTTTAAACACAAATTACAATATACATGATCTCAATTGGGACAGCATATAGGCTAAAATTCGGAGTAGTCTCCTTTAATGGACAAATCAAACTCTAGGCATCTAATTCCACCCACATTTCTAAGTGGAGGCGGACCAAGTCCATGTGGACTGCAGACGAGAAGTGATGAATATCCGAGTTTTCGTTTTTATGCTGTTACAACTGAGATCGTATATACTATACTCGAGAATCATTAAAAGAAAAACTTTGTGTAAAAATATTAATGAAATATTTGCATTCTTTCGATAACCTTCATTCTGGTTATGCTAGCAAATTAAAATCTTAAAATGAATTTGTCTAATTTCTTATTTGACAATTCTCATTCTAACACTAGCATCCACACAGTCCCCTACGGCCATGCAGATTAAACTAGTATCTACATAACCCCCTACGATCATGAAGATTCAGTTAAAAATGAGAACAAAGGCCTAAAATGAATTTATTTTTCTACGTTGTCTTAAAAAAATTTTCATTCTAATGGATTACATTTTCATGAAATCTATCATTCTGTTTCCTGGAAGACAAAATTTGTACAATGTAAACTGGGCTTTTATTTACTTAACTCCCAAAAAGCCATGGAAGGTCGTAAATAATTTAATTTAGATTCTGATAAAACTTTTTATTTTAAGTAAGCTATCAGCCTTTAAAGGGTAGTTAAATATAAAGAATATTTACATGTCAGTGTTTGAAAGAGGGTTAAAAATTAATATTAAAAATTATTTCCGGTAATATGTTTCCTATTTACAAACATGGCAATGGGGCTTCACCAGTTGACATCGCTCTCAGCATGTTCATTGGTGACACAGCCCCTCTTACAACACTAAAATATCACAAAAATCGAATTCAAGAACCCCCATATTTAATGTCCTTAACTGTAGTATCAGCTGCAAAAATATCGGAAGGAAATCTTGGACACCTTCTATATATTTGTGAGGCCCCCCTTCCCAAATCCTGGATCAGCCACTGCACACAAATGTGAGCACGCAGTTATCTAAATAAAATAAAATATATAGCCTATTTCTTCATATTGCAACTCTGGGCACAGTGCTGACCATGGTGCTAATATATGTATTTATTTAAAGTGTTATTTTTTACACTCAACATATTTTAATAGCAATTTTTTGGAGTGCGGCCTTTCATAATTAATAAAGACTTTGCACTACCAAAAATCTTTAAAATTGTCTAATAATGTAATATTTCTCGACGACTAATATGTTCTTTCAACAATGACACAGGGAAAATAAAATTTTGCCCAATTTCAATGTGGAATCGGATTATAATTTATTATAAAATTTTACAAAACAAAGCAATATAAAAAAATATTTAAATAAGAGGCAATAATGGTAAAGCTTTATTTGCCCTACCAAACGCTCTTTAAATATAGATGGTTTAAAATTAAAACATTTCTGTACATACACAAATACAAATTAAATAGATAAAATTTTTGTAGGTAAATTATGGAAGTTAAAAACTAAGTTTTTGTAATGTCCATATTACATACCCAACATTAAAATTTTATCCTCACAAGTACTTTATATGGCGTATCGCAAGCTGTAATAAAATAAACTATTCAGATTGAAGAAATACTGCAGCTGGTAAAGTTTTAGTTGCCTTGGTTTTCATAACCATGAAATATCAAAATATAACATTATCTCCTTATAACCTCAGCTTAGGAGCACAAAAGAATCATAATTAATAATAATCTTTATTCAGATAGGAAAATCCTAATATAAAACAAATATATAATCAATACACACAATAAATTAAACAAATAAAATACACAAATATACACATACATATTTCTAAACACACCATAAACAATAAAATACAATAAAAAATGGTTGATTTATATGTGAGATGCAATCAGACAGAATTTCTCAGATAGGTTGCTAGTTCGTGTTTAAAAATATTTAGTGATCTGCTGTCTTTAATTTTTTTTGGTAAGTTATTATATTCCCGCAGTCCCTTAAAAAATATATTGTTCATTGCTCTAAAACTATTCGTTCTGGAAATATGTAGATTGTTCAGAGATCTCGTATTATAAGAGTGAATTTCATAATTAAATGTAATAAACTTATTCAAATATGCTGGCATTAAACCCTCATTCATGTAATTAAACCATCATTAAAGATGTACATCAAAATTTACTTTAGTAAAAAAAAAATCGCTAATACTTAAGCTTGCACACAGTTCATTTCATTACTGCAATAGTGTAAATGTATGAAATTCAGCTTATGCTATTAATAAAGTATTATTATTATTATTATTATTAAAATACAACCTTATATCTTGGTCAGGAGGCTAATGTGTAACTTGCAGTTTCTTTTTAGTAACTGACATCAATATATTAAATCATGTTTAAATAGTGACTTTTTATTCGCTTTATTTATGTTTTACATGTGACTAAATAAGTAATATCTAATACATGATTTGTAAAAGCTACTTCTGGCAATTTACCTGCTGTGAAAGCGTATTGGTACTTCCAGGTATGTTTTTGGATGTATTTTTGCATCTTGGCACAAAACACCACTTAGTTTTTATCACAATAAAATGTTAAAACTTTGCAAAATAACATGTTTATAATACACAATATTTGTTTACTGACAATGTGAAATGAAGTGTTTTTGGCGAAAAAATTTCAATTCCAAATTAAAATGGCATATTTTTAAGGTATTATTCGACTGATTGCCAAAATTCAAGTGTTTTTAACCATAATCAAGTATTATCTTCACATATTCAAAGAGAATTTAAAATTTGTGAATACACCTAATTTCAATTACTTTCTAGCACAAGGCTTATCCAAATAATTATTGAAGGTTGGACACGTGGGACATTTTTGGAGTTTTTTTGTCTGTTTCATTTTATTACTGAGACACGGTGCTATTTTGGGAAATCGGTGTAATGAAATAGTTCCTCTCGTAAATAACCTGATTCTGACTGTCTATGTTTAACTAGCTTTCATCAAGCAAACTGGCTTAAACTCTCTACATACTACGAAAAAAGTTCATTGTTCTATAACCGGTAGTTTCAAAGTGTTGCGAGAAGAATTTAACTCATGTATTGATTATCATAAATATATAGCTATTTATATATCTCAAAATTGAAATTAAAATACAGCTTGAAATATTGCAAGATTTTAAAATTTAAGGTACTGGAAAAATGAGATGTTATATTTCGATATTTCATCATATGAAATAGTCTTGCCCAATCATTTCCCCAATTACTAAAGATTTTAATGTTCTAGAATGGATTTTAAAAAAACTAGAGTTATCTGACTAACATTTCAATTTATTTGAAGCACGTTAGTATCAGAAACTTTAAGGGCGTACAACTACGTTAACCAAACTAAGTAAAAAATATTATAGACTACTGGCAGAAAGGCGGAGCTTATCTGTATTTGACAGCTAGCGCTCGTAGTGGCCAAGTAGAAAGTTAATTCCTGTGTCGCTTACACGTTCGTGAATAGGAGAAGTCTTGTTTTTAATAAATATTTTATTATAAGCTTTTTAAAAACACGCAAATCTCTGGGTTTACTTTAATGCCACCAAAGTGGGAAGTGTTGGAAACGCAGCAGCTACAATTGACATTGTCAAAATCAGCAGTTTAGTGTTTGTTATTGTGTAACATAATCTCCGGCTAATATCATGGAAAAATCATGCGGAGATGTTTGTTGCGTGGCTAACTGTGGAAATAGATCGAATAATACTAAAAATATAAAGTTTTATTCATTTCCCACATGAGGGAGTCAAATTAGACAGAAAAGACCCAAACTTCGGCAAAATTCCCCGATCGATGATTTTTGTTGAAATGTGTTCACAAAGATGTGGAGAACAAAAAAGCAAAATGCCACCGCGAGAAATTGTGTGGAAAATTCTTTATTAAACAATTTAGGTGCAATACGATACTTCATGAATAACTTTCACGTTTCAACAAAAATCATCGATCGGGCAATTTTTCCGAAATGAAAATCTCCTTTAACATGTCTGTATAAACTGGAGCAGAGGGAAAAGTGGATCAAAGAATGAAATACAAGATATGTGTGTAGTTAACAATTCAAAATACTCTGAGAAAATAATAATTTTGTTAATTAATTTTATAGCTCAGGGGGATCCTTATGGCAACGGAATAAGTGGTCAAAGATTTGCACATTTTATAGATAATACAAAATCGGACCATCAATTAAGTCCTAGTTTCGCGAAATCAATTTTTCCATCTTGTTACTCAAAGAAGGGCCCGACAGAAAAGTCAATGTTAAATTCTAAAGAACGGTAAATTTTCATTGAGTATTAATAATTAACTGTTTAGTCACATATACAATATATTACAAAAAATGAAATTTCATCTCACCTACGCAAAAAAATGTTTTAACATAACAAAAAAATAATATTCACTGGAACATTACATTTACTCACTACGGAATTGTTTGTACTTACTGTATAAGACAGTCGCGGCAACAAACAATTATTAAATTTTTGTAAAATCAGGAAAAAACAAATTGACGCATACACAAATATAAAAGCCACAGGAAGTAATTCGGAAATGCTCCACTGAAGCGCTAGTAGTCATTCTGCCGCTACTCTATAGTGTTTTTAAAATAGGAGAGGAGCGTTTTAAATTTAACACACTAAATCATACATCAGTGATTGGACAGGTCCTCGCCAGTTTTACACAAGGCAATAGTCGTAAATTTTGACATATTATAAAAATTTTAATTTCATGTCATAAATTAGGTATTTAGTTATAATTTCTATTTTATCTTTTGCACATTATATAGATAGATAGATACTTTATTCATTCATTAATTTTACATACAAAGGTAAAACTTATCAAATTAATCAAAATAGTAATAGTAGTATATCAGTTTTTAATCCTTTTTGTATAAGTGTGATGGTAAAAGTGTCTAATTACTTGGTGCCTTTATATTGCTTAATGGTATGGATGCTATATAAAATATTTGGAGGTCAAATAGAGGTCGATGCATTATATAATGTAATAAAATACACACAAAAACACTGTAGTCGTGTAGTATTGGTTGCCCAAAATGCCAAAAAGGTTTTAGTGTATTTTCTAGTTACTTTCGTGATGTGAATGGAACTTTAAGGTTTACTCCCCCTGGTTTAAAAACAGACTTTAGCGAGATACAACCACTCGAAAGTTCTTAAAATTCTCAAGTTAAGTCAACTAGGCCATGCGTCAAACTTCAATAACCAATAAATTTTGGATTATCAAGATAAATTGATTTTGTATTGCTAATCCGGGCACATAATTGCAACTCATTAATAATGGATACACTATATACCAACAACTTCAGATAACGTCTTAAAATTGAGGCAGTTTAGATCAGAGATTGGCGGTCGAGCTACTGGGCTGCAGGCAGGTCTGCCATTTCCCCCTTTATATAAGCAATGGCACTGACAAACCATTTTTATGAGAATAACTTGTCTTTCAAAACATTTTCATATTGTGTTAGCGATTGAACTCTGAACAAATTTCAAAATGTCCGTTCATCTGTCTGTCCATCCGTCTGTCACGTTCTTTGCAAGCATGATAACTTAAGAAAGAAAGGTCCGATTGTATTGAAATTTGGATGGTAAATTAGTATTAGTTAGAGGATGAACTCTATTGCTTTTTTAAGAAAATAAAAGTAATTGAAAATATAAAATTTAAAATGTCTAAAACGAAGAGTATCCCTTAGAATGTGCAACAATTATAATTATATAAAAAGTTCAACAAATTAATTAAGAACTGGTTTACCTTAGTTATTAACTTTGGAAGAGCTGTATCTCCCTTATAAACCATTTAAAAGATCATATGTATAGAAACTTTTTTACTAAGTTTGGTGGGTATATTACACCTTTAAAGTTTTCGAGACTATTTCTTTGACACCATTGCATTTGGTAATAACAAGGACAAAACGAATATTTACATGGTTATATAATTAATAATATAAATAAGACTTCATGTGATACAATAGGTGATAATTATAGGGTATATACCACCAACATTTGCACAGAAAATGGTACCATATAATAGTTTTAATGTAGCAAATGCTTCTCAAATATTACTAAAATATGTTTGTATGGAAATTTGTCTAAGATAACTTCTTTGGAGATTTATAAACAAAATTGTACTAAATTATTATCAATGTACATTAGAGAAGTTACGGATTTAGATTTTCCATCCTAATCGACCTAATTGTATGTACAAGGTGTTTACGAACTTCCGGTTTTAAATTAATAATTCATAATAAAAAATTATGGCAATACAAGTTTACTGTTTCCCAGATTGTAATTATTGCTTTCTTATGAATATACTTTTCTAGAACTACTAGTTTAAACATCCATCACACTAACTTTTCTCACCTTTCCTTAGGTATAGCGTCTCTGAAGAGGTGATGTTGACTCAAAACATTTCTAACTTTCAAAATATAAAGTGTTATATTCTCAATTGAGAAGAATTCAGTCTAATGCGTTGCTACCAGGATAAATCATTACAAAGCCTGCTTGTGATAGAATAACACCGAGACCGTGCTTGAATATTTCAAACGATACCCGTATACAAATAAAGTTAACTAGATATGTTATGCGCTCACCTCAAACAAAAGTAGTTGATTGTTTACCTGGCTCACCATTACAAGTCTGTTACCTGCTCTTGGTCGGTCCTAATATTGGAGTTCATTAAACTAACATTATTTATTATAAATAAATAATTTACATCATGCCTATCAATTAACATAAAGTAGTAAATCAATATTCAATTTATTACAATAATTAAAAAGTGATTCTAAAAATTGTCGGTCGCTGTACATGACATCGCTGGTATTATGAACTATTCTTTTGTGGGTCTTTCTTTATGATTTTCAAATTGACACTATACAAACTATACCGACATTCTATCAGTTATGATCTATTCACTTTTTTACAAAAAAAATGCACGGGTGGCTAAAACATTTAATTATGTTGTGCTAACTGAAAAACGAAATAGTAAAAACAAAGGATAAATAATTTATAAACTGTAAAATTTAAAAATCTGACTTGTTATTTAAAAAACGAGTTTAATTGTATGTTTAATTACCTTTACTAGTGAATTAACTGTAATGAAACAAAAAATGTTTAAACTTTGTCTACGAAAAATCGCTAACTTTGCAACAGTCCATTTAAAAAATCATTGTTTAAACAAATAAATGTGTAAATATGTTCATTAATTTGAAAGCCAACAGCTCTACTCTACTGAGGGCAGTTAGACCAAATTGTGGCAACAGTGGTCAAAATTAACAAGTCAACAACGTATACATGGGAAAACGCTCAATTTCCATAAATTTTTTAAAATAGGTCTTAAAACAATTTTTGAAATAAATTTACAGATTACCTTTAAATGTGTTATAATAATTGAAATAATTGATTTGATTATTGACTTAATGGGCTTGTTCGGCATTTTTTTTTAATTTCATATATCGAAAGTACAAGTACAAATTAATGGATCTGCAAAAATTCAGAATCTTATTCGCACGTTTAGTATCTTAAAAACTATTACAAATCTCCATCTCACGAAAATGGGGCGTGGCCAGGCGCTACGTCACTATACGCATAGACTCGGCGATCTCAATAGACTTGATGCTCCTTACTTGTTATAATTATAAGTGTTTTCGAAGCATTGTTTGTTTTGCTTATTACTTGACAGTAGGGGAGTACAATTTGGTGAAATGTCAAATAATTACAATTTTCTCTCGCTCCTGCCGGGGCGAATTTTCGATTTTGACACTGCAATTTAGATTAGAATTCATCGCCGACCTTCTCCTTTCCGTAGACACATAGAACGAAGTTCCACTCGACGCATTTATTTAGTTACCAGCGTTTAAAAATTCCATGTTTTTCGACTTTTCAGGTTAAATTTGAAAGGTCCCAGAAAGCCATTTTTCTTACGTCACTTGCGTATAGTGACGTCACAAATGAGCGCTCGGTTTTTGCAAGTATTGCTCATTTCTACTTCTTATATCTTGAGAACGGAAAAAATTAATAATACGAAATTTTAAGTGTATAATGAGAATATCGAGTACTATATGAAAGAGTATAAGAACTATACAAAAAGAATATCATGGAACAAGCCCATTGACTGTTTCTAACAAAAAAAGATTCTAGTGATTAAAATTCAAAATATCTAAACCACTGTTCTCTTGCTAGAATAATAAGAGTTCAGTGGCGAAAATTGAAAAATGATGTGATCATAGGGTAATCGGTTTGGTTACAGGGCTGTACTTTCCATTTTAGTGTATAAAATTTTAGTAACCATGTGCAGTCTGTTGTGTCGTAGTTTTAAGTTTTATAAAATTGGAATAACAACGATCTCTGTGTCATATTTACCTGAATAGAGAACTCGTGGACATGATACCGACTTATGGAAAAGCTTTGCAAAATATTGCTAACACTTCTACACTATACACAAGACTTATTTAAAACCGATGCTTGTACATTTACTCAAATAAGGAATACACACCTTGGCATAATCTGGCAATAGCAACTTCATGTTTACAAGTGAACGGAAACAATTGTCAATACTTACTGTAACCCAGTGGTTCTTAACATTTAACATAACATACCGTGTAATTTAATCCCATAAATTCACAAACACCTTGTATTTTGAAATGAGATGCATCTCAGATGTTCCGATGTGGTTTTGGCAAACGGCTGATTCCACAAAACGCAACAAGCTCTCATGAGCACTAGATTACAAACAGGTATATACTACAGAGCATGCCACACAGAACAAGTCGCCTAGTGTTTTTTCCCTTATATCGTAATCTTGCATTCATTGCTCAAACAAACCCATTTTTAGAATTTAAATAAATTTAATACTGGTAAATTTACAAAATAATAAATTACAAAATACATATCTATATTATCAATTAATAATTTTTATTCAAGCATTCAGAAATATTTCTTATGATGTTAATTATATCTTATTTAATTACGGTACGAGACAAAGTAAATTCTATACAAGATTAGCATCATAAATTAAAACTAGGGATGCACCGAGTACTCAGCCTGGCAAAGATATCGACTAATTTCATTGTTTTTCAACATAAATCACACTCGGCCTCTATTATCGTTCACTTTTGGTATTGTCTTCAATTGAATCAACAAACAAAATTATTTGAAAAAGTGAACTAAAGCTGGTAGTGCTCTCTAAATTTTTAAAATATTTTCTTAACACTTTGACTGCTGATATATGGCCTGTATGACCTGGTGGATAACCTAATCAAACTTGTTTTTCTGTTGCACGTGTACTGGTCTAAGCAAGATATTGTCGATAATATAATCTTAATAAAAAAATGAAAGCAAAAATTAACAAAAAAAAACATGATGTCCAAAAGCGTCACACGCACTCGTTATGAAATCTACAATTTTTTGCTCATGACGTCCTTGGGTGTTTGACGCCTGAAGGCGTCATGAGCATTGGAAGGTAGTAGGGAGATGATGCCTCCAGACGTCATCAGCAGTCAGTTTGGTTATTCAAAAGATCAAAATTTTATTTCATACTCATATTTGATGGATTTATATTACTTTTTAAATTTTATTCACAATAATTTAAGTGATTTTACAAATAGGAACACGTTCATGTTTATAATAAATTTCTACCTAATAATTTTTACTTATATACAGCCCCAATTTGGGGCCTATGTCCCAAATTGGGGCTGCATCTATTGCTATCCCCGTTATTACAAAAGATCGGTTAAAGTTTTTGGGCATTCCAATGACGTCATCTAGCTTTTCTAGTTTTTAAAGTAATTGGGAAAAACCATATTCGACAATTTTTAAAAACCCCTAATATTTCATTAATTTAAATTGTTACATCATTTATTATTATTTTAACTTATTCCAACAAAAGTATTATTGACTCCACAAAACATCCGATATGACATCCATATAAAATACAGAAGATAATATCTTTTTCGTTTACCCTTATTGTAAATATCTTTAACCCTTTCATTCCGGCATTGGTTTTAAATAGACAGACTCCCATGACTAAAAGGGACCCCATCGAACTCCTCAAATTCAAAATAAAAACACTTAGAAATATACCACAGTGTGGTAACGCTCAAAATTTGTGGGGGTCTAAAGCAGAGTCAACTGCACGGAAGAGTTAGAAAAAGATGTATTTTAGTTTATCTTATGGGCGGATATGTCCGCTTCCAGAATTTAACACATCCTCCGGCCTCACGTAATTATCCGGTTTCCACGCTGGGAGCACGAAAAATTTTTGTTGATTCATACAGTTTCAGGAATTAAAGGGTAAAAAGTTACTATACAATGTGTAACTTAAAATGTCATAACAATTTAAATCAACGACATATAAAATTTAAATCAATGAAAATGATGGTTATGATTTTTCCAAATTATTTTAAAAACTAAAAAGCTAACTCAAAGGATCCCGCAAATTTCTTATCTGAACGATAACACGTTATCTCCGAAGATTTTTTTAGGGCGAATTGAACCACGTTTATACAAATGATCTATCACGTACCATTTTCGAGATATCGAGGTTCAAGCGTAGTAAAAATATTGTCTTTAAACAACTTTGATGTAACATACAGTCCGTCTCAAAGTTATAGCAACTTACACCCTAAAATAGAGAAGCGCTCGGTCTAATAAAGACATGACGTTCGTCTGCTCGACGAGAACTTGACATTAAAATTTTGCTTTTATACCAATGCTACAAATAATAACTTGGGACACATAAGATAATTCTCTCGGTGATTAAATGGGATTGGCTGAAGTTTTACTGAATACTTCTTGTTAGTTAAATCTTATTGGACAACAGGCATGTACACTTGCTTGTAAACAAAATAGAACGCTTTTGAAGTGAGTGCAATAATACAAAATTATTATCTAAATTGCCAGCTACTGTGCCAAATAAATAAACTGCAAGTAAAACTGAAGATTGCGCGTCGGAACTTTTGACTCGAAACGCAGCCAATACCGTTAGAGTTATGGAAAAATTAGACATAGACAATTTTATGGAGAATTAAATTTTCTATAAAAAAGTCGGTGATGGCATATGTCTATCTTCAATACTCTGGCATGAGACCAATTGAAAGTTGAATACAAAATTTACAGGTGTCCAGTCCGTGACTTTCAGTTTTATGAGCACCTTATGGCCTTCTTTTTACGAATGTTGAAAATTATTCTGATCCGTTTACAATAAGTGGAAAAAATATACTTTCCACTTTTTAGTGCATTTTGGTTTTAAAAGAAAACCATTGTGTTTAAAAAGCATTTTTTAAATTCATTTATTTTTTACTTTTTAGTATTAATCAATTATTTTAAGGCTAAAAAGTCTTGAATATTTTAATTTCATACAATTGCAAAAACACATTATTTATTTTTAATTTACAAATTTACAAAATTATAAAATATAGGTATATGCTGTCGCTGGTTTTTTTTTTTTTGAGAATTTTATCTTCTACAATTTTGATCATATAACATTTTGACGTATCTCCAACGGTTCTCCCAGAGTATGCAGTGAAAGGTCGCATTCCAGGCATTCGACAGTATTGTACTTCTCCATCTTCATCGTACAACTGCATTAAAATGAAATGGAAGGAGGTACAACAGTTTAATGCCAAACGTCGTAATTGCCCACAAAGGGATTCACTTCTTGACAGCATTTCGTAGCTCGGTCAGACACTTTTACGACTTAGGTTGCTATAACTTTGAGACGAACTGTAACCTCTGAAACATTGAGATGAAATATCACATAATACAAATGATTTGATGTAGCAAAATCAGTAGATAAATCATTTAAAAAGGCATGATGAACTCGGCGCATCTCTACTTGAAACAAAAAGTCTTCTCTTTGTGTAATAAATACTATTGCTCAATGTTTTCACTCACTCATTATGACAAGTTTTATATTCACTGACATCTTGACCTATTGCACATATAGTCGATTAAATATTCTCATTTTCGAGACCAGTACTATTAAAAACTGTCTGTACTACAATACGCTTAGTATATATTTTTCAGCAAGTCCAATTCGCGGTCCAAGAAATGTAATTTAACAATGTCACCAGGGCATAATCCTGTCAACAAACAAGCAAGAAATTGGAATGGACATAACGTATTTATTTATATACTGTTTTAAATCATCGTAAAATGATCGGATATCTATATATCTTTCGACAATTCTAAAATTGTAATTTAATAGGAATATTAAATTTATCACATAATGAATCAATCAACTCTCCGTCAAATAAAAAAATAATGCATATCTTATACTAGATTTATAATTAAATTTTAAATTGATATTCAATATTATGCATGCAGCATTGTGGCCTCACCACAAACGTGCGCACAGATCTTTCCAAACATTAACTTTTTTTAATTAAAAAGATACAACCAACAAATAAAATTATGGAACAAGGATGTTTATCAAAATATGCAGAGTGAATTATAAAGAAAGCTATTGCAATTTTAACTAGTCTCGCTTCAAAATTTGTTACTGCGTAAATCCCATTTAAAAAATAACGTGAAATATTATTCCCATGCACACGGCAAAACCACAACTCGAATGACAGTCAAAAGAAAGAGAATACGGTATGCTACATTGTTTTGAAACGGGTGAACTATTAGTCTGATGAACTAGACAATGTTCTACTCTGCCCCATTTCAAGAGTAATCCGAGATCCCACTGCAAATTGAAATAGTCACTCAAGCAGAAGTTAGGTGGGTGTTAAATCAGACCTAGACTGGATCACCGGGAACATTGCATGGTGAATGCAGGGAGTAGAATTGCGTCTTTGCTGCTTTACATGAATAAAAGTTTCCAGCGACTATTTAGCAAATTTGACAAATAAACAAGAAAACATTTCCTTGGATTGAAATAATTTCCTTTCTTTGATATTCGAGACATTCTATCATACAAATAATGAAATTAAATATCAGATACTGATTAGACAGCCAAAACCACTTTCAGCAACAGAAACTTAAAATGAAATCCAAAAATTGGATTGCAAATGTGAAAACTCGAACACTATCTAGAAGATTATGCTTAGTTGATGTAGGAGAATGTATGTGTATATATGGAAAACTTTAGTCTCCTGGAAGCAAAATGATTTCTTACACATGACAACCTTCAGTTTGCTCTTTCAAACACAGAAAAGGAAGTTTTAGCACTAGTCTGATCTATGGAACACTTTAAAGTTATTACTATGGGCAAGGTGAGTCTGACTCAGTAACTGTAGCCTAAATAAATACAAACATTATATAAATAAAAGGACACAGAAAGGAAGTTACTAAATACTTACAACGAATGGTATATTATACATACACAACATGTTTGTTTCCTGAGATTGCACAATACTTTCTTTCTTATATACACTATAAACGATTCTTCTCTGGTGACGTGACAAATATATTCAAATGATGTAGAAATGTGTTCTGATCAGGTAAGAGCAAAATTAAACTGTCGGCCTCTGTAATGTGCTTTCAGTTTTGTTTCTGTGTGATGTATATAAATCGAAAAAAAATGGAATTAGAATATACATTGGAGATAAAAATGAAAATATAAATATTGGAGAATAGGATAGTAATGAAAAAATGTTGGCAGGTAATGTGGAAGAACCAGTGCGCAATGGTGATAATGACTATGGATTCAAATGGTGCTCAATGTTTCTACATATGCTCATGTACATACGAATTCGTATGATTTTAACAAAAGCTTGACATTAAATGAATTACCACCAATTTACAGCTTACTGTAAAAAGAACTAAAAATCTTCGAATTTAAACAAAACCATCATACATTGGGTTGATTCTACGGTTGGTTCCTTGTGAAACATTCTTCAATAATTTAAATATACAGGAAATTAAGCTTTTTAATGTTTCAAAAAGTTTTATTAAAACTCTACACGTGTTTCGGCTTATTAGGCCTTTATCAAGAGTACAAGATAGAAGAGTAATATCTTATTGTACTCTTGATAAAGGCCTAATAAGCCGAAACACGTGTAGTTTTAATAAAACTTTTTGAAACATTAAAAAGCATAATTTCCTGTATATTTAAAACCACCATTTTTAATTTTAGTGGAACTTTAAAAAATAATTAAATGTTGTTCTATCAACCTGTCTTCATTTCACAAAAAAATATACGTTAGATTATATCCAAAATAATATTACATACGCAATCCTGGTAAAAATTTGTCCTAAAAGTTCAATTTGTAGTTATTTTCTCCTATCGTATACTTTAAGATACAATTTGTTAACAAATGTGATGTGAATTTATTTATATACATATATCCTCAAAGTCTCATAGAATTTGCTAATATTAACATTTAATAAATATCCATAAACTATTGACTTCTTAAGTATCATAAATGTCAATAGCACCTAAGATCTTCAACCTTCTTCTACACCTTATTTGTTGCTTGTACCTTTTCAGTGTAAAGGATCATAACTTTTACACGGCATTATAAAAAAGATATGATGTCAATAAAAAATTATGAAGCATACTCAGTATGATTTAACAACAAACTACAAACTATATCACATATACAGAGTATTCTTTATATGAGAGTCTTTAATATGTTAGTTTTTGAGCCTTAAAGGTTGTATTGTCAACATTAAGTATTCACAGGATCATCAGTTTCATTTTTTTAACTACTTAATTCGAAAAGTTTGTATCTCTCGAAAAAACCCAAATGCTACTTTCCTCGTAGAAAATATTTAAGCTTTCTGCTTAACAATTAATCAATCCACACGACTTTAGAGTGTTTCAGCTACATCACGAAATTAATTAGATAAGTTTGGAGTGTTAAAGACTTTCTCATATATAGGATGTGACAACAAGTGTTAAACACTAATCATAACTTCAGTGCCAAATATCAATAACTAATCAACCATTCATAAATGTTCTTATTATAACACATTAGTCGTTAATAATAAAACTGATCAACCTTGAAAAATCATCTTTGGGTGACCCCGTATAGTGACTAGAAGCGACAATGATTTTGCATTTTTTTCGACACGGAAGCAAAGCAGCAAATGGAAACGTTTAGGGGTAGATTTCCTCAGAGATCCCGGCAGTGGATATGGTAATTTCAGTTCATTTCGGTGCTGGCAAGGGGTACGCCCGCCAGGGCAACTGTCAGATTTTTCACGTGAGTCTGCCAAGTGGAACTCAACTGGAAGAATTTTACTCCGCCAAACTCCACTCCATCGATGCAAACTGTAACATGCGATTATTTTTCTTTTCATTTTATTAATACTCCAAAACAAAATCACAAAACATACAGATCATTGAACTCAAAGAGTAATCTTAAAGAAACTTCAAGTATATATATTTACATTCATATCTGCACCCCTCTCAAAGGAGTAACTTAGATATAAACAGACCCTGGATTCGAAGTGGCCATTTTCAATATTATATAAAATAAAATAATCTTATCTTCCCTAGTAGCACCAATATTGCACCAATATATAATCCATATAGGAACAATATATGAATATTGGTCCTATATGGATTATATATTGGTCCTATATGTTGTGCTACTAGGGTTCATACAGATAAAAATTATGCCTTGAATTAAAAATTCTGGTGTTTCATATACAGTAAATAAACAAATATATTCTTTACATGAAATAGAAAACCGGTCATAAATAATAATAACATAAAAGTTTCTTATTAACTGCATTAATAAACAATACAATACGCTCAAGGAGCATTTCTGTCAAGGAGATAATATACTATCATTTTCAACATACTGAACAGAAAATATGGTAGAAAGCAAAGGATTGATTACATATATATAAATTATAAAAAAATATATCATGTAATGCTTTCATTACTCTTGAGACATCAGTAGCATTTGATCGATAATTTCTCAATATACAATTATTTGTTTTTTGTGTAAAATATTTGCATATACAGGGTGGGGCAACAGTGCGTAGGACCTCGATAGCTTGAGTTCTACGATAGCCAGAATTTTTTTTAAAAATTGCAAGTAAACTAGATAAAAGAGTCTATTTTCTTACTTTTTATTGGGTATTTTGCCACTGAAAAATATTTAAAAATTTTAATGAAAAAACCTCTGCGCCAAACGGATCAGACAGAGGTTCTTGATACTTGACTGTTTCAAAAAGTCTCACACCTAAAAATATATAAACTAGAACAATGTTATAAACTAAAAACTCAAAATCAAAGCTATAGGAAGTTAACGTTTCGGAAGAGAATCTACTTCCGTTCTCAAAACTTTTTTGGCCGTCAACCATGACAGTTCTTTGTTTATGTATTTCCATAGTCACGTGAGACATTAAATTATATTTATCTTATTTTTACTTACTTCGTCTCTAAGGATGGGCAACCAACTAGTACAAAAATCTATTGAATAATTAGAAACGCATCTATCCTCGTTTAATAAAATAATCGCGGATTCTTTAAGTTTTCTTTTAGTTCCGTTGCTCTTTTTTTCCAAAATCTTCGCCGAGTCCCATTTAATTCTATGATTATTATCCCATGCGTGTTCATATAGAATTAAATGGGACTCGGCGAAGATTTTGGAAAAAGAGAGCAACGAAACTAAAAGAAAACTTAAAGAATCCGCGATTATTTTATTAAACGAGGATAGATGCGTTTCTAATTAGATTATAGATTTTTGTACTAGTTGGTTGCCCATCCTTAGAGACGAAGTAAGTAAAAATAAGATGAATATAATTTAATGTCTCACGTGACTATGGAAATACATAAACAAAGAACTGTCATGGTTGACGGCCAAAAAAGTTTTGAGAACAGAAGTAGATTCTCTTCCGAAACGTTAACTTCCTATAGCTTTGATTTTGAGTTTTTAGTTTATAACATTGTTCTAGTTTATATATTTTTAGGTGTGAGACTTTTTGAAACGGTCAAGTATCAAGAACCAACCTCTGTCTGATCCTTTTGACGCAGAGGTTTTTTCATTAAAATTTTTAAATATTTTTCAGTGGCAAAATACCCAATAAAAAGTAAGAAAATCTGAATATGCCACAAATAAACAATTACAGACAATAAAAAGAGTCTATCACTAGAAATTATTTTCGAACATACAGGGTGAGCCAAGACGAAATTATAGGACCAAGTGCCTTTTTTTTAAATGAAATGCTACGTATATCAGCACATTTTTTGAAGCCTTTTTCTAGGCTCTGTTCATTCCTATATTAGCATTGAATGTCTCCCAACCACTTGGATGTGATGAATTTTTTTGTTGGAATAATGCAATCTGCAGATAAATATTAAAAAAATCACAACAGTCACAACTGTGGGTTTTAAATAAAACTTTTTAAATTGAATTTTCTCATTTTTTTTCAAATGCAACACCCTGTATATTTTTCAACGATGTGATGTAGAAATGAAAAACGAACACCTTTTGTAAGTACTTCCCTATGGCTAAGTTGCAACCATTTTCGTTTTATAAATAAATAAGCGTCAAATTCAAGAATAAACTTGAAGAGGTTCCCTCAAACAATTAATTAGAAAAATTTATAATAGGTGTTCGATGTGTTGCCCATTTTGATTGGCACACGTCTTTATGAATTTTGAAATGAAGCCATTTACTAGGACCATTTCTTCCAATCCATTGAAATGAGTAAATAGTATTTAACAGGTCTATACAGTAATGTTTTTTTGTAAATTTTTTTGCCATTTTTGTTATTCGACAAGCAATAAAACCTCAGTTTGGTATAAATTGTCGTGTACAACGGAGCATTTATCACACTTGTCGGTTGTTAGTTACAATTTGTATTGAATTTAAAATATTTGGGATTTTACAATATGAATTTTAATAAAGCAGACCTTGTAGACATGACTTTTGTTTTGGGCGAGTCAGACAGAAATTGTTTACTTGCCAATAGAATTTATCACCAACGTTATAATGAAAGAAAGATTCCTGATGTTAGCAGCTTCCAAAATTTTCTCGATAGATTTCTGGGAATTGGAATTGTCAAATATAAAAAAAGTGAAAGAATAAAACCTGTTGTGAATGCAGAAAATTAGTTTTCTGTGGTGCTGGCAACGGTTGAGAATCCCCATGTTAGTTAAAGATAAGTGAGCTCATTAGTAGGAATAAGTAGACGGCCTGTGGGTCGAATCTTAAAAATAAATCTATTAGTTTAATGTAAATATTTATGTTTCTTAATTATATCAAAAGTCAATTAATTGCACAACTATACTTTATTCAGGAAATTAAACTAGTGTACATCTTATGATTGCCAATTGACTAATGCCGATTTTCTACATATTTGCTAATAATCCTTTGTGGGTCCGTTCTCGGTCTCTAACCCAAACGTCGTAAATTACTTATACTAAAATAATAACATTATCCCTGAATCAGCACCAGCAGCTAGGGAACCTCATGCATCATTGAAATACTCCCCGCACTCCTCTTTGTTTATAGTTGCTAACATATCATATTCAAATGCACCAGGAATTATGTGATGAAGATTTTCAAAAGTGCCTACAATTATGTAATTGGGCCAGAGGCAGATGCAAGATGTTGTCAACTTCTTCAATAATGTTTTATTCAGTGATGAGGCAACTTTTCATAAAAATGGATTTGTTAATAGGCACAATTTCCATTATTATGCTTTGGAAAATCTTCACTTTTTTATATAAGTTGATAACCAATACTAGAGGAGGAATTATTGGAGAACATGTAATAGGGCCACATTTCTTTGATGGTATTTTGGCTATTTTTTGGAAAACTATCTGCCACAATTATTCATGTTCCATTTGAAAAAATTGATAAAATTCAATTTATAAAGTTCTTAATTGAAAAATAATTTTTGGCCACCCTGTACAGTTCTAGGAAATGAAAATGATTCTAAAACATTAATTAGATGTCTCGTAACTGGTATTCACATAGGTTTTTCTTAAAACCCATAATTGTGACTGTGGTGATTTTTTTAATATTCATCTGCAGATTGCATTATTTCAACAAAAAAATTCATTACATCCAAGTAGTTGGGAGATATTCAATGCTAGTATAGGAATGAATAGAGCCTAGAAAGAGGCTTCAAAAAATGTACTGATATACATAGCATTCCATTTAGAAAAAAGGCACTGTAATTTCGTTTTAGCTCGCCCTGTATGTTCGAAAATAATTCCCAGTTATAGACTTTTTTATCTAGTTTACTTGTAATTTAAAAAAAAATAATTCAAAATATTATTTTCGGTGAACATTTTTCAAGACATTTATTATAGCCATTGATCGAAATTTTGGGTTTAATTTCAGATGCGTCGTCACAAGGATTTACTGAAGTAAGCACAGATGTTTAATTCACTGACAAGTAAATATATTTTGAGTTAGTTTTCGTGTAATATAAATTATATAATCTATTTATACAAAAAATGTTAAGTTAAAAAAACAGAGAGCGCAAACAATGCACACCTGCAACACGTGGCCGACATGCTTGGAATACTGCTGGACCAACCAATAACAGTGCATCTTGCCCCTGATCAGAGATTATAAGCCAAACATTATTTATTGTTTACTCGCCTTTAAATTGAATGAACTTGGCTCAGGGCCTAATTCATAATCAAAAAAAGAAAGTAAAGAGAACATAAGTAAAGGTGTTTTGTGTTTATTGTATACAATTTTGTGTTTTCAAAGGATTATTATGCACATTTATAATTGGAAGCTATACCATTGTATTCGGTAGTTTATATTCTGTTGGATGCTGTTATTATTAAAGCACTTTAGAAGTGCATAAGTTGATTAACCTCCAAGAAGTTGCTGCATTTGTTGTAATAAAAAGTGATAAAAAGTGGAAGCCTTGCAAAAACTGTACATTTTTAAAAAAAACTTGAGTGATAAACAGTTACCATAAAAACTGCACTAATAAGAAGTTGTTGATCTAGTATTAATTACTGCCAGTGGTGTAACGTAAAATTTTTATTTCGGTACAATATGATCTGTATAAAATGCAAATTAGATGTTAAGAATGACAATCCAGTCATATTATGCGATGGATGTGGAGAGTCCGTCCATAGACAATGCTCTGATCTAACTGCATCAGAACTCAAGGTACTTGACCTTAGAGGTAAGCGAGTCCTTAAGTTTTATTGTGAGGATTGCCAGACTGGTGTAAAAATGATTCCTAAACTTATAAAAAAATTAAATGAACTGGAATCTGTAATTAATGACATGAAAAATGGAGGTAATAGTGGTACATCTGAAGAAGTAATAATAAATGAAATTCTTGAGCGTCAGAGAAAGGCAAATAATGTCATGTTTTACAATTTACCAGAAAGTGCAAATACACAAAGTGATATACTACAAATAAAAGAAATAAGCAAAGAAGTAACCAAAGAAGATCTAAATATAGTTAAAGTCCTACGTGTGGGTAAAAAGAACAAAAATGGCGCTCGTCCACTAAAAGTAATATATCAATCTTCAGAGGAGGCCTCTCTCGTTATCAGGGGTAAAAGAAATATTAACAAACAGAGGAAGGCTTATATCGATGTCGACATGACAACTCTCCAGATGAACAACATGAAAAAAATTAAAGAAGAACTCATAAACAGAAGAAATAAAGGTGAAGATGTGTTCATTAGGTATACAAAAGGAATTCCTCGAATTGCGAATAACCCAAAAAACTAAAAAAAAGCAGCTCCATTTCTGTTTTTTATCATAACGCTGGTGGTCTTAGAACTAAAATTGTAAACTTTCAACATTCTGCTTTGTGTTCGATATACAGTGTCATTATTATTACTGAAACTTGGTTAAATGATGATTATAGTGATAGTGAGCTGGGTTTAGTTAGTTACGATGTTTTTAGGCTTGATCGTGACCCTATTCGATCAGGTATGGCTCGTGGTGGAGGTATCCTTATAGCTGTCAAAAAAGATTTATCTGCAAAATTATTAAGCATACCTACAAGTAGCACAGAACAACTATTTGTTCAAATCGTTGTAAATAATAATACAATTGTATTTGGAGGAATTTATATTCCTCCAGTATCTGATGAGATGAAATATATTGATCATGTTAGTGCTATTGAATATATCTCAAACAATATAGTTGATGTCAAATTTATTATCTGTGGTGACTATAATTTGCCTCATGCCATCTGGCGTAACGATGATTTGGGCTTGAATGTAGATTGTCCAGCTAACTCCCATGCCATCACTTTACTAAATGGATTTAGTATTTACAACCTTTACCAAATAAACACCATACCAAATAGTAGAGGAATCTACTTGGATCTCATTTTTTCAAGCTTTAGAGACATACATGTGCATGAGTCCATTGATCCCCTACTAATGAATAGTACACACCACACTTCAGTAACTTTTGATTTAAAATTAAACTTGGAGAACTATCTCCAGTATGAAGAGTACTTTTTTGACTTTCGCAATGGTAATTACTTGGAATTAAATAATTTTCTAGCCAGTATTGATTGGGAAGTTACTCTAAATAAATCTGATGTAAACACAGCAGTGGAACAATTGTACAACATATTTTACGATGGTCTTCACATGTTCATTCCTGTCAAAAAATTTAAGACATCTAGCTATCCCCGCTGGTTCAGCACTGAACTTAAAAAAACCATTAGTGAGAAAAAAAGAATACATAAACAGTTTAAGTCGACTGGTGATATCCACCACTACCATAATTTTTGCCATTTAAGAGCAGAGTGCTCTAGATTAAAAGACATTTGTTTTAATCGCTATATAGCCAGAACCGAGAACAATCTCGTTAACAACCCTAAACATTTCTGGTCCTACTTCAAAAACAAAAGAAATCAGTATAATCTACCTACAGTTATGCACTACGATGATGCATCTGCTGAGAATACTAATGATATTGTTAATTTGTTTGCATCTTTTTTCTCCTCAGTTTATGGCATCAAGCAGGTAACTCAAATTCCTAATTATGACCACTTACAAAATCATGTGGACATTACCTATTACACAGTTACCTTAACTGAAATAATAGATAGAGTTCTCCAAGCACCCTATAAATTATCATTTGGGCCTGATGGCATTCCACTGTACGTTCTAAAAAAATGTATATTTACATTAGCGATACCACTACATAAAATCTATAACTTGTCACTGCACACCGGCATTTTCCCTGAGTTCTGGAAAAATAGTTTTTTATCACCAATTCACAAATCTGGTCCAAGAGATGACATCAAGAACTATCGAGCCATTTGCATTCAATCCGAGATACCCAAGCTTCTTGATTGCTTGATTACTACTAAAATATCATGGGATACTGCACATATTATCAGCAATGAACAGCACGGTTTTATGCGTAAAAAGAGCACCTCAACTAATCTACTTCTTTATGAACATTTTATTCTCAATGCTTTTGAACATCGATCACAAGTAGATTCAATTTACACTGACTTCACGAAGGCATTTGATCGTGTTGATCACGTATTACTCATAGCCAAACTCAAGGCATTGGGTGTTGAGGGTTGCATGCTTGAATGGATTCATAGTTATTTATATAACCGAACACAGTTTGTCAGATGCTCAGGAGCCGTATCATCTTCTATTAAAGTTACTTCCGGCGTTCCTCAAGGATCGCATATTGGTCCATTATTATTTAACTTATTTGTTAATGATATTAGCGAGGAACTTATTAACAGTAATTATTTAATGTTTGCTGACGATTTGAAGCTGTTTAGAATCGTTGACAACTCTTACGATGCCTCTCTTTTGAAAAGTGATCTAGATAATTTAGTTCGTTGGTGTGACATCAATCTATTAAAACTTAACCCTGCCAAGTGCAATCAAATTTCTTTCACAAGAGGCAATAATCCTGTAATATTCGACTACCATCTAAATAATGCTACTTTAAACAGGGTAAATTCCATAAAAGATCTTGGTGTAATATTCGATTCAAGGATGACATTCAAACCTCATATATCAAATATCACAGCACAAGCACTGAAAGTGTTAGGTTGCATCAATAGGGACTCTACCTTTTTTTCTATTGACATATATAAATTGCTCTACACTTCTCTGATAAGGAGTCTGCTAGAATATGGCTGTGTGATATGGAATCCAGCATATGTTGTCGATAAACAATCCATTGAGAATGTCCAATCTAGATTCCTTAGACAATGTGCATTCAAGATGGGTCATCCAATAGGCGAATATTCCTACATTGATATCTTACACGAACTCAACCTTCTATCACTTGAGTGTAGAAGAGTGCAACTCGATTTATGCTTTTTGCATAAATTGATTAATTGTAATATAAACTGTCCAGAGTTACTTCAGTTGATCAGCTTCAACTTAAACGACCGCAGAACTAGAAATTCAGAACTCTTTAAAGTACCTTTTCATGTTACAAATTATGGTCAAAATGAGCCCATATGCAGATTACTCCGCACAGCAAACTCTTTCCATAAAAATATAGAACTCTTTGGCTCGTCACTATATACATTTAAAAACCAAGTTAAATCTTGTATAAGTAATTAAAGCTTGTCTAAGACATGGTGTAGCATAATATTGATTTTATTGTATTTACAAAAATTTTATTTGTCTTGTTTTATTCATTATTCTATACTATTTTAATTATGTTCCTATTTATTGAATTGTAAAATGAAAATGGCCCTGCCGTATAATAATAAATAATAATAATAATAATTGTGTTTACTGATGCATTCCTTGGTCAGGTGCCTATGAATATCTTTAGATATTCTTCCCTCACTTCTGTGGAATGTGAAAGACCATTTTCGACCTTACAGTAGATATTTACTGTGAAAAGAAATCACTTTAAGAGGATGTACTTCCTCAGGGATGCATTTTTGGATCAAGGTAAGTTGGGTTATATGGGCCCAATATGAACTCAGGAATCACAGGTTCCCGTCCGGGAACACCAATAATTAAGAACCAATTCAAGTTCTAATATGACTACGTTGGATCCAGGGTCTGGATATGAAAGCAGGTAAATGTAAAAATATAATAATTTACCTTTCATTGGAGTATTATGAGAAGCACGAGCAGAACATATCAGCCTTGACACCCCCTCCACAATTTGACTACGAGGTTCAGCATCCTTTTCTTTTTCCTTCTTCTTTCCTAACCTCATAACTGAAAGAAAATTGGCGAGTATCTCATATATTTTTAATTTGTAATAATTTAAATAGAAGTTTCTATAACAGTTGGGATCGGACATATAATGCAAATATCTCATATATTTTTAATTAGTAATAATTTAAACAGAAGTTTCTATAACTGTTGGGATCGGACATATAATGCTAATACACTTGGTCGCAAAATCTGAAGCTTTCGGAATAAGGATATGCTTGGAAACTGTGTAGTCAGTTCTAATTTATACAAAGAAAACCTTAGTAAATTATTAGGAAGATTTTAGACCACCCAAATTTGCGAATACTTTAAAACGTAAAACGATATACTGAACATGCACATTAGCTCGAAAATAAGGGATTCCAGTATTAATGTTTTGACATGTTTTGAGTTTTTGAAACCATCTTTCTTGACGTTAAGTGACGTACATAAACAATGTCATATTGATATGATCCGAAACAAAATAGTAGCCCCCGTTGGTATTTTGAGAAGGTTAGGATATTACATCCCTAAACATTTAGTGCGGTCTGTGTATTTTTCTTTGGTGCATAGTCATATACAATACCTCGCAATAATTTGGTCTACTGCCAAAATGTGTTTAATCAACTTAATAAAAACGCTACAGAATAAAGCTATAAAAAACATTTACTTATTGCCAATAAGATATAGAACTGTTGATCTGTACAATAGGTATAATATTATTCCCTTAGAAAAAATACACAAATATCAAGTTTGTAACTATATACACAGCATCCTAACTCATTCCCGTCGTTCGAACTTAAAACTCACCAGAAGAAACCAAACCCACAATTACTATACTAGAACTAATAATAACTTAGAATTAGCACAAATAATCTCAAATGTTGGTCGTGCATCGATCTACTACTCCGGTGTGTCCATGTACAATGCGCTCCCCACCGAATACAAAAATCTTAATGTAAAACAATTTAAAATACAATTAAAAAAATATATTCAGTTCATGATATAAAACTCCTCTGGATGAAGACTTAGTACCTTAACTTAGCATGTATACCCTACCTAGGAGAGACAATAATAATTTTAATCAATCAATGTACACTTATTACTTGTTTAGTTTACTAGTTAGTTCCATTTAAAATGTGTGTTATGTATTTTGTTGTATCATGACTATGTGCAATATGTATATACAAAAACATTTGATATTTTGTTATATTTTGTATTTTTAATCGATAGTAGAGGATAACCCTATGTATAATTTTGTAATTATTTTGGGTTAATAAAGACTTATTTCATTCAATGTAAATATAATCTCACGTTTTGTTTACTCTGAAAGATTTGATATTTGTTAATTTATTTGAAGTTTGTGTTATTATGGCAGGATTGGACAACTACGAATTTTTTTTCAAGTGTATAGATATAATAACAAATATGAAAAAGTAAGGTTATGTATGTATACACCCTGTGGTAAAAATAGCAACGTACCTTATTTAACGCAAATAACGTAAAACTATATCGGTTAATAACATATTCGGTTATATTTGAACAACTGTACATGAGCAATAT
This sequence comes from Stenurella melanura, assembly GCA_963583905.1. Classification (NCBI taxonomy): domain Eukaryota; kingdom Metazoa; phylum Arthropoda; class Insecta; order Coleoptera; family Cerambycidae; genus Stenurella; species Stenurella melanura. The sequence goes on along the minus strand of OY757310.1, from coordinate 172,290,095 downwards.
AACCGATAACGTATATCGTTGATAATTTAGGGGCCTAAAATCTCCCTATATTATGCAACTATTGTCAATTTTAACATTTATTACATGTGAATTTGTTTTTAAATATATTATATAGAAAGGCATATAGCTAGCAATTTTCCCTGTATCATTTTACAATTTTTATCATGTATAAAACCACGTCTTCAGCATTCATATAATACAGAGGATTTATATTTGCAGATTGACTGGTACTTTCTATTTTCTTTTTTTAATGTTATAGTGTATTAGCTTTGAATTCCATATTGATTATGTCATACTGACATGTCAGATACCAATTTGATTAGACACAAAAGAAAATAAAATGTTTTTCTTACTTTTCTGCTTTTTCTCTTTGTTGGCCAAGAGCATGGTGACGTTAAGTCCAGAAGTTGAAGAAGGAGAAGCTTGAAGTCCCCGGAAAACAGCTTTTAAAGAAGTCTTTCCATCTTGTTTAGTTTTATCAGTCTTTATGGTGCTATCACTAAACTTTGGCAATTGCCAATAATCTAGCTGCAAATCGAGAGGTTCCCACGGTGAATCCCGGGCTTGTACATTGGGTGAAGAGGGAGGGGTCAAAGAGGGAGCGGGCGGGCTGGAGCAGATCAAATCGTCCAAGTCAACGGAAACAGATATTGTGTGGTCCGCTGGACCCACTCTTACCTCCTGGAAAGAATACAAATCTGTTTTAAGCTCATCGATAATAACGAGTAAATATTCGACACTTGACATGAATTGTAAAGATTTGACTTCGCTTGCATTTTGAAACAAAACTTTTAAGTGAGTTTTAAGTGCGTAGTTATATTCTTACACTAGGCTTATTTCGTTGGGTATAACTGACACTATTTATTTATTTTTTTTACACGAATAAGATGAAAGATTGAAAATCACTTCAAATTTTTGGTGACAAACAGTTCGGTTCTCACTGGATAACCGTAAACATTGGTCGTATTTAACATTTAACAGCAGCATTTCCTTAAATAACAACAGTGAAAAGTTGCTACGATGATATTTAATTTCACTTTCTTACATTCTTTGGTGTTTATCTCAGTTTTCTGTGCTATGATATAACCTGAATTGTAGTATTTAGCAACTTGTTATACACTGTTTAACGAACTTACAGCAGTTTACTACAATCAAAAAGTAATCAGGTTAAGTGATTTTTCTCAGTAGTTGCGTTCCCTAAACCTACTCATCTCACAGAAATATGTAAATAATAACAAGCTAACCATTACACTCTTCGCCGATTTACTACACTTTTTATATTGCTGCACATTCTATATAATAATCTTCGTAGTTTTTTTTGTAAATAATATTAGTTTTAGACACTTTTTTGTCTGATTACAAAATATTTATAATGTAATTCTTATCACAGATAGTTTTGATTTAAATTTGATTCTATCAATATTGAACATATCTACATCATGGCTTATACTGTTAACTGCTGAAGAACAAATTTCAATAGGCGAGTTTATATGTAAGGCGTTAAACATACAATTTCTCCGTCTTAGTCTGGCGTCTGGTACATAAAAGTTTAAAGCACCTAAAATTTCAGGTACATCTATTTGATTATGTAATATGTCAAATATAAACAATATTTGAATGTCTTTATGGCATTTAATCCGAGAAGGTATGGTAAATATTCTATTAGTTGACTTGATAAGATATCATCATATATTGTATGTTTCTTAAAATACGTAGATCTTAAAAACACCTTTTGGATTTTTTCCCAGCATGTCAGTGTATGGGTATGTTCTTGGAGACCATATAATGCAACAATATTCAAGTTTCGAGCGTACATATGAATTAAACAGTAAAATTCAGGTATTATGAGTAGTCTTTACTTGACCTAAGAATAAATCCTAATTTCCTATAGCATTCAGAGGTAAAACCTATTACATAAATGAGAAATTACTAGTAAATAAAATGCCAAGGTCTTTAATTTGGTTTAGTCTTTCGATCTGAATCTTGTTGATATTATATGTGACTATGATAGGGTCTTTCTTTTTCGTATATAAAACACATTCTTGTGAATAAAAACTTAACTAATCGATAGAATATTTTGCGTTCTATACTCTAATTTTGTATTAAAGGTTGGCATCATGGCTCGAGACTTAAGAGGTATATAATATACCCATTTCTGGAATCCTCTCCACACACTGTAACTGCTGCTCCTGTAATTAATTTTACTGTCCGTTTAACCGTCTGTGTGTGACATGGAAAACAAGAAAATATTTGGAGCGTAGTACTTCCTTTACGATGATTTATGTCATTCATTTGAAATGTCATCAGCGTGAGTCAGTTACCTCAATCGTTCGCTATGTATTGAGGTCGATATGACCGCAGGCTTTAAAATTCACGAACAAGGATCTTATCTCATTTTTCTTGGTTGATCTTACTTTTAAGAGCCGTCTATATGCCAACGATCGAATTGCAGGGCGATCATTAGAAAGCATGCATTGTCAACAAAATGTTTTCAGGATGGCCAAAAAATCAATTTCTTTGGATGACAGCATCTATCAATACAATAAAATGTAAAGAGAATGTGCAACTAGCAAAAAGGCTACATGACACTGACAAACAACGCTGCACATCGAGGTCAACCCTATAATATACCGGATACTCCTTCTAAGAACAAAAATATCACATTATTCACCCGAACAGGTAAATTATATTCGTGTCAGTCCATAAGCGGAGATAAAATAACGAAACTTCCTTTATATGTTAACTCAAACCTATTTTCCAAAAATGAAATATTTGTGCAAAGTTTTTGATAATCCATAAAAAATAATGTAGATATTATTACATTTAATACAAATGATCTGAAATATTTTGATTCGTACTTGTAAAATCGATAAAATTAAGACTTTTTGATAATTTTCTTTTGTCAATTTTCTATCAGCTGGCATGGCAAAAGGTGCCCTTGTGTTTAAATGTAACGTAAAAAAATTTTGGGTAAAGAAACTTACGACTTCATGTTGCACATTGGCTATTTTAAAGTGTGACGTCATTCGTCTTGTGCAACATGATGCCATTAATATTTTTGCTTGAATTTTTTTTACGTGAGTTTCATCCCGAAAGGCAACTTTTGGCACCCCAGCCGATTCCATAAAGAAAAAAAAGTCAGATCGTTCCACTCTAATGTACAGTTGTACACAGAAAACGTATTGTTGCATATTAGCATTTGACCTGGACCAAATTAGTAAAAATCCGAGATTTTGCAGACGTTCTTTGAGGTGTCCAAAACCCAAATCCACAAAAATCCCAACATGGCTACCTAAGCGCCCTTTTCGAGGTATTCAAGGTCAAAGTTTCAAAAAACTGTTTTCCACGAATATGTCGCTCACTACGCATTGGACCGCGACGAAGTCTACATACAGATATTTGCAAAAAAAAAAACATTTTATTTTAAACTTCGACCTTGAATATCTCTGAAAAAGCGAGGTTCTGGGAAAAAATGCAAGATATCAACCTTGTACATAATTGATTTCTCTACAACTTTCATGCTAACTATATTCCTGTCTGATTTTTTTGGCATAAGATATTCGTGAGAAACCATGTTTTTGAAACTTTGCCCATGAATATCTCGAAAAGGGAGGGTGGGTTCGTAAAAAATAAAAAAGACAACTTGTGGATAATTTAATTCTCTACAACATTCACATTGACCTCATGGGCATCCGATGCATATAGGACGCGAGATATTTGCAAAAAACTTTGACCTTCAATATGGTAGCCATGTTGGGATTTTTGTGAATTTAGGTTTTGGACACCTCAAGGAACGCCTGTGCAAAAATTCAGATTTTTACTTATTTTGTCCAGGTTTCCTCCTTTCTTTGGCTAATTTTTTTAGACAGTATAAATATATATGTAACATGATAATAAGATTAGTTCCATAATTTATGAAAATTATTATTATGATTATTATTATTATATGATAAATACTGATTGGTTACTGAAATCATTATGCTGTATTGTTAAGTGTCTTTAAGTAAATCTAATTAGCAAGCACTTTCGTCAATTATTAGCAATGGTGTATCGAACGTCTTACTAGTTATAACTGGATTAAATCATGGATTCCATCAATCTGCACTACATGATTTTTAGGCCTGAACTCATGATTAATCATTCATCTGATTTCACTGACCCACCGTTATGCGACTGAGTATATTCAATGTTACTATACTTACACTGACAAACGGGATAAACAATTGACTGTTTTCATCATGACACGTAAGCATGGCTTCTCCGACTGGAACCTGTGCAACAGGCGCCGATAAAGGTGAAGAAAGATACCTCTGTAACCTCTGCGACAACTCATCGATTTTTAGCTCTTGATCGCAAGGGAACAGGGTCTGGTATCCTGGATCTAACATTGCCAAATGTCGGGATATATTGCAATTTCCCAAGGGAACTATATACACACGGGTGTAAGCTAACCATTCCGAAGGTTTGCTTGAGAGCAGTTCAACATATGGACGTACGAACCATCCTACTAGGGTGTCCCCACCGATCAGGAGGAGTTTGACGAACGTGCCAGGTTTGGCACAACTGTTACAGCTGTAAAAGAGAAATAAATTTAACCAAAACTTGCACGATACAAACCCTTAAAACTGTTTTTATAATATAAGCTGAACAATACTGAATTAGTTTCAGTAAACTTCAAACCACTGATCAAGAACTGAACACCACAGTGCAAGGACAGGACATCAATTTCTGGCAAAAATAGGGATGTCCTGATCTTGCACTGCGCTGTTCTATTTCAAGATATATTGTGTAATTACAAAATTATTGTAAGGATTTTAATTTAATGTTGAGCAAACACGACATTATGTTATAAATAGATTTAAGGAACATATGGCTCGTTGGAGACAATAATATTGTCTACTGTTTTTATGGGGATGGTAGCTTGATGATTAGGGTGTTTAGCTTTCAGCCTTTGCAAAGCGGGGCCTAGCCCTACCTGCTGCCAAATAATTTTCAGTTATAAATTATCGCCAGACAAAGTCTAGATCTGTCTCCTTTCTCTTGGTGGCCAAAATGAGTTTCTTCAGCATGTTGGTGTTTTGTAAAAATTACATTAGTGAGTTAGCATTATAAAAATTTTAATCCTCTTCAGGAAAAACTAAGTGAGAGTGACATGCACATGCATTTAAATTAAATCCCTCTTCTCAAGAATTTGTTCTGTCACCTTTTCTTTTTCAGAAAGATGGCAATTTTATACCACAATTTAAACAGTTTATACTCACTATTTATGGATTTTACTGAATAATGCGGTGAGCACTGACTTTACTTCCACTGCAGATAAAGGTTGAAATACTTTATGTTGTGGGCCCAGCTTCGACGATAATGGCACCGTTATACTCTCATGACCAGTCATTAGAACAACACTTTCCGGCAGCATGTTCTCTTCGAGAGATAGTAGTTTAGACACCAATTCTAAAAACACTTTTCGGGCCTGAAAGAAGACTCGATGATTAAACAATTCATGTTTAAAAAGGAATACATAATACTTTTAGGCAATTTTGTACTGAAATATCATTTCGCTGGAAAAAAAAGTACTTTTCACCCATGCAAAACTATTTGCAATACCTGTAAAGTCGAAATCACGAATATTGTTCACGTCATCAATGTATGTGCTTATCAAAGACATTATATTTTTCTATTAGTTTAAATAATAACACGTCACAATGTAGATAACAGAAAGTCACGTATGATGGGGCTATGATAGAAGTTCCAAGCATAACGAAATGTTTAAGAGAACAATAATAAACCGCTTGTTGTAGTCACAAACAATATTCCAGGGTTCAGACTTTGCGAAGCTGAAAAAATTCCCTGAATTTTCCAGATTTTTCATAACCAAAAATATTAATTTCCATACATTTTTTGGTGAAGAAATTTTGTATTGACAAAATAATTCCTTCAATTGAATTAAATCAGTGAATATTCTTAAGAACTCTACGCTTTTCCATATGGAGACGCAGAATTCCCTGATTTTTTATACAATTTATAAAATTCCCTGATATTTCCAGGTTATTTTTAAAGATTTTTGAATTCCCTGAGTTTTCCAGGTTTTCCATACGAGTCCGAACCCTGCATTCAGCATTCTGCCAGTTCAGTGGCGTGCAGTTGACGCATTTGTGAAATTTAATGATTTTCCATTTCCTCTCGTTATTTATATAAGTTTGTAATGTTTTTTACCATGGTGTTTTAAGTTTCCTGTAATTATGTAAATTGTTGTGTAGATAGTTTGTGAGTGCTTTAGTTTTACTGTTTGTAAAGAAACTAATCTCAAAATGCTGCTGCAGCAGTAGCCAGATACATGGTGGTGAAATTAGTTGAGTACTTTAATAGGTAAAAATGCAACGGAGGTCCCTTTTCCCTTTGTAAGCAGTCCATGAGGTGAATCGCAACATTAAATGTGGCAAATGTTTATGTAAATTTTCTTTCAACGTACTTCTAATGCATTGGGTATTTGGGTGGAGGCAAGGAAGATGGATACAATTCATAATATGTAATAGAAAAGTAAGCCTGTGGCGTAGTGGATTTTGTAGTTTTTATAATTAGTCTATCCGACCGCTGAAGTAGTGCTGTCGCTTGACGAGAATATTATATTATAATATTAAATGGTATGCCCATGTGTGCCATTCTGTGTGACCTTGAACCAATTTGATTTAGAAACTAAAAGATGACGACGTGAACGACAACATTCGTGATTCGAACTGTATGTTAAGTTACTTATTATTTTTGTTAGACTAAGTCAATCTTACAATTTGTTTACTACTTTCCATTATTTTAGGAGTATATTTTCTTGCAGCCTATGAACTGCAAGTGAGTATTATGCACAAATTTATTTACCTGCCAGGATAAACAAAGATTTTAGGTAAAACATCTATTATTATATCCAATACCCCTAAATGAAGCATTGTAATTATTTATCGAAATGTGAAAATTACAATTATTCATGTTTTAATAGTCAAAACTAACACTAAATTTGAGAAGATAACATTTAATTTTCTGATTTGATACAAGATTTTGCAAAAATATGTTTGGATCTAGGACCCAAACTGAAGAATTATCTAACGTTTACAAAAAACTGCATTGAATTTGGTGTTAAATTTAAAATAATGAAGGGACTGACAAGCAAGATCACATGCTAAATGCATACTCTGCTCCGTTTTGTTAGGAGCCAAAACTATGAACAAATATGTTATAGTTTTGAGAAGAGGTACTAAGAAGAGTGACAATACTAACCGTGATTGTTTCCACAGCTGGTTCCGAACTAACACTAAGCGAATTTTTCTTTTTGGCAGACGAAGCTGATGACCTAAATAATTTGGACTTTCTCTCACTGAGTTCCTGCATGATGGCAGCAAATTCATTCTCTCCAGTATGCTTACGAGACCCAGCGGATTGTTCCCTTGGGGGAGATCCAGTTTGAGGGTCACTCTGCGCCTCAGGATCCGTGAAACATATATCTGCGTTGCCATCAGATCCTATATCAAGTTAAAAAAGTAATGTTTGATCAATATGTAACAGTTGATTCTAAAATTCATTACGAGGAAAATATGACGATAGTTTTGGATTGTAATTGTTATTTTTTGAGAAAATACCAACCTGAGCAAGTCTTTTCGTCTACTTTATCAGCTTCGATATAAGGCAGAGTATTCGAATCTAAAAGACTTCTACTACTGCTAAAAAATGGACGCAAACTTGGTTTCGGTGTACTTGATATGGACATTGTGTCTTGTTCTCCTCCGGAATCCTCATCACAACTGAGTGACTCCAGTTCCTGGAATAGTGCTTGGATATCACTTGGATTATCCAAGTCTCCGCCCCGGCCACCTGAAAAGTAAAACATCTATTAAAAGCTTTTTCCAATATTTTGTCAGATGATCACTAGTGTTTTAAATTTTATTGGTAAAACTTTCCCGTCATCGCAACTGCCTAATAATATAGTGTAAATTGGCAGTTTACTATCTGACAATACTGTCAATTTACACGAATTATCTTACTTTTTGGCAACTTAGCTCAAAAAAAAATTACAGAAAATTTCAAAGCACGAGTGGTATTTGGGAAGAATATTTCAATAAACTAATTAAATATACTTTTACAGAAGCTTTTAAAATATAAAGTAATGACCGACAACCAAGATACAAAATTAAAAGCTGGTACCATAGACTGACTTAATGTTGTTGAAATGTCTATTGAAGTTCTCACATGCTTCGATCAATTACTTGGCGAATAAAGATATGGAGTGTACTACTATATTGCCCAATGTAACACCCATACACGTTATGTATTCATGGTCCCGATATTAGAAATTGAACATGGTTCTAGTAGCGTTATTTAGCACTGCTATTTATAACCAGACAGTATTTGTGACAGCAAAGGATGCTATGAATAAGACATTTAATAATATATAAGGTGAGCCTTAATTGCGTAGTTATATTGTAACCGTCAACACATTTTATCAGGTATAATAATTGATCAACACTATTTTTTTTTTCTTTTAACAAACAAAATAAAAAATGGATCAGTGTTTTCGCAAGCTATATTTGCAAAAACATTTCACGAAATAAAACTAAGGCATTAAATTACACCTATTAAGTTGAAACATTGCTTATTATCTCAAAAAAATGTTCACTGTACTCACCTTCTGAATCAGGTACACGGAATCGGCGAAGCAATGAAACAAAACGTTGTTTCAAGTTATGTCTGGCATGTGGAAGTTTAGTACGTATAGGTTCGCTATCGGATAAATCAACTACCTCTTCCTCACCAGAGCTAATTTCATCATCATCATCACTAAAGTCGTGATCTCTGACTTTGTGATCATGATCGACGGGAGTCGAGCTGAGCTGCAATACAGTAAGACGGGCTACAGGACCAGAACCTTTGTCTTTGCCACCGCTTTCTGACATCAGTTCAAGTTCGATATCCATTTGTCTTTGGAGAACCTAGAATTAAATTAATTCATTAGCATTAATACAAATTGTAATAATGGGATTCTAATGGAAATTAGAACGATGTACTTCAAGATTGTATGTTAGGACCTTTATATTTTTCATAATAGTAACAATAATAAAACGTTCAAAGCCCAATATGGTTATATGAAATTGAAACATTTTAGTTACAATTAGTTTTTATAACGGGTCCAGCAGAACGATGTATCCATTTTCAAAGTTATTTCATGTCATAATAGAGAGTTATTGCAAAACGAAAAGAGGCTGACTTTATTAAAAGAAACTTTAAATAAAGTATCCTGTATTCCAATTTATCATCCATTTTTAAAGTGAGTTATTGCAACGGTGTCCTCCTCATACCTTATGTTGATACTTTATTTTGACAATTTTCCCTAACCTAAAAAATCCAAATTGGGCATTGCCGGTATTATGATCATTTGTTCGAGTTTAAAATGAATATGGAAGAACAATTATTAGCAGTAGCTATCCTAGCTGGTGTTAACGATAAAGAAATTAAAATGTTATTTCTACAAAACACAATTGATATTTATATCGGTAATGAACAAATTAACGCTGTAGACCCCGTGAACTTCGATTTGAATTATATGACTGACGATGAAATAGAAGTTAATTTTCGTTTTCAAAGATGGGATATAATACGATTGCGAAATTACGTCTTCCTCATATTTTAATCTCACACGTCTTTTATCTTTTTCTTATGGGATATAATAAGATTGCGAAATTACGTCTTCCTCATATTTGAATCTCACACGTTTTTTATCTTTTTCTTGTGCCATTATCGCCAACAAAAGTAACAATTTCCTTAGGGAATTTTCGTCTGATGCAAGTTTCGACAAAAAGTTCCTAAATGTGTCAAATGACATAGAAGTTAATTTTCGTTTTCAAAGATGGGATCTAATACGATTGCGAAATTACGTCTTCCTCATATTTGAATCTCACACGTTTTTTATCTTTTTCTTATGGTATATAATACGATTGCGAAATTACGTCTTCCTCATATTTGAATCTCACACGTTTTTTATCTTTTTCTTGTGCCATTATCGCCAACAAAAGTAACAATTTCCTTAGAGAATTTTCGTCTGATGCAAGTTTCGACAAAAAGTTCCTAAATGTGTCAAAATTAAGGTGCTTTTAATAAAGGAAAGCATTGCCCATATTTAGGTTAAATACGGGATGCCTGTATTTTATTAAAAGAAAATGCTTAATCATATTTTCAATGCGCATACGTACATGTCAAGTTAAAGGAAACTTTTATTAAAGGATCTGTAAACTGAAGTTGCAATATCTCTCTAATATAACTAAATTAACCAATTATTATCAATTTATTATTATAAATTCAAATCAAGTCGCTATGCTTCTGCTATAAATGGAAATTTAAGACAGTTGTCAAAGCGTTTGCGAGAAATGTCAGCTTAGCTGTGAATATTGTTGGTCAAATGTTGAAAATTCTTTTGCGGTTGAAGCTTATTTAAAAAGTTACTATTCTGTTGTTATCACCCAGCGCTTATTTCGTCGTCACTTTCATTTAAATCCACGAGATCCAGTTCCTACTTGAATAACAATTAAAAAGTAGGTAGACAAGTTTCGCAATACTGCTTCAAGTGTCAGAGAAAAACCAAGAGGAAGAACTAATTCCATATGCACACTTCAAAATGCTGGAAGGGTAAGATCAGCTGTGCTACAAAATCCTAACCGATCTGCAATACGGCAAGCGTTAGCACTCAATATTTCGAACCATAGTTGTCTCCGCATTGTGAAAGACTCACACTTCCATCCCCATAAAATGCTGATGGCATGGCAACTTTTAGACTTTATAAGACGTAATTTGAAATGTATTGCTTCAGATTACTTTCAGGGAATTTATTAATGGCTGAAAGACCTATTTACTTGATCTATATTTACGGTGAAATACTTAATTATTACAATTATTCGGTTAACGCTGAGATAGCAGTGTTTCACAGCAAAAAAAATTAAGAGCAGAATTCATTCTCATTATATTTACTGGGTCGAAAATTTCTTTGGATATGATTAACTACCCAATGATTATAACAATAATTAATGAAAGTTAAAATAATTACATTATTAATCGTGCTTATTTTTTAAATTTAATAGCTACAAAAATATTTAACAAAATGTTTGTTAAACTAGGCAACAGACGATTTAGAAATGTTCATTACTTAAGTTCAATAAATATTATTGTGGACTGCATATTAAATATAGTGAACATGGTCATGGTACAGTCAATATAATAATATATCGTTTTATATTAATAAAATAATTAACATGACAGAATTATCACTAAAACAGAAATAAAAGATAATAATTAATTGTCTCTTTTTGTTTACTTCTTTATCTATGAGACGAAAATAATAATTCATAAATTTGTTATCGGCCTAAAATAATAAAAAAAAAAACAAAAAATAATTGGGCAGTTACTCTAAGTGGACAACAAGATACATACAAATAATTAACTATGGAGATTGGCAATAACGGTTATTTACATTTCTATAATTTTGTTTAGGTATACCATTAAAATTACCAAGACAAGTTCATATGTTTTTTTAATAAATAACATAGGATGACAAATGGTTTTACATGGTGCCATAACACTTCTAGTAATAGTAGGAGAGCTACCGGACAGTAAACCTGCTTAGCCTAAGACCAAAAATTTGTAAATTAATGTTTCAGTACTAGTTAATTAAGAAAGTAATGACCTAGCAGGTGTCCTGGGTTGCGTCATCATCCCCTAAATTTTTGAAAATATACAAAAAAAAAAGTAAAATAAATATACTTCTACAAAACTACAATTTTAATATGTTTCAATTTACATATGTTTAAATGTTGAAATAATTGCCATGTGGATTCATGGGTTGCAAGTACGTGCCAGGCCATCGTAAAGTTGTCCTGGGGATAGCAATTCTTAACATGTTTCTACAAGGTTGCAATTTTGAGATAATATTCTGTAAACTATTTTAAGAATGCATGTTAAGAGCCTTTTGCGCTCACACTCCCATCAAGAGTCATGGCCATTATACACTCGCCTGGCGGGCACTTGTAACCACCAGAATCGCCTGGCTCTTAACACACATTCTTAAAATAGTTTACAGAATATTCCCCCAAAATCACAGCCTTGTAGAAACATGTTAAGAATTGTCATCCCCATGACAACTTTACCATTGCCTGGCACGTACTTGCAACCCTTCAAATCGTCTGGCAATAGATTTTTACATTTAAACATTTGTGAATAGGGAACACTGCGCAAATCTCGGCGCAGATGGCGCCACTAGCACATACAGTGAGCAAACCGCCATGGCGTTCTGTGAAAACACACACGTACATATTAAATTCGTTTTTTAATTAAATATTCTTGTATATTGCACCTGTACTGTACATTTGTGATATTATGGAATCCTATTCTTTTTTTCAAAATGCACCTGGTGTTTTCTAGTGCTGAAAATAAAATTTTAGGTTACGCTCAGAATAAAATCATATTTAGTTGTCTTATATGATAAAAGTGAAGGTTATTCTGTAATTGCAACTATCTTACCTGAAAACATTCTAATTTTGATAAATCATCGGATATAAAATGTGCTGAACACATTTTAGAGTGGTTCTTTGTCTGAAAGTGTTTGCAACGTGTTGCCGCTTCCCATTGTTTTCGAACATTTACTTCTTTTGGAAATGAGTGACCCCTTCATTCCTACATCCAAATACGCAGCATTGATGCATTATTGTATAATAATATGCTTTCCCAATTTTAAACTCAACTATAGTAAAATTTAATAATTTTTACCATGCTTTGAACGACTTGTCAAAAAATTCTGTTTACTGTATATGCTAGTGCTGCATTCTGGTGTCACCGTAATGTTCCCCATTGAAACACAAACTGTAGCTATGTAGAAGCACATTTATTTAACAATTTTTTTCTTACATTTTCAAAAATTTAGGGGTTGATGACGCAACCGCGAAACGCCTGCCAGGTCATTACTTTCTTAATTAACTAGTAGTATAATATTAATTTGCAAATTTTTAGCCTTGTGCTAAGCATGTTACTTTGCAATCGTTTAATTCATTATTTATAATAAAACTATATTTATTATTGATTTCTCTGAATTATAGAGATAAGCATGTCTGGCAATAATAATTGATGGAATAAACACTACGTCAGTTGTGCTGGAAATCGTCCTGGATGTATCTTCTCTCCATATTTGCCTGAAGCGAGAAGCCAGGTGCGTTACATACAGATTCCAACAAGTGATGGCTAACATGCCACAGGCAGCATCACGGGCTGCAACACGTTATATGATATGGACTGTCCAGCATACTGTGGATGCCTACTCCAATCAACCACAAACTGCCCTTTAAAGTTCTGTTTCCTGGAAGAGACAAATGGAATTGGAACAGAACCGATCTATGAAGGGCAGAGACTTGTTGTTTCACAGATGGCTCCAAAACTCCTAAGGGAACTGGACCTGGCATACATCGTCGGACTTCAAAGATAAGAATAACCTCGAGCTTAGGTGATAATGGCTATTTTATTATTTACAGTAAAACATACTATACTGCGGTTGTGAATAAAATAAAATCTAAACTGAAATACAAAATAGAGGTAAGTAAAAGCTACAATATGATAATAAACTGCAAACCGCAAACGTAAATTTGAGTCCTATCACTAAACTAGATTATCACAATCACAGCCAAATTTGTATAATTTTCTATCTCAATAAAGAAAGAGAATAACACAGCATCACAAAAAAATAATCTTTCTGACGTGGGGATCTGACTACGCTCACTATATGTTTTTGGGGTCGCTGAATCCGAATTCGAGGTCTATTTTGCCATAGCCTCAAAAAACACATAATTTAAGCGATTTCGACATCTCTTCATATAAATCGCTGATATACAGAGCTGCGGTTTACTCTATTCGATTTCTTTCGCCTTCCTACATACCTTTGAATTTTTTTTATGCTTTACCTTAGAAATTTTGCAAAAAATTGAGTGTCCCGCAAAAATCTGAAAAAATTCAGAGGTATGCAGGAAGGCGAGATAAATTTGTATCTCGTTTCGTTTTCGAGATATAGCCTCGGGAAGTGGTAAAAGAATTCAATTTTCACCTGGTGAGTTCAAGCGGCCATATCTCAAAAACCAAGGCGCGCACCAACTTCCGATTTACGCCAAACGATTTCTTACGTCTTTCTACGTACCCCTAAATTTTTCCAGATTTTTGCTAGCTTTCGTCTGGCAGAAATGGCCCTCGAGCTGGGCTGTATTGCTTGAGAAGCGAAATCCTCGGACCTCTCACTTTGGCGGCCGATATCTCACTTAAAATGTTCCGGAAGAACATAGTGCCCCCAAAGAATTTATATAAATAGAAGCAGATACACATTTATAAGTGTGTTGTCAACATCTCGTACTCAAGTTCAGACATTACATTTTATAACTATCTCTTTCTTTGTGGTAAAAATTACTATAGCCCCATCTTTGTTGCAGTACTACTGTTTTTAACATGACAAATAAATGTAAGACAACAGGCTATTCTCATCCTCAACTACACCACAAACAACACATTTCTTCACTATTTTTACGATTCAACGAGAATAATTGTTTAAATTTACAAAACACGAAAATAATTTTGAGGTTAGAGTAGTTAAAACAGACACAGTTCTTAAATTACTAAATTCCACATATGTCTTTGCTACACTCATACCACGTACTTGGAGTGATTGCAACAGAGATAGCGTTATAGGCAATATTGTATCTTAGAACGAAATGGTGAGAAAAAGGTATGTTGGACATGATGGCAACAGTATCGTATAACTTTTACACTTTATCTCGGCTTCTATTTATATAAATTCTTTGTGTGTCCCACATCATCAGATTGGAAATTTATTTTGCAATCGATCTAGTACAAAGAAGAGGGGGTCATGTTTGTCTAGAAAAAGTTACAGCGATTTATGCGAAGAGACGTCAAAATCGCTTAAATTATGGGTTTTTTGAGGTTATGGCAAAATTTTGATGTGATGGAGTTAAATAGACCTCGGATTCGGATTCAGCAACTCCAAAAAGATATAGTAAACATGGTTACATCCCCAGGCCAGAAAGAATTTTTTTTTGTGTGGCCGTGTAATTATATATTCAGGAAAGTGGGGTGCTTTACTGATACCGTAATAAACCAGAATTTAATAAGAGGTGGAAGGGGGATCATTTCAACGTTATTTTTATTATTTACAATAGTATAGTAAAGCATAGTTTGTTACATTAAAAATATTCCAGTTATGTTCAATCTTCAATAAATTTTAGGCACTTTGATCTATTTTAAATCATAAAATTTGGTTCTTTATTAATATCTCATAATCATAAATTAATATGTACAATATTGCTCGCTACTGCCAGCTGATTACGCAATTTTATTTCATTTATTTTTTACATGATAACCGAGTTCAAAAATAATTCTATATAAATAAATTTGGCTCAATTTTTATGTCCCAATATACTTTAATATATTTGGCAGTAATTACATTAGAAGGTGGGCTCACAATT
Organism: Stenurella melanura; assembly: GCA_963583905.1. Lineage (NCBI taxonomy): Eukaryota > Metazoa > Arthropoda > Insecta > Coleoptera > Cerambycidae > Stenurella > Stenurella melanura. Next base: position 172,274,556 of record OY757310.1, on the reverse strand, counting down.
GGCATAAACCATTTTTAAGTGAGCACGAAAACTTCTGAAATGAAATACCTACTACCAAATTACTAGTGAACAAGGTGTTGACAATTAAGTTTACGTTAAACAGATACAAAGGATGATGATTTATGGGCCATCAAAACACAGATGTTTTACGAAGTTCGCTATTCATAACTTGTGATATTAAAAAAAACATCTAAGTTAGAATTCTTATTATATTCTACATTTTTTCACGTATAAACAAAAAATGAGATAAAAGTATAAGTATTGCATAACTTTGCAAACAGCATATCCAAAAAACTATTTCACACAAATTGTAAATATGTTTTGGTAACATATTTGTGAATTTAATAATAGCTACAAAAAAATTATTTTGTATTTTTGGCTGGTGTAATCTACAAAACAAATACAAATTAGAAAACATTTATGAAAGTGAGAAGTTACTTGTTTACGAATTGCAGACATGTTAGATAGGTTTTTAGTTCTAAATAAGTTTTGCTTCTTTTAAGTTTTAATAATAATAATAATAATAATAATCGTTTTTATTATAATCCAGAAAAAATTATTACAATATTATAAAATAAGAGACAAATTGATTATAAAGGGCAGAGTTCAGTGAATTTAAAATAGATTCTCTGTTCTTCCACTCAACCGCCAACTCTATACAGTTAGAATGAAAATACTTATTTAAAACATATAAAACCTGCCCATACGGAATCCACATCGAAATATAATGTATATCCAATTTTTCTGTTTCATCAAAACGTATACAGGATGTCCCAGAAGTATGCTTTGGGAGCGCATAGTTTGGATAAAAATAACACTAGAAGCATGGTAGAAACTTATATAAGGTATGCTCGTCCGGGCTACCAGAATTTGACTTTTCTGCGCATGGAACCAACGGGAACCATATTGGATATATCACAGTATATTGACAGAGAATCGTCATATTCTGTGATATTACACATTTCAAGTTTTTATAATATTATCCCTCAACATTGTACCCCTGCAACACCAGGTGTAAAAGTAGCCGTGCTGGGGTGCGTAACTGTCTAATATCATTTTTGTGTTTGGTTTCTCTATGTTGTGATATTTTTGAGGTTAAAAAAGAAACGATTATTTATAATAAACTTAAGACATGGTTGGGTGCAGTATAAATAGTTGCAAAAATAGGAGTGGAACTTCAACTGAAAGAAATGCCTCTTTCGGTTCCCAAAAAATGAAGAATATCGAGAAAATGGTTAGAAATTTGTCCAGTAAAACCTGATCATTTCAAAAACGGTAATTATAAAAACAATAATTATTTAATACATTGGCTTATTTACAATTACAAAATATGTATTAGTAAAACATGTACCTATTTACAATATAAAAGTTTGCATTTGTTATTTAACACAAATGTGGTCAGAAATAAAAATTGTTTTTTTTTACAGCTCGCATTTGTTCAGTGCATTTTAAGAGGGCAGATTTTAAAGAGTCTCCAGAGTAAAAAATGTTGAAAACTATTCTCCAACGAATATCCGTGTCCTTCTGCTTCATGCAGTACCTATAGAACATTTGGCAAGAATCATTCTCCAAGATATAACGTACAAAGCAAAAAGTAAGAACAAGTAAACATATTCATGCATATCGTTTAATTTCAAAGAAAAGTTAGTATGCAGTATGATACATAAATCTAGGATATCTAAAATTGTAGGAGTATTTAGACTTTATTCTGTAAAATTTGATTAATGACGTTTACATCTTTTGTCAAGATACTCTATAATATACTCTATATGTTGCAAAAAGCCTCAGTATAATACTTATATTATTTATAGTATGTTTATTTTGTTATAGAATAAAAGTATAAAATAAGACGATGAGTGTATGATTTCTTGTGTGACTGTCCGGTATACCCTCACAAGGTGTCAATACAATTAGAAGTTATATTACCTGTGGTGTATGTAATTTTCGTAAATATTGGTTAAAATTTACTATGACGATAGCATTTGTAACTAAAAAGATTAATATTGTTGTACAAATAACTTATTATACCTATATATATTACATATAATATATTCTTTATATTAAAAAATTGACATCATAAAATCATACTAAAAACTAATATAGTATTCATGAGCCCTTTGATAAATATTGATTATATATGTAGAAGTATATATATAGGTACGTTAATTTTTTTAGTATTGATAACTTAACCTATAAACTGTTTAAATCGCCGAACTAGATCATATAAAATATATACCTATATACTGCATGAAAGAAGTACCTTTTTACCATATTTTTTACAAAGAATGTCTTGCATATCCATAACTACACTGTAGTAAAAAAGCACTAAAGTTAAAATGAAAATTTGCTACATCAATGTTGAAATGTATGTATGTACAATCTTAAATTATTATTCAAAACCATTCTAAAATTTTTCCAAATGAGTAATATTTCGTCAAATTTTAACCTTATTTCCAAAATGAGGCATCTGTTTTTAAATGGTATGTGGAATTGTGGAATCATCTCCTTTTGTACAAAAGAATACACTACATTATTTGAAATATGCGCACGAAACGCTATTGGTCCGATTATCAATATGGTTCCCGTTGGTTCCAAAGCATATGATTGGTTACTGCAAAAGATGCACAACAGTATACCTGTATATATTTCTACCATGACTAGAAGTACCTATATTTTTTTTTACAAACATTAACGGCCTTTATTTTATTTCAATGATTTATTAAACATTTCTGTTTTAGTTCATACATTTTTAGATGTAAGAATTTTCAGGGGTCGGAATTACCTATCGGATATGTGGTAAAACCAGGGTTGGCTTTAGGTGATTATGTGTCAGCGCATAAAGATTATGTGTGAAACAATATCTTACCTTGAAATTTTTTTTAGCAAATTCCATATTATCCAAAGCTGATAGATAGATTAGAAAAAACATGAAATTGGATGGCCCCTTACAAGAATAAAAGTATAATACTAACATCTGTTCTAAATGTTTTGGAGTTAAACTTCGGTGTCATAAGTTGAAAACACATTGCGAGAAGAACCGCTCGACGTCGACAAAAGTAACTGGGACATACTTAAAATATCTAAACTTTCGCAAAGTCACCACATTCATGCACGATATAGTAAAGTCTCCTTCTTTGCCATTTAAAAGGTCTATTACACTTTTCATCTTAACAAATCCGGGATTTTTTTTTTAAATAGTCTGGAATTGTCTTTGTACCCTTGCAGCAATATCTCCCTGTAACTGAAAAATATATTGACGAAGATTGAACAATCATTTATTGCATCCATTGTAGTAAATTCTGGCTGATACTGAAGGTCTCGTATGGCTAGTGAAATTCGTGAAAAACACCCATATGATCTCCAGATTTTCTTGAACAATTGGATCCATAAATTCCTGTTCCGCCTGTGAAATAGCAACTGCTCCATTTGAATTTAGCTGCTATATTACGGATTTCACATTTTCAACATGACAGTAATAGTGCGATGCTGCCCTTAGCCCAATTTCCCATCGTGTTGTAATGGGTTCTTGAGGTAATGGAGTATTTAGTAGAATTTCGTGGAACAACAGTATACGACTTGGTGCTTTAAGAAAAACTTTCTTTACACTAGTTACTAATTTATCAACATTAGGGTAGCACCTCCTAATAATTTCAGCAATCCTATGAAGCCCATGTGCTAAACATGTTACATACAGTATATTCCGATATGTTTCTTTCAAAATTCTTCCGGCAGCTTTCATATAATTCACTCCATCGGTAAGAACTAATAAGAACTTATCCTTATTTTCTGCATATTTGTCACCCCAAAAGTCTTGTAAACTTGAATTTACTGCATCCACTATAGTGCGATAATTTGGCGCTTCCAAAATTTAAGAGGCGATCAAGTGTCTGCTCATTGCGCAATTTCCCTTCAATGCACCCACTTAAACATTCGTTACCTTGAACCCGCAAGCATTGCTTGTTTCGTCCACACTAAGCCAAATGTACTTCCCATTAAGGAAAAAATTTTTGTCTAATATTCCATACACTCCATAAATAAATATTTTTTTCTTAGTGTAGATTCCGAAGGCACCTTATCATTGCTATATTTACCACATTTTCCAAAAATTGTCTGAAAAGTGGATAGCCAAGTAAAGCCATCTAGTTTATGGTTTTTCAAAGAAATATGTGAATTGACATTTTTGTTTTGCATGACCACGAAATTACTTTGTCACATCTAGTGCAATACAGTTCTCTACCATCAAACTGTAAATCGACAATATCGCGAATCCAAAAATTTACTGAAGCTTGCGTCGGTTCAGTAAATGGCAACATTTTAACTCCACATCTTTAGTACTTACGTCTGAATGAATCTACAGTAAGAGTGGCACTGAGTAGTCCTGTTAAATTAGTCCCCTCCACGCCTGGGATTAGGCTTCAGGTAAATTGCCAGTAGGAATACCTGCCACAATTTAAAATAATCTATTACGCATTACGTTTTTATCTAATGTAATGCATTTCCTGATAAAAGTTAATTTAATATGTTGCATGACTTTCTGTTTTTATACTTATGTTTTAGTACGTGTCTACAATATATATCTGTAAAAGTAATCCCTGGAATCCGATGGGTCAATCCGACCTCTGGTAATGAGAACTATTCAACAACCAACTTATGATGCATTTGGCATAAAGGTGTCATTAAATATTTATGTAGACATGGCAAAATACCCAATAAAAAGTACAAAACTCTGAATACACTAAAACTTATGGGCATTATTTTATTTCAGGCACTGTCCTGCTTGTTTATTGAAATTTTCATTATGATTAGTGTAACTCTGCCCAATACAAATATTTGACTTCTGTGTAAAGATATATGGAAGTTAAGCCAAATTTATAGCGTACCATAGATATGTTTCGCCTGACAATCTAAGATGTTAAACCTATATCATTTTATTATAGGCAATAAAATTTACTCATTTTAATTTAGTTCTGGCTGTATTGGGCAATGTAGGGTACATTGTGTTTATAAAAATATTCTGCTTATTTACAAAATACCATAAACTTTGTTTGTATATTTCTTATCATTATCATTTAGCCAGTAGCATAATACTGATAACAGTGAAATACTATTGACAAGACAGTCCTTACTATGACCCATAAAACAAAAACAAACTTTGACAAAATAAAGCAATTAAATAAAAATTAATAACATATATAAACTGCATAATGTACTTCATGCTATATTGAAATATTTGATACTTATTATAAAATTGAATGATGATTGCAAAATTTAATGGGAAACATTTCCTGTTAATCTATTAAATTCTTCGAACATCAATTTATTTGCATAACTAAAATCCTAATTGTTTCCAGTGTCAATTAGTTGCAATCATTTCAAAATTATCTGAGCATACCATATAATTAGGTTTGCTCAAATAATACCAACTTATGAAATTAACATTCAACCATACCAGAATATTTATTTTTTGTAATATTTTAGCAATAACGACTAATACTTAACAATACTTTTTAATAAAACAACTTTATTCTTTCACTAACGCTTCGTTCCCTAGGCGTAAACTTGTTCAGAGTTACAAATTAAAACCTAATTAGGACTATTATTAAATAGTAAATTTCACAACCATATAACTGGATTTGTAAACTGCGCTATTTAATAATAGTCATAATAAGGTTTTAATTTGTAGAACTGAAGAAGTTTACGCCTAGTGAACAAAACATTGGCAAAGACTTAAATTTGGGATAAAACCCATATAAAAAAGATTATTATTATAGCTTCACATTTTATTTTTTTACATTTCATTAAATAAAGTCTAATGTTTAAACAAGTGTACATTTGGATTTTACAACCAAATTTAACATAATGAAAACAAAAATCAACTGTCCTCTTTTTTTATTTATCACTACTTTTACGGCAATAACATAAATATTTAAAATCTATTAAGCTTAGCACTCTGTATCTTTGTGAAAACAGACATGATGCATATTTTTGAGAATTTAAAAGATGTAATCCAGATGCAAAAACAATTTAATTATTTTTCCCAAAAGAAATGAAAAAATATTTGCTTGGGTCTTTCATTTAGAATTTACAAGATTAGATACCCAAAATGTTAAAACAGAAAAGATAATGCGGTACAATATGTAGTTAACACATTTCTTTTGATAAATATTTACTCATCAAATAATGTTCAGCACATTATGTGTCTATATTTTCTTATACAGAAAATTAAATTTTGAAAACATGTCAGAACTTCATATCAGAAGAGCAGAATATTTATGAATTATAATATGCCGTTTTAATGTGACCCGTTTCTTGTTTGATTGGGTCATTTATTAAAGTTTAAATTATGTAAATATTTATTCTTTTAAATGTTTTATACCTTGCTTGTTGCTATCTATTATTACTTTAAGTATCGGTAACTATTGATTAAAGTGCTTATTAGTACATGTGTTATAAAACAATTAGCTATAGGTTGTCAATTTACAATGACATCATTACTGTAACTAAAACATCTTCTGCTAATAATTAATTTTCCAGTCAAGATTTATACAATATTATCAGATAGGACATTCATTTAAAGAACTAGCACTCCATTTTAAAATATACTGCAAGTTTTGACATTAGCATGCCTTGGGGGGTACCCGCCACCTCCTCTTAAGAAAATCAGGAAATAATATTTTTACCTGTAAACCTAAAGTTCTGGGATGTTTGGAACTGAAGTGCCTTAGACTATCTCGGCAACAAACAATCCATTACACATTATGTGTCTAGAGATAAGTTCTTTTATCGGAGGAAATAACCTACTATAATGACTATGATGTTAAAATAATAAAATATAAACTCACCTGATCCATTCGAATGACACCCTCTGCAAGTGTCTTGAATCCCAACATCGTGCGGTTCTTATACCGTTTACGTCTTTGCAATAAAATATGCAGTTTATTCCCTTCTCTTTTCAAGAAATGTGGGTATTGGAGGCAAAAAGTAACGTCCAACGGAGTATCCAGAAGTCCATTTTGTGGCAAGACCAATTCGTTTGAACGTAATGTGCGTTTGCTGGACTGCATTTTTACAGCTATGGATATAGCGGTCATGTCAGATCCCAATGGTCTTAATAATATTAATCTCGTTAAGGTCAAGGAGCAAAGCCTGAAAGTGGAAAAAATTATTACATTAAAGGAAAAAACATTTTCAGATCAAACATCAGGTTGTTAAAAATGAAATAGGAAAATAAGAAATGGAAAATATATTTTTATATATTTTACTCCTTGATTTGCTCATCGTGGAAATAAGGTTCAATGCCTAATTTAAAATATTTTTAGATGACAATTTTTTTTATTTACCGAAAAAGAACACAACATTATAGGTGTATTTTAGGGACTATGGGATCTTTGCAGCATTTCAATATGTTATACTGCTAGACCCTATCGATCATTATTACTGAGAGGTTCTCTTAAATATCTCTGATTGTGATGAGTTGCATCACAATACAAAATTCATATTCCTCGTTATGAGAATGCCACGAAAACTAGACCTGCCTGAACTATTATCAACATTTCATTAAGGAATTTTGAGCATGAAGAGCTTACAGGGTCAACTTTTTGTGGCCTCTCTAAAGCACTGAACTTTATTTATGAATCATTAGATAATAATACATATCCCATAATACCATTTTTTGCCTTAAGTCGCGCATTTGATATAGTATGAAAAATAAACCAGAATTGGGGTGTGTGGTGTCGCAAATTAATGGGTGTCAAATTATCTAGGGAGAGAAAGCAGACTGTACTTATTGATAATGTTAAGTCAGATCTGAATGACGTAATGGTGGGGTACCACAGGGTCCGGTCTTAGGTCCACTATTTTTTATAACATTTATAATTGATACATCTCAATCATGCATCAGTCCTAATTTGCAAGTACTATAAGCAGATGACAGTAGCTTTTGTATAACGATCAAGGGTATTTGTATTACAAAAGAAAGAAATCCGATACATGGCTGGCGTAAATGCACAAGTGAGCTGTCTAGCCCATTTTAAAGAGTTGGAAATTTTACCACTGCCATCTATTTTGATCTTAAATCTGTTGCTATATACTAAGAAAGAAAATGTTCCTCTTCTAAACCCGTACAATACTCGTAACAATGGCATATTACAGATACCTTACCATAAAACTTCTCTTTATGAACGATGTCCTAAATACCTAGCAATTAGAGCTTTTAACAAACTGCCCAATAAATACAAATCTCTTAATGAAACACAATTTAAGAAAGAGGTAAAAAAATTCTTACATGACAGATGTTATTACGTATTCTTTTAATGAATATTTAGAGAACAGATTGTGATTTGTTCTGTTTGCTCTTTTTCCAATTTTATTTATGGCGTATGTAATTTTTTATTCAATTCCAGTTTGTCACTCTTTTTTATTGTGTTTGTTTTTATAATATTTTATTTTATGTTTTCTAGTTTATTAATTATGTGTGACCAGCTACCTGTTTGTAGTTCTTTTTAAATCTGTTCTTTATACTGTCTTTTATTGTTTTCTTGTTTATGCAGTATTTTATAAATTTATTATGTATCTATATTGTGTAATTCACCGAATTAACAAATTATTATTATTTTTCGGTTTCCCGACGTTATACAGTCTTTCCGTGGCCTCCGACATCACACGGAAAGAGCGCTAGCAATATATCCACAGCCACTCCCCACATCCCGCAGGGTTAGTGACTGTAGATTCCAGAATCATGTGCTCTAAGCAGGCGAAGGGACCCCAAGATGACTGCCTTCTGCATTTAGCCTACCAACCAATCAGCAGATTTCTGACAGGCCGGTATGATCTTCAATCCTAAGAGCAGCTTAGGCTTCATACCTCCGAGTACACCGATTATGAGGACGACCATCTTGACCGAGTAGCCTGGGTACAGCACTTGGATTATTATTATTAAACAGATGAACCTATCGATTTAGCTGTTGAGAAGGCCAATATTTGTAAATAACTGACTTAAAAACTTGAAAATTACAATGAACATTTCCCAATATTTAATACTCTTTGTTGAGCAATTGTTAGGCTAGTTTCAATATCGTTAACAAAATATTTCTGAAATGCGGTTCATAATTATTAAAAGAAAGTGTATGATACAAAATGTGAGAAATTCTATGCGCTATTAATTCATTTACAAAAAATACAGGCATTCCATTTAAAAAAAACTGAAAGAAATATCAAACAAAAGACCAAAGCCATTCTAGATTTTAATGCTAAAATAAAAAGCACCTTAATTTTCGCAAAAATCATTTAAAATCTCAAGTACCGTTTGTAATAAAAATATTAAAATGTGAGGAATTGTATGCTTTATTTATCTATGTGAAAAAATTAGTCATTCCATTTTCAAAAATTAAGAAAAATAATACCTAATTAAATATTAAAAAATATAAAGAAATATTATGGACATTCAGTACAATAATAATTTATTTCAAAAACGTTTTTCAGCAAAGACATCATTATCAAATAACATCTTACATTTTTAGAAAAAACAATTAATAAATCAGGGTGATACGGCAGTCAAAAAAATGTTTGTTAGTTTGCAAAAAAGATTGGAAAAAAATCATAACTTGGCAACGCTGCATCCGATTGGCAAAATATTTTAAGGTGTAATACAGGACCCTTGGAGGCTTAATTGGCGCAAAAAATACAGGGTGTTCTATTTAAAAAATCATTCTCTCTTGTGTAACTCGTGTTTGTCACACCTTGTGTAATTGAAAATAATTTTACGTTATAGTAGAGATGAAACATTGAAAGTTTTGTTAAGAAAGTTTTTTTATAAAGTTAGCCATTTTGCACAATCTTATGAAGGAACACTAACCGGACACCTAGTATAATTCTTTTAATCATATAGATTGTTGGAAAATTATCAAGTTGGTGTTGCCCAACAGTGTGTCGAAGCCGCAAGGTATATGAGTGCATCTCACAGGTATACTTTTTTCTTTATTAGTCACATGTTATAGGTGAAATATAAAATAAACAACGGTTTCGGTATGGTTATGATATAATCTTTACGTCCTTGATATACTGTGCAAAAGATTGCACAATTTAATTCTGTTGTGCATTTGACAATAGAAAAAAAAAGGTTGATTTACTTTCTTATCATATTAAATAAATAATATGTATAATAACACGTAATAACGAAGTATTTTTCAGGAAAAAAGTTAATAAACATATACAGAAAACAACTATGTTTATATGATATGAAAAAACATACTATCCTGTGAGTATATTTGTCAATAATTATAAAAACGTGTTCTGTTATCAAAACAATCATTCCACTTGTTGATTTGTAATCTTTAAGTAAATCTCGGATATATTTTATAATAAGAGATAAAATACCTAATCTGAGAGTTTCCACAACAGTCTATAATTTCATAATAAAAATTATTACAAATGATTTATCTATTTCATTGCACCGATGACACATGTGCAATTCCACAAATAAGAACCAATAACATCCTTTTCGAGAGATACTTATAGGGGTTTATATTATTTAGTTTAAAATATGACACTGATTTACATTAAATTTCAAACCATGCTGATCTGACATCCTCTGTAAAACAAGATTGATGACAAATTTATTATATAGTATATCGTGAGCAAAAAAAATAGGACAAATCTTATAACGTATTTTTTCTAAAATCTAGTTGTGTATGTACATCTAACTTTAATTTTCGTGACATTGTCAAAATTCATTGCAAGTGTGCCAAAACTAATAATAATAATAATAATAATAATAATAATAATAATAATATTTATTTCTCAAATGATACATATGATAGATAATACAGTTAATACTCAAGAGCAAACAATGGACCAATTACTTTGCTTTCTATATCAGGCAAACTTCTTGAGAAACTCCTTAAAAATAAAATTCGGGCTGTAATGACAGACAAAATTCCGAGACATCAGTTTGGTTTTAAACAAAAATGCTCATGTTACACCCACTCACGATTTTAACATCAAATACGCAATCAGCTAAAATAAATAATTATAAAACAGCTGCTTTATTCCTAAACATCAAACAGGCGTTTGATAGTGTATGGCATAAAGGATTATTATGGAAACTGAGAAGATTTGACTTACCAGACACAATTATTTAGATGGTGAAAAATTTCCTTGAGAACAGAAACTTAACAGTGAAAATAAACGATACCATGTCTCAAGAATTTACAGCTGAACAAGGAGTCCCGCAAGGTTCCTCACTATCTCCACTTTTATATAACATTTATTGTCACGGCATATTTAATAATCAACCTGAACAACTGTCATACATTTTACAATATGCAGACGATACAGCCTTGATCTCACATGAACGTTGGATTGCAATGCCAAGGGACAATCTTCAAATATTGCTGAACAATACTCAATCACGCAATATCCAATAATTCTCCCTCTATCGAAATAAGTAATCATCCAGTAACCAATGTCAAGTATTTGGGAGTTTATTTAGACAATAAATTAAACTTCAACATGCATTCTAGAATGGTAAAAAAAATGTATATCCAGAGCTAAACATTTCAAAGTTTTAACATTCAAAAATACGGGGATAAAAACCACAGCAGCTGCCAAAATATACAAAACAATTTGTAGACCTATTTTAGAATATGGACATATACATGAACAGCAGAAATCCAGCGAAAAATAATTTAAGGACAGCTGAAACAACTGCACTAAGGAAAATTACAAATATTCGGCACCCACACAATCCTCCTAATGTACTTTTGTATGAATTGGTGCAAAGACTGCCTATCGAGGAGAGAATACAACATCTCAACGAAAAATTTGCACAGAGAAACTACAATATTGAAGTAATGCAATCTCTAATAATCGCTCGAAACAACAATACACCCAGATTTGTATATCTGGAAAGACCAAGTTTTTGACCAGATGATATTGATGTTGCAGGAGTACTGATGCACTACGCCTCACATTGGATTTTATTTTTTTTACGATTTATCTATGTAATCAACCTTTTGTTTTCCACCATCTTTTTTATACAAAATATTAAATATAATATTATTATCTCCTTGGCTGAAGGACCTAGGTCGATGGCCTCTTGATTGTATTTTATTACATTGTATATTAATGCAATCAATAAATAACTTTTATCATTATTATTATTATTAGATACTGAAAGGTATAGGGCCTAGTACCGTTCCTTGTGGCACTCAATACTGTACTGTTTTTTTCAGAACTTATTTATAATATTAAATTTTACCCATTGTACTCTACCTATTAAATAACTTGTCGCAAGCTTCAATGATATGTCCCGAAAACCAATAGTTTCAAGCGTTTTTAAGAGTTTAGTATGGCAGACTGTATCAAATGCTTTGGCTAAGTCAACGAAGACGCAAAGTGATTTTTTCTTTTCATCCATTGATTTATATTTTGCTGAAATCAAGTCAGCCATTGCATCCTCAGTTGACGTAGCCTTTTTGAAACCATACTGATTTTCCGACAAGATGTTATATTTCTTTAGATAAGCTACATTTCTTGTTTTCAATATTTTTTCATATATTTTAGACATATTACTCAATAGGGAGATCGGCCTGTAATTTGATACTTCAGATTTACCTCCAGACTTGAACAAAGGTGTTATAAGTGATTCCTTAAATGGTTTGGAAACACTACAGATTTCATGGAAGCATTTATTAAGTGGGTTAAACGTGCAATAATAAGTTCTGTAATGTCCTGAAGGGTTTCGGATTTTAGTCCATCAATACCGGGAGATTTTCCACGTTTTAGTTGTTGAATAGCTCATGTTCGTTAGTTCGCTCAAGAAAGAATGAATTACTTAATCGTGACTGTTTATGAATATGCCCCATATAAGTGATTTAGTTAAAGCTGGAGTTATTAGATTAAAGTGGAGAATAAACGGTACGATTAGTAGAAATCCTGGATCAGGGCGACAAAGGATATCAACTCAACAGCAAGATTTGCAGAACTTTCCTGGATTGAGTAGTACTGGTCGCCGGCGAGTAAGAGAATCGGAGCTACGCTCTCATCCAGCAGCACAGAAATACCTACTTAAAACTGAATATAAAGAAGCTCGACTGGGATTTACCCTTGAATTTTTAGTACATGATGTACATTTTTGGAACAATGTAATCTTTACAGATGAAAAAACTTTATAGTCTACACACAGCAGTCGTACTCGTGTTTACCAACCTCTGAATACTCGATTCAATGAGAAGTGTATCTCTAACAATGACAAAAGTGGCAGATTTTCCGTTAACATATGGGCTTGGATATCGGCACGTGGTCCTGGTGTTTTGTGGCATATTCAGTAATGATTTAATAGTGAAATGTATATTAGGATTTTAGACAATATTATGCTCCCATCTGTATCACAATTATTTCCTAATAATGAATTCATATTTCAACAAGATAGTTGTTCAGTTCATACTGCTCATACCATGACTAACTGGTTTCAAGATAACAACAACTGGCCCAGTCATAGTCCAGATCTTAACCCTGTGGAAGATGTATGGGGCCTACTCGTAAGAAGTATCCAAAAACGAAATGTGAGACCACGGAATGCCTAAGAACTACTGAAGTAGTAAATAATGCATTTGAAAATATTACTACTAATTATTATTGTATAAGTTTATTTAATACTATGCTAAACAGAGTTATAGAAGTTATAATTAGAAATGGTGCAATAACAAAATATTAATAGTTAGTTTCCAGATCCCTGTGCCCTGATCCAGAATTTCTACTAATTGTACCGTTTATTCTCCATTTTTTTGAAATGTTAAATACAGAAATTTTATTGATGTTATAATGCAGTGCAATATGTCTCATTGGTAATCCATCTTTTGCTTTAACAATAACTACAAAATTACAATAAAAAATGTAATAAAAGTACAAACTGTTTTATTTCGGCTACTCATTATATATTTAAATAGACAGATTTACATTAGAAAAAAATAATTGTCCTAATTTTTTTTTGCTCAGGACAGTACACATTATTTATTTTCATTCGCATTTAATGTTATCGATAAGCGAGAAACCCCAGAGTAGAAAAACGGAAAAATGGAGAATTAGATTTTCTTCTTTTTCTATATGCTTGTGAAATTTTCTTATATAACAATCCCAAAGGAATTAAATTATTTAATTAGGTAAACGTTTCCTAAAAACCGTTGTTCACTTATTTTTGACATATTTTGACAAATTTTTACTATTACGTTTTCTATATTAACTGTTATTCTAATAAATAAAGTATCATGACTTTTGAATTGGCCAACTTTGGCAGGTAATTTTTTTAGACATTGACACTACAGCCAGTTTGCCAGTTTTAAATAGCAATTATTTTTTAAACTCAGGTGGGCCTTGCTGGGAAATCTTTGTAGCTCAACTGAAAGTGGGCCATTTTCATCTGTTTAAACAAAACTAGTTAAATAAACAAATTTCGTTCTTGGAACGTAAAGTATATGTACTGTCATAGGCAATAAATATTAGGACAAGTCTTATAACGTATTTTGCTAAAATTTAATTGTGTCCATCCAACTTTAATAGATAGATAGATAGATAGCTTTATTTGACTACATTTATGTAAATAAAAAGAACATTTGTAGCAAGTCAAGTACATAGCACAGCCTGGCTACCAGTCTGTGATAAAATTTTAAAAAGCAAAACACACAAGAAAAATTTCATGATGAAAAATTACATGTAACAATTAATATACATATAAATAACTAACACGCTCATTGTTTGTAAAAATGACAACAGATAATTGGTGAGTGATTAACAACAACAAAGAGATGATAAAAATGGCAGATATTCCATAAGTGAGTGCATATGATTATGAGTAAGATGTTCGAAGGTATTCATCAACAGAATAAAAACAATGCCGTAGAATAAATTGTTTGATTTTGGTTTTGAAAGCAATTTGATTTAATTCTTTGATTTGCAGAGGTAGATGGTTATATAGATTTAAATTGAGAGAGTTTTTAACACTTGTTGTTAATCGATCAAACTAAAGTATATATAAATCGAGGGAAGGAACATAATAACTTGCTCAATAAATATAGGTTGACAATGTTTTTTAATGATCTTTCTTAATAATCTTTCTGTAGACCTGCATTGTGAATTGACTGGTGTTGCCTGTGACAATTTTATTATAATTACCATATACAGATCCCCATCAGGAGATTTCGACATATTTTTGCAGAAAATTTCTGATGTTTTGGAATTTATTTCGCAAAAAAACAAGTATGTAATATTTACTGGAGATTTTAACGTACATTTTCAGAATCCAGATAAATATACACATATGGTTATTAACCTATTTAGCTCGTTTGGTTTTGTTGCATGCACTAATTCCCCAACTCGTTGGCATAACTGTTTAGATAATATATTCATAAATTTTCCCAGTGATAGCTGCATATCCTCCACAATGGATCCGAAATTGTCCGATCACCTTGGCATAAGTTTAGGTGTAAAAAACTGTAAACCATCACATATTAAAAAAAAGATTACTTACAGACCCATCACCGAGTTAGGGTTATTTAATTTAAATAGTATTTTACAACAAGCTGACTGGGGTTTTGTCGACGATTCGACCTTGGATGTTGATGTCAAATTTGGGTTATTTTTGGATACAATTGTGCCCGCCCTAGACTTATGTTTTCCCATTAAAACCAAAACGATAACAAACGACAAAAAAAATAGACTAAATTGGTTTACTGATAACCTTAAACAAATGAGAGAAATACTTCATTCTCTTCTAGACATTTACAAATCCAAACCTTCCAGTGATTTGAAAGAATTAATCAATCTCAAAAAACGTCAATATAAATTCGAGCTAGAAAAAGCGAAAAAAAAGGCAAACGATAACTACATATCTCGAAATAAAAATCAACCAAAAGCCATGTGGAATATAATTAATTCAAATAAATATAAGTCTCGCCCTCGTTCTGAAAATATTTCTCCAAATGAATTTAACAATTATTTTGCAAACATTCCTAAAAACTTAATTAACTCCTTAACACCACCTAATAATAATTTTGATGTTTTCCTGAATAATTCCACTCTCAGACACTTAGACAGGGATTTTAACTTTGCTGAAGTATCGTACATTGAAATTCTGGACGTAATTGAAAATTTAAAAAAAACTGAAAGTAAAGATGTTTATGATATTAACATAAAAGTGCTGAACTCTATAAAATATATCATCCTAATTCCTCTTACCAAACTCATTAATCAATGTATTAGGAATAATACTTTTCCGAAAGTTCTTAAGATTTCAAAAGTTTTGCCTATGTTTAAAAAAGGTTCCGTTGATGACCCCACTAATTACAGACCTATTTCCATTGTCCCTTTATTTGCTAAAATTTTTGAGGTAATACTTAAAAAACAGATAACTAATTACTTTGAAGATCATAATCTATTTAATAACAGTCAATTTGGCTTCAGGTCTAAATTATCTACGACATTAGCAATAAATTCCTTAACAGATATTATAAATAAGGGCTTTGAGGCGAAAGAATCTGTTCACGTACAGTTCTTAGACCTGAGCAAAGCTTTTGACTGCGTCTCGCATAATATTCTGGTGCATAAACTAGGCTTTTATAGATTCTCGGAAGGTAGTAAGAATTTGATCTTATCATATATTACTAACAGATCTCAATATGTCAATGTCGATAACATAAATTCGAACAGAATAGACGTTAAATTCGGCGTACCCCAGGGTTCGGTCTTGGGACCAGTTCTTTTTCTCGTTTATGTGAATGATTTGCCAAACAGTGCAAACTTGTCTAAATTCACCTTATTCGCGGATGACACAACTTTGGCTCAGTCTCACACAAATATTTGTACATTATTAGAAGAAGCCTGTAACAGTCTGACTCTGGCTCAAGATTGGTTTTTAAGTAATCAACTAGTTTTAAATGACGACAAGACTGAAACCATGATTTTTAGTTTAAAACGACATACTCTCAATGTTAAATATTTTAAATGTGTTAAATTTTTGGGTGTTATTTTAGACAGTAAATTGACATGGGATAAACACACAGAGCTAGTCTGCAAAAATGTCTCCCGGAACATTTTTCTGCTACGTAAGTTGGTAAAATGTGTGTCACAGGCAACATTATTAATTGCCTATCACGGACTGATTCATTCTAACTTGACCTATGCTATCTTGGTATGGGGCCACTCAACACATATTTCATCAGTTTTTTCCGTGCAGAGAAAGGCCGTAAGAATCATTGCAGGTCTAGCATACAGAGACGATTGTAAGGAGGCTTTCAAGAAATTAAATATACTTACCGTGCCTTGTGCTTATATATTGCAATGTCTTTTGTATATTAAGGAACACGCAGGTAATTACACTACGTTAGAAAATATTCATTCTTATTCAACGCGTAATAAAAACAATATTAACACTGAATTTTTGAGACTGACGAAAACTAGAAATGGAACTGACTACCACGCAATAAAATTTTTTAATGTATTGCCTAATGCCGTCCAAGGACTTGAAATTAGACGATTTCAAACAGTAATGAAAAACTTCCTGCTGACCAATGCTTTCTATACTTTCAATGAATTCATGTTGTCTGATTTCTCCCGAATAGTTTAGTATAATAGTATATTGTTTTTCATTTACTTTTATATTTACACTTTACTGTATGTTTTATTGTGTTTATTTGTATGTTCCCTTTTTGTATGTATTGTTTTTTTTTCACAGATAAATGTTAATATTTTATTTTGTATATGCTGGACGTGTCAAAACACTATTTGTGTATTATGACTAATAAAGTATCTATCTATCTATCTATCTATCTAATGTTAACGTTTACGAGAATTCTTATAATTTTCTTCTGTAGACTAAAAGCTTTTAATGAATGGTGCGAGTTTCCCCACAGAACAACTCCGTAACACAGCTTCGAATGGAAGAGAGAAAAATAAGTATTTTTTAGTACATTAAAATCAATAAAAGCCTTTAGTTTCCTGATAAGAAAAATAGTGCTGGCAACTTTTAAATTTAAATGTTCAATGTGTTTTGACCAGCTAAGGTTATCCTCCAGATAAATCTCTAAAAGTTTCACATACTCATCCTTAGTTACACATTTAATGGAGGATATCATAATATTTTGGGTTTTTTCTTAGTTGCGTTTTAGTTTATTTGATGTAAACCAATTTTGAGCCAATTTTACGCTATTTGAGGATTTTTCAATTAAGTTATTTATGTATTTATCTGAGCAGAGAAGAGTTGTGTCATCAGCGAACATGGTGGATTTATTAGGTTTTATACATTGAGAAAAATCGTTTACATAAATTATAAACAACAGAGGGCCCAAGACAGACCCTTGAGGTACTCCGATGTTTTTATCTGAGCAGAGAAGAGTTGTGTCATCAGCGAACATGATGGATTTATTAAGTTTTATACATTGAGAAAAATCGTTTATATAAATTATAAACAACAGAGGGCCCAAGACAGACCCTTGAGGAACTCCATGTATTACGTTTAGAAAAACTGAATTCTTGTTATTTACAGACAGACACTGTCTGCGGTTAGACAAATATAGATAGATAATATTTGTGATATTGTCATTTATTTGTCAAAATATATTGGGTGTAAAAACCAATATGTGAATTTGTTGTGGATATATGCGCATGTATATACGTTCAGGGTTATGCTGATGACCTGGTTATTACTGTGAGAGGCAGGCATGCGGTTATGATTTCAAATCTCATGAAAAGTAAAAAGCTTGGGAGTCCTGGGTGACAACTATGGTAATTCACAAAAGATATTTTAGGTCGATGTGAAGACAATCTACAAATCTACAAATCTTCTTCTTTTAGTAATTTTACACACTCCTACGGAACCTCTCGGTCATTAAGTAATTTTATAAACCGCATATATGAATTCACAACCTCAATAAACCACTTACGAAAACAAGCGGTTACTTAAGGTGATAAATTGTTGATTGAGTTATTTCCTTTAAAGACAATTACAGAACAATTGTGTTGAAATATAAACAATCAAGTAAGATTTTTAAAACTAATAAAATTGCATTTGTCACAGATAATCATTAACGCTATTAAAATGCTCATCTAGTAAAACTTTGTTAAGAGATTTCTTAAATAAACTAAGCATTGTGCATTATTTTATATCTATAGATAGGCGATTAATGGTAGTTAAATTTATATTTGATCGAATAATTACTATGTGGCAGATGAAAATCGTTTTTTTGTGTAGTGCATAATATTATGCATAGGTTAAATTTATGTTTATTAGGTACTCACTAAAAAGTTAATTACTTAGTTAAGAATACATAGCTCGAGAATAAATAGGAAAAGGAGAACCAAAAGATTCAAATAAAAGACTTTTTTTTTAACTACAGTCCAAGTCACGAATGTTGTCGTTCACTCTCGTCATCAATTTATTGTTTACTTTTCAAAGACATGAGATTTTTCTATCAGCTTAAATACTCATTACAATGTAAATTACAGAAAGTCAAGTCTGATAGGGCTACAACAGAAATTTCAAGCATAACAATGTATTTTAGAGATGAATAATACATCCGCTTGTTGTAGCCACAACCAACATTCAACATTCTGTTAGTTCAGTAGCGTGCAGTTGGTGCATTTGTCAAATTTCAAATCTCATTATTTATATACATTTGTAGTATCCTTTGCAGTAGTGTTTTAAGTCTGCTGTAATTGTGTAAATTGTTGTGTAAATAATTTGTGAGTGCTTTAGTTTTACTGTTTGTAAAGAAACTAATCTCAAAATGCCTGGCATAAGGCTGAATGCAGTATTTATTTATTTATTACCGCAACAAGATTAACAAAATAAAGAGTATTAACCCAGTTTACAATGAAAAATAAATGACACCTAAGGAGACCTCGTATTGTGTCAAACAGTATTTACATTCTCGTAAGAGTATGTCGCATTAATATAGCAATAGTAACAAAAGGAATTGCTGTAGTAAGTATCTTATTTGTATTATACTAAGCATCTAACCTAATATCTATGTAGTTGTAACAGAGTAAAATATAAAGCCTATAATAGCTGGTAGAGTGAATATAGAAATGCGAATGAATATGTTAAGAAAAAAACAAAAAGAGAAAAAAAATACACGATTTAAGGTGGTCTAGGGTCAATGTAGTAATTTATATACAGAGGCGAGTGTCATGAAAATATTAGAAAAATGTTGTAATGTATCGGTTAGTGGTAAATTAGTGAGACAATATTAATACAGCAATTATTGTCTATATAAATATAAACTTCTATCTATAATAGTGAGCAAATAATATACGGTAATTTGTGTTAAATTATGCTAAGATGGGTAGAAGTTTAGTGTAGTTGTCAATATTTTTTTTTTATTCCTCATCTGAATTGCTTTTTTCTCATTATTTCTATGTGTGGTGGAAGTTCATTAAATAATTTGATACCGTTTTATGTGATACATTTTTGCGAGACATTTTTACTAAAAAATGGTACTTTGTACACGCTGCTTATCCTAGCCCCCGTATCATATTGTGTTCAACGATGGAACCAATAGTGTCTTTTTTGCTATATGCATATACTACAGCCGTATGCATGTACATACCCACCACATCGAGTAATTGGTTCTCAGTAAAGATGCTTCTGCAGCTTTCTCTGCCTTTTTTATTAAAGATTATTCTCAAGATATAGTTCTGGGTTATCTACAATGGTCATAAAGTTACTTTATAGGCGGTACCCCATACTGTGATACCATATTTAATAAGGGATTCAGCTAAGCTGTTATAAGTGGTTAGGAGAATTTTGTTGATCAGTACTTAGTAATAATTTTGTATGTATCAACTTTATATTGTTCATTGTTTTCAGTAACATGAAAAATTATTGGTAATTCAACCGCGGACAGCCCTGGCTTTGCGGATTACCTTAGTTTATTTGCTTGTTATTTGAATTTATTGTGTACTATTCTGTTTTCTGTACAAATACTTAGCAGCTAATAAACAATTATTATTATATTATTATTATAACTCTTTTATGTTTCTATGTTTTTATAGTCGCTGTGTTTACATTACTATTGGGGGGAGTGGAAGAATGACAGAACACCTATCTAGACTATTCCCTAGTAGCACAACATATTGGATCAATAAATAATCCATATAGGACCAACATATGAAATTTGGTCCTATATAGGACCAATATTCATATACCTATTAGTCCTATATGGAATACATATTGGTGCATTATTGGTGCCACTAGGGTTCAAATACATGATAATTTTAACTTCAGACATTCTTATGTCAAAATGTTGAGAGGTTTAGGACTTTGTGCCCGTTAAGACATTTGACCAGGACGCCAAGATATGTAACATATTAAAAACCTTGCCAATTTAACGGAAACCACTTTTACATAAGGAAAGTGCGGGATATTTTTATATTTATTATTTTATAGAATATCTAATTTATTTGTATCAAGTTGAACTCACATTTTATATACGTTCTTTTTATATTTGTGTTTTATACTAAAGTCTATCAGTCGCCTATTAACTTGTTACACCTTTAGTTATTTTTTTATTTTATAAAAACGTCACCAAGAAATGGAAATGCCTATTAAGTAACAAAAATGAAAAAAAAGTCAGTCAAAATAACAAAAAATGGTTGCATAAATCTGTTCCAATCCATTTAAAAATTCCAATTAGGACTTTCAAAACCACCAATGCGTGACTTAGGGTTTCTTAGACATAAAATAAATCAATTATCCTATTAAAGCAGAAAAACCACAAATAATACCGCAACATTTTACAACCTTATACAGGGTGATGTATATTTTAATGTGACAAGAATTGTACCAAAAATAAAAATTTATAATGCCACTGCCACCGAACGAACAATACTTAATCAAGTATATCAATGTCAATTAACTTTTAGCTAGGTAGACAACAAAATTTATTAAATTCAACATATATTTTATATACAACAGTATACATCCTATTTTATGAGGGGGTCAACCGCTGGGATTTTACAGAACCAGAACCGAGGGGTCAGCCACTTCGAGAATACCTGTACAAAATGTTAGGAATACAATGGAAATATTTTGGGAATATTGGGAATATCGGGAATAATTGGAGATACTAGGAAATACGTGGAAATACTCGGGAATGCATTGAGAATATTCGGAAATATCAGAGAATACTCAGGAATACTTGGAAATAACGAAGAATAATCGGGAACACATCGGAAATATTCAAGAATAGACACGTTCGTGAAAATTTCGTAGAATCTCGGGACGCGGTTTATGTGTTCCTGGATATTTTGATATTAATAATTTTCAACCTGGAGAGCCATTTGACGGCAACAAAATAATTTTTACATAAGAGATAACAACAACTGTTAGTGGATAAAATTCAGCTCAAAAATATTAAATAATAATATAATCATATTATATTAAACATAAATAAAACTAGATATAACTTGCACACGGTGTAAAAATATGACGAGAAAACTATAAAAATCGCTCCTCCTTGTATTGTAATACTCTCGAAGCTCTAGTTTAAACATTAAATGAACCTAATAACTCTGCACACCATATTTTATTTTGCAAGGTGCCAATTTTCTTAACCGAAGGAAGTATTGTCTGCCGGATGGCGTTATATCTATAAAACTATTTAAATGATTAAATATTTGGTACTATTAGTGAACAATATACAGGGTGGAAAGCTTTAAAAAATAAATAATTAATAAAATGTGACAGAGGACAACAATAATTTGCACAATTCCCACGGAAGATATCTGCTATACTTTTAATAGATAGTTAATAGATCATAATGTTTATTATTTGATGATGTGATTAATTATTTGCCTTTATGTAGGGTGGGTCAGTAGTGTGTGTATGGTCAAAAATTGTTTGAGATCAAGAGTAGTATATTTTAAAATAATATTTAAATCTACAATGTGTTTCAAACTAATACTAGGATTTTTAAATAGAACACCCAATATTCTTTTATACATTTGTATTTGACTCTTAATACTATATCCAGGCATATATTATTTTTGGACTTACGCTGAGGCATTGCCACTTTATTCCATTTTTCCGAAAAAAAAAAAATACATTTGCAACGATCAAGAGAAATATCTGCATACACTTGAGTCATTTTAGCGTTCATAATGACACTATCTTTTGCACAAGTTTACTTTCTTACCAGTGTAGATTTCAGATGTTTATTTTAATAATTACTAAGTATTAATCTCGGTATTGATTATATTGATTATAAAACGCACAATACGCATACAAATTATTTTCAATACAAAACATTTTAATGGAAAGTTTTAAAGACAGATACAAAAAGTGATCCTAAATATTGAACTCTTCATTGCAGTTTCAAAATTAATCACCGACTGGCCATGAATTGCTTCCTTCAAACATTTCTGTTAATTAATCAGTTAATAATAATAATGACGAGAATAATGGTATCAAAAAATTGATGATATATTGAAAGTCCTAGTACATGAAAGCATTAAATGGGTACGAGAAGAAAATAATTAAAAAAATATTTCACTTATAGTCTGTCCAAAGTCAATTTGAAATTCGTAAAAAAGACCGACGAAGCGCCGACGTCTGATCTGTGCCGCCGTCAAAGTACCGCTGCGGTAAAGATCAACGTCGTTTTGTCAATTGATATTAGAAATTCTATACTTTAGTATAAAAGCAAATTTTTAGTGATAATATTTCATTTTATGGTCCATCCTTAACAACATTTTAGAAGTATTTTTTACAAGGGGTGCAATTTTTCTTTTGGAAATGCAATCTGTATGTTACCAGGAAAGTACATTGAAGTTTGGTCCAATTTTGGAAGTTTTGTAAATTGAGTTTTAATTTTAACAGACATGTGTTGGTCTCATTTGTTTTTATTAATATCTCGGGTTCGATTCATCGGATAAGGCCAAACCCAAAAATCACAATGTTTGTAAATAGATGATGAACAAAACGGCATAGGTCTAAATCCTATCAATCATTTTGTCTTTTTTTTTGCGAAGAAATAAAAAGCACAAAAGTTTCTAATTTTACATAGGTAAACCGAAATTATTAAAAAAATAATTGATCTCTTGGTAAAAATATAGATCTTGTAGATGTAATCAGTTATGGAAAATTACAAATAAAAATGTTTATTATTTTCCTTAAACGACGAGATTTAAAAAAAAAATTAAAGCTTCATAAAAATTGCCATTTGGTTACACCGAGGGTTTAAAAAAAAAGATTTAGATCAGTATCTGTACTTTTAAGTAAAACAAAACCTATTTCTGTCATTAGCGTGCATTTTTATTAAGAAAAAAAAAAGTAGATTTTTCGAGGTCATATTAGGCATTTATTTACTGTAAAACTAATGAAATATTATTAATCAGCATACTTTAAAACCCCCATATCCAAAATTCAATGACATTTTGATATATTGTTTTTGAATGCCCCCTTATATTTATATTTTTCAAATACAATTAATAACTTAACGAATTATTTTTCGAAAAAAGTCATTCCCATTTTTATTTAAAATCACTTTTTGTACTACCCACTGTTATCGATACTGTCTAATTTCGTTAGCCAAATTAAGAATTTTCGAATTTGAAAGTATTGGTGACATGGGGTGGTAGAGAAAATGATTTTAAGTATGACTATTTTTCGAAGAACAATTTGTTTCCAAGTTATTAATTATCTAATATTTAAAACATGTCATTTTAAAGGGGCTGTAATTCGAAAATCATAAATCAAAACGTCTTTTTGAATTAGCGGGAATACTTGGGAATAATCGGGAATACTTGGGGAGTAACTGAAAATTTTTGGGAATACGTGGAATAAATCGGGAATAGATGGTATTCCCAGAATACCTGTACAAATTTTTGGGAGTGGTTGACCCCTCGACCAGAACTATCTACTTTGGTTATTCTACATTGTGAGTTAAATTACTTAACATTGGATTTATAAACTTGACGTACTCGTTGCCGTTTAAAGACAAAGCTTCCAAAATATTGATTGAAATTTATATCTTATTGTTGTTTCCCAATGCATTTGAACACACTCCTACTTCAAATGGGAACACCCAACTTAAACAGTAACGACAAGGTTTATAAGGTGTAAATCACTTTACATTTCTTCTGTATATGAAATAAATAGTTTGATTGTTAATAAGTAAATAATTTAGATGAAATAATGAATCAGCAAACACTGATTTATTTTTGGACAATTTCCGTTAAACGTTTGTTATTTATTCATTTTTATTTTTTATTCGTGATACCACTGGGGCAACTTTATTACATGAAATTAAATTGTACTTATTATACTTATCTTATATATCTTATACATTACTCAATATTACATCACAACATTAAATATACATACAGGTAATAAGTAGTTAATTAATAATTTTTCAACATTTGATTAATGCAAAAAAAAGTATTTTCGGGAGCCAAATAAAATAGCACAATATGTTAATTTCATAATTTATAGTTGGCACAGAATTTGGCATTGATTTTTAGAAATATTGGCTGTTTTTGGTACTAATTCTTAAACCAAACATTTGCCAGAAACTGATCATAGGCACAAGTTGTGCAATATGTAGGTACTTCACAGGTACTGACAAGCTGATTAATTGACAGTTAGAAAAAGAAGTCAACTGATTGATGACTATAAATCTTTTTATTCGAGCGTTTGCCCAGAGATTTTCGTTGTTTATTTGTTGGACTCATTGGCAGTTCTTTCATTAGGCAATTAAAAAATATGAAATTCTCCAGTTCTATATTGGAAAACTTTTGATAAACAGTTAATCCACATCCACGTAGTGGATTGGAAGTATAGTAATTTTAACATTTGTTCATGGTACTCTAATTCATTATTTGTGTACATATTCGTGCATTTACACACCTATTTTGCATTATTAATTTCCTAGCCATATATCCATCCGAGTACCCATCTTTACTCTAAACTTTGGCTATGTATCATCGGTTAGATTGTTAGATTAGTCAAATTTTTGCAGTTTATACGAAAAACACAGAAAATTATTTAAATTATTAAGCATTCACAACTAAGTAGTTCAAATTATCTATTTGTCTAATTAGATTTTGGATTGGTTTAAAAACATCACAGATTAAGAAATTTAATAAAATTAAATTATTATTAAAATGGGGTATTCTCACCTTGGTATGCAATTGGAGGGTGTTCTATCAACCCATGTAGCATAAAGTCTCATTTTATTCGGAGCCGAGGCCCCCGCCCCAGAAAGGGTTTTATTTAGTTTTTCACTCATTTTTAATGGAACTACACCTTTGTTAAGAAGAGTAAAAACATTATTGAGTCATGAATTGTGCCCGAGTCACTCTCGGTAAAACAATTTCTAATAACAAACATTACTTATCTTCCTTTATTTATTTTAAGTTTACTGCATCACAACTGTCAAATGGACAAAGATCTTTCAACTTGACAGTCGCAAATCGCAACGTAATTATTCTGTCGCAACGCAACGCAATTAAACCTTAAATTACAATCAAGTAGCGCCATCTGAAGTGATTTAAAGAATTGATCTGCATATTCAAGTTATCTTAAGTTTATAAATTCAAGTGCGGCATATTACACAAAGATGGCAGTAACAATGTTTTCAAAAAGTCTACTCCGCATTGTCAATGTGTCTCCTGTTTGTTTTTGACTGAAAAATTCGAGTTTTCCCTACTAGCCGTGTTTTTTCTCCCCAAAGAGATTTATCAAACGAAATCTAAATTCGATAAGTGTACGTGAAAGTGGAGTATACCCGTAATACATAAATGGAGACTGTGTCAGATAGTTCAGAAGTCCTGGTACAACATTCTGAAAATTCCAAAATAGTTTCAACCATAAGCACAGTCAATGAAGAAAAAATTCCAGACAGTTCCGAAAACAGTCAAAAACCGAAGCCGCCCAAAGCGAAAAAACGAAAGAAACCTAAAGATAGCACTGCACCAAGAGTACCTCTTACAGGTTAGCACATTAAGCAACTTATCTAGATAAAAGTGTTCATGTTTTGATTTTTATAGGTTATGTGAGGTATTTAAATGACAGAAGAGAATCAGTCCGTGCTGCCAATACTAATTTATCTTTTGCTGAAATTACAAAAATATTGGCTAGTGAATGGAGTAATTTGCCAGCTGACAAAAAACAACAGTATTTGGATGCGGCTGAACTCGATAGGGAAAGGTATACTAGAGAATACAATGCATATAAACAAACAGAGGCGTATAAGTTGTTTACGCAACAACAAACTGAAAAGAAAATTAAAGAAAGCAAAGATAAGGAAGAACCGGTGAAAGTCCCAACACCAGTAAGTAACAGAAAATCGAATGAAGGGATATTTTTTGAACAACTATTTTAGGTTGTGTTGTTCCTTGCTTTGTGTTCATCTATGTTTGAAATTTCCACATAGCACCTAATGTGTAATTTTTTCTATATATTTTATTTTTGTTTCTTAAGGCACAAGTTGAACCAAATTCTTATTGGAAATAGTTTCAAGTGCAATTACAAGTATATAGGTACTTGAACCTAAGCGATAGTTTTATGTTTCCTATAATGTTGTTTTTGATCAAGTTTTCGGTTCTATCTTAACTGATTGCTTGAATATACTTATGATAATTTTGATTCTACACATGTTCAGATGTAAAGAGCTTCAGGTCTTTCTTTAATTCATTCGTAACATCTTAAACCTCTTGTGGGCCCCACATAAATTGAAACTTTTGGAATTTTGTTAATTTTAGCAATTTGTATAAAAATACTATAACTATAAATAGATTTTATATGGGAGACTCTGTTCCCACATTAAATATTTTAGGTACTAAGTCTTCTAATAAGATATTTTTTATCGTTATGTAGGTTATAACGCATTCCCAGCCCGTAATAACCAAAGACCCCCAAGATATGGATTTTGGAAACTTCGATATTCCAATATTTACAGAAGAATTTTTGGACCACAATAAAACTAGGGATGCCGAGCTGAGGCAGCTGCGGAAAATCAATACTGACTATGAGCAACAGAACGCTATTTTAAGTAAACATATAGAAAACATGAAAGGAGCCATCACCAAGCTAGAGACTGAAATTTTACAACAGGAAAAAAATAATGCTTCACTTCAACAACATTTAAACCATTTAAGGAACACCTTGACAAATGGATTTGGTGGAGTAAAATTACCAGGTAGATTATTTCCTCGACTTATATTGTTGTTACCATTATTTAATTGCAAGGGCAAGCGTAGATGTCTTGACTGTACTCGAATTTTGATACCAAAAGTTAAGAGAGACAGGCATTAACTATATACTAAGGTATCAGGTATCACAATTTTTCTCCCATTTATACATTTCCTCACAAGTTTTATCTAATCAAATTTGGAATAATATATTTTATGACGTTGCTATCAGAGCTATTTGCTGGTACAATGTCTATAAAATGCCTATTTTTTATTATGGAAGAACCATCATCACATGTAATTTTATATGAGCAATCTCTACATTTTTCATAAACTGTTCCAAAAGACCACTTTGAACTTAATTTTTTGTGATAACGAACTTTTTGGTTAATATAATAACATAATGTAATGAATCTTTTTGTTGCTTACACTGTATATTTTTATTATATTGCTCAAAATGAATAAATGTAAGCTTAATTTGAATGTCTGGCGTTGGTACCATACTTCTTAATCTCCTGGACATAATAACTTGAGCTGAGATGGAGAAATGTTATCAACAGTAGGTGTATTTCTATAATTCAAAAGTACTAAATTTATATTGTTTTTGTCTTCAAAAGCTTTTCTGAGAAGTTTTTTAACATATTGCTTACTACTTTCTACCATACTCTTAGAAATAGAATATCTGGGATTAGATTTAATATGGGTAATAGTAAATTTATCCCTTGCTTTCGAGTAAAAAACTTAATGTTCATATGCCATGTTTTTTTTCGGCAAAATGTGGCTTTAAAATTTATCAAGGATATGTTTTAATTTTAATTTTGCTAAAATGACCCCGCGGGACGCCCTGTATACAGTTGTCCATTTAAATTGATATTGAAGTATCTCGGATGCAACGCAAAAAAAATTAGTGAAAGAAAAGTTGTTTGGTATCAAGGGGGAAACAAAATGACATTACTTTCTTTCGATTTGGTCGACGTTCTTTGAGGAAATTTCACGGTTAACTTTAATTTTTAAACGGAACTTTATTTTTTTATTGCGTTATTTTACTTTATGAAAAAGAAAATGAACAATTATTGCATGACGTAGCATTTTCAAGATATAAAAAAAACATTTCCTGACAGATCAAACCTATAGATTTAAATAAATAATAATAAATAAATACCTTTATTGACTTTTTTAGCTATAATACATAATTATAAATAAGATATGTCAGTAGAATGCCATATCAGTGGCTTAAAGAGAAAAACAAAATAAAAGTGTAAATACATTAATGTACAGGGTTCCACAAAATGAGAATATATACAATAAAAACATAGTATATGTGTAACTACATGATAAAATGGACATACAACATTAAAATAGAATAAAAACAGATAACATACATTTAAATTATTAGTCAAGAAGTCAGGAGAGTTTGGTCTGTAAAGAAAGTATGAACTCATTTATAGAATAAAATAAATTATCTATCAAAAGTTTTTTAAAACTAAGTAAAGATATGCAATCTTATATTTCATTTGGAAGAGGATTATAAACACGACAACCAGAGTTAATAGGTGACTTTTTATAAAATTCATGTATATGCTTACTTAAATAAATTTAATTTCTTCCTCTAGTTGGATAATTGTGAAAATCTCTATTATGCATACATTTGTTTTTATTTACATGAATATATGCCAACAGTTTTATCAGATATATCTAGACATCATAATAAGAATTTTGTACTTTTTAAATACTTCACGGCATGATTGATTATACCCAACATTAACTATAAGCCTCGCCAATATTCTTGACTAAAGATGATAGTCTCGGATGATTAGGGGTCGCGCTTGAGCTCTTTGCGCCAATCATCGCTGTAGACCTGGACCGGCCTCGTAAGGGGTGGGTCTGCTTTTCGCCTACCTCTGTCTTGGTCTTCTTTCTTCGCTGGCATGTCGGCTCCTGGGAAATAAAAGCCTAAGTATCCTTTTCTGGAGTATAAATATTCTGCCAATGTCGCTGGATTGCCCCCACACTAAAATGTTGTATGCAATAGGAGAATAAACGAAGGCATAGTATAGTTTAGAAGAACATGATTATTTAAATAGTTTTTCTCTAAGCTTATTACATAAAGGCTTTTATTTAGTTTTGCAGACAGTATTTCGATGTAGTGACTCTAATTTAAATTATTATCTAGTGCTATACCCAGAAAAGAGGCTGAGTTTGCAGTTTTGATAATGTGATAATTAAATTAAAATGTGCAATTGTCCGAAATAGGGAACTTGCCTATAATTTAAAAAATTAACATAATACGAAAAAACATACAACTTAGGCACCGGTAGTGACGTCACCTGCAGTTAGGTGTGCTATTTGACGCAAAAGAAGGATCCGGCGACGTAACGATGACGTCGCCTAGAACATATTTCCCTCGAAGGAATAAAATGCTCACTGGGAATAGGCTTGTTCCATGATATTATTTTTATATGATTTTTATACGTTTTTATATAGTACTCGATATTCTTATTATGCATTTAAAATTTCATATTATTAACTTTTTTTGTTCTCAAGATATAAGGGGTTGAAATTAGTAATAGTTGTAAAAACAGTGTGCATGTTTGTGACATCACTATCCGCAACTTTGAACTCGAAGATCTACCGAGACCGAGATACCGCGACCACTAACAGCTGTTCAATAGTAAGTAAATATGTGGAGTTGAAGGTCGTTTTAGGTGTCTACTTAAAGAGGAAAAGTGGCGTGACCTATTTACAATAAAGTTATACTTTACTTATACTTTTGCTTTTGTTCTAATACCAAATTGACTGGGCAAAACCAGAAATCCGAATTTTCAAATGTTCGTAACTAAATAAATACTGCGATTGGAAGCTCGTTCTATGTCTCTATGGCAAGGAGAAGGTTGGCGATGAATTAACAGCTACTACATAATGGTTTTCATCCATTTTATTCATTACATGTTTGTCATTATTGAAAATATTTTTATTAAAAACATTTCATTTAAATATTAGTCCAAAAATAAATTAACCATTTTCTTATTATTGCAGGTATTAAGGAAGTGGCAACTTTGCAAAACATTGACAATTACATGACCAACTTGCATTCTATTTTATTGGAAAACAGCAGCCACGATACCAATTTGCTCCAGACTGTCCGTGACATTGTGGGAAAACTTGAATTTAATGGATGACAAGGATGTAGAACATCGAAGAGAAAGAGAAAGATTAAAAAGTTTTCTTAATTCTTTGTTGTATATCTGATTATGAATGAGGATTAAATAATTGTGTTGAATAATGTCTATTATATTATTTATCTGTGTAATTTTAAAGGCATTATGATATGACTATTTTTGAAAATGTTTGTTTATGCTATGGTTGCTGTAATTATTGTAATATTTCTTTTTATACATTATGGAATGTAATTTTAAAATCTGTAGCATTTGTAATAAATTATTTTAAAATAGGAAACCGATTTTTTATTTGTGCTAAGTTTGTTTACAGATGTCTGTCAAACAAAGAAAATTTAAATTGAACTATTATCTTTTTAAACCAGGAGGGGTAAACATGGAAGTCCCATTCACCATACAAGTAACCAGGAAATATACTATAACCTTTTTGGCGTTTAGGGCAACCAACAATACATATGTCTACAGTGTATTTGTGTGTATTACATTATATTTATAATAAATCGACTTCTATGTATTTCATACAGCATCCATACCATTTACGCAGTATAAAGGCACCAAGTAATTATAGCCACTTTTACCTTTAGATTTATACAAAAGGGTAAAAACTGATAGATAATGTGCAAGTGATAAAATATAAATTAAAACAAAACAACATGAAATAAAAATTTTTACAATATCTCAAAATTTACAACTTTTGCCTTGTGTAAAACTGGCGAAGGCGTATCCATTCATAGATGTAGGTATGATTAACGCGGTAAATTTGAAATGCTCCTCTTGGTTTAAAAACAGACTATAGGAAAGTCTGGCTCAACAGAATCACATTACAGGAAAACAATTTGGGTATAGAGTGGATTGAAGTGAGTGTGATTGGTACTTAGTGATAGAATAAAATGACAATCAGATACAAATAATCTATTATTGGTGGAAGAAATTCATTCATCTTCGTGTATCTGCAACATAATAGGTACAAATACAGGGTGTAATCGGTTTCATGTCATTAAAAAAAAACTGGTAATGGGGACCGACTAGACAAACAAAAAACCTTTATGACTTTTCTCTCTAGGGGCACTTTGAAAAAACTGATCTAGGTTAACATATTTAATATTATGGTATACAACTATTGAGAACCACTGCTTTTCTTGGTCGATGGACTTGTACTTCCCAATTATACAACTTTTAAATTGTCATAAAAAAGTGCTTGGCGGTGTCAAAGGATCATCGACCGCTTTTGATGGACCGCCTCAACTGAATTGAGGCAAGTATAAAGAGGTAAATAATTCGTTCTCTCTTCGTGCACAATTGCAAGCAAATAATGGCCATAGAGGTTGAAACAGAGCATTTCTTTACATGTGTGTTTTTTAATTTGGAACAAAATATTGGATTGTTTATAATTCAGAAAATTTAAATGAGATTTATTAGCATTTGTAACAAATAAGTGTCCTGGGTTAAAAACTTACTACCTACCTAAATGATTCAAAATCTCTGCATCTGTATCAATACACAGTTCGGTGTGTCGAATTAAGTACATACGCACTTCGTTCAACACTAAAGACTAAACTATCAACTAACGTTGTCAATAAAGAAAAATAAAATAAAAACTTGGTACAAAAGCCAAAAAGGAATACAAAAAGAACGAACAGGTAAGTTGTGTCTGTACGTAATCAAGAATTTGACAACTTGAACGGTAGTCAATAAAATAAATCTTAACTATAAATACACAATGACGCGAAATTCAAAAATAACAAAAACAACGAACGGTGGGTTGGACGTGTGTACATAACGAAACACTGACAGTAACTAAAATATTGCACAAGGGAGAGTTAGAGTATAGTTTTCTTCAGATCAGATCTAGATCTAAACCTACCTCAGGTTTGTGTTAATAAATAAACATGCTCTATGTCTTTATTATAATTTATATTTGCTACAACTGAAAGAAAACCCATAAATAAACATAGGTTGGCAAATGCCCACTTTCCAATCCGAAAACTGGTATTTATAAGAAAGTGGCCACTTTAAATAAATTGCAAATTAACCTATTTAATATGGTATTTGTGTCGTCTCAAGAAAATAATATATCTTGATATGAAAACTAAAAATGGTTTACAAAAAATAAAAGATTTTTATTAAACACAATACATATTCAAATTATACTAAACGATATAAATTAATTTTTATGTATAGATTTCTTCTGTTAATGGATGTCCGAGAACAATAATATTAATAAAAGTATTGAATTCAAATTAAACTCTAAAAGGATGTTTTCCATTACCAAAATCCAATAGTTATACATATCAAATTTTATCACTTTTTCAAAATTTTAAAATGTTGGAAGTGAACATCTTCAAAAATAAATTTTTTAGATTTTTCTCACTCATCGCATCTTTTTACACATTACTGCAAGAGTAATAAGTAAAAGTCCAGGTTTCTATCTTAAGAATTGTAGAAGTGGTAGAGCTTTCACCGATTTAATCTGAAATCTCTTTATGTTCCGACTTCATATATGTACTACTCCTACATTCCTACATACATTAATTTTCATATTTGAAAATATAATAATCCAATAGCCACATGTTTTTTCTTTCATTTACGTTTTGTTGAGCTCAATTTCATTAATTTAGTTCAAAAGTTACAACAAATTTGGTGTAGCATGTCCGAAGTCGGACGCGCTTCGCGCATCATACTTACGTGTCGCCGTGTTCCATTTTCCTGTGATAAACAAAAAAATCTGGACCCTATATTTTTAATTGTGCAAAAAAACTTCGTATACATTTTTGATGTGAAATTTCCCGTACCTTCGAATGACGCTCAAGGACTATTGTTGGTAACTTTTGGTATATTGTTCCTGACATATTCAGAGGTGTATTCTCAAAAGTTAAAGCGTCCCGGAATTTTTGCGAAGTGAAAATCTCTATTGACTACTATATGGTGCAAACGATCGCTTATACAGGGTGGACCATTAATAATAGGCCATAGTGCAGGGGTAGATTCTTTAGGCCAAAATATGAGGATATAACCAAATATGCTTTAATATAATGTTGCTGTGTAAAAAGATACAGGGTGTCAAAATTCAAATTATTGTTTTTTTGCAATAACTCAACAGCCTCTTGACTGATTTTTCCAAATTTGCTAGAGGAACTTTTTTTATTCTAAGAAACAATAATTTATATATTACATTACGTTAGATCATAGAGGGCGCCGCAGGACCTGTATCGGATGATGAATATTTCTCATATCTTTTTGGATGAAACGTTTCGGTACTTCTGACCAGAAAATCTGATGAGGGCATCATTTCCACGTACAAAAGGTACACTTGGTAGAACTTGATAATTCCAACCATTTTCGAGGAAATTGCCGTTAAACATTTGAATAATTTTTTGAGACAAATTCAAATTTATTGAAACAAAGTGTATTTACTGAAAAAAGTACAAAACGTAAGGGACAACAAAATCGTAATAACAGCGTAAACTCTTTCTCACTATTGGAGTATTTTCGTGGTATTGAGATAAATACATAAATCCAAAAATTGTGTAAAATAACGATTTAATCTTATTAGACGACCAAAAAATAACATAAAATCTGACTTAATGACTATTATTTATTGTATAAACTTTCCCCCCATGCAAAAACCCCATCGCTGCAACTTAGAGGAAATTTTCGATATGGTCTCCACCTACTTCTATGCCTTTTCTAATTCTTTTCAGAACAGATTTTCTTACATCGAAAAATACATGTTCCTGTCCTTTAATACAATTGGCTGCGTTTTGTGTTTTGACACATAGTTCTTCTCTTGAATTAATAGTATATGCATAGACTAAGAACTTTATGTGTCCCACAAATAATAATCCGAAGGACTATAATCAGGATTCCTTGGTGGCCAAGCAAACTCACTTCCTCGACCGATCCATCTGCGTGGGAAAGTCTCAAAATAATTCCTGACTTCAATGGAGAAATGATGAGGGGCAGCTCCATCTTGCATAAGCCAGATTCTGTTCCGTATGTCTAGTATGAAAGCATGTAATATATCAGCCAGAGTATTTTGAAGAAAAAACAGATAAGACTGTCCATTTAAATTTGGAGGGAGGACAAATGGTCCCAATAACTGATTGCCGATAATACCACAGCAAACGTTAATCTTAAATTCGTGCTGAAAATGTCTTTCTTTAACGGCATGAGGATTTTCTACTTCCCAGTAATAGGTATTTCTCCAGTTAAAAACGCCTCGGCGAGTAAAAGTAGCTTCATCGGTAAATAAAATGTTCTTAACAAAATTTCGAGTCCTGCTGTGTTTATTTAGAACAAATTGACCAAATTGTAGCCTTTTTGGAATATACCTTCGAAGTAACTATTGTACAGGAGTGAAGTGATATGGGTAGAAGCGTTCTTTGCGCAAGACTCTTGGAACAGATTGTTTACTTACCCCTGTACCGCTGATAAACGACTTGAACTGACTTGAGGATCTTCATCCACATGAACTAAAATTTCTAGTTCTTGATCTGGAGTCATTCTTTTCGGTCGTCCTACATCATTTTTATGGTGAAATGAATCCGGTTTCTCCCAAACGACGAAACAGATCTTTGAAAATCTTAGGGTCTAGCTGTATTCTATTTGGATATTGAACTGAGTATCTGCCCGTTGCAGAACGTCCGCAAAATTTTTTTTGAACGTAAACACATCATATCCCTCATTTCCATATTTGAAAAATTATTATGTCGAGGCATTTTAAATAAAGAAGTTAAAGAAATTAGCTCGAGGAATACAAGAACAAAATAAAACTATGAAATGACGTATATGACAGAACTAAAACGTAACCAAAGCACAATTTTCAATGAATACCTACACTTTGTTTAATTAAATTTGAATTTGTCCTTCAAAAAATTATTCAAATGTTTAACGGCAATTTCCTCGGAAACGGTTGGAGTTATCAAGTTCTACCAAGTGTACCTTTTACACGTGGAAATGACGCCTTCATCAGATTTTCTCGTCAGAAGTACCACAACGTTTAATCAAAACAAAAAAAAAATATGAAAAAAATTCATCAACAGATACAGGTCCTGCGGCGCCCTCTATGATCTAACGTGATGTAATACATAAATTATTGTTTCTTAGAATAAAAAAAGTTCCTCTAGCATATTTGGCAAAGATCAGTTATTGCAAAAAAACTAAAAAATTATTTGAATTTTGACACCCTATATCTTTTTCCACTGCAATATTTTACTAAAGCATATTTGGTTATATCCTAATATTTTGATCCAAGGAATCCACCCCTGCACTATGGCCTATTATTAATGGTCTACCCTGTATACAGTCCAATCTAACGGCTCTATACTAGTCTATATAGGTATTAGGTACGCAGTAAAACTATTAAAGAAATAC
This sequence comes from Stenurella melanura, assembly GCA_963583905.1. Lineage (NCBI taxonomy): Eukaryota > Metazoa > Arthropoda > Insecta > Coleoptera > Cerambycidae > Stenurella > Stenurella melanura. The sequence goes on along the minus strand of OY757310.1, from coordinate 172,237,828 downwards.
CTGTGATTATTAATTACAAATTTATGATTTAAACTATAATTTAGGTATAATAAGCTATAATAAAATAAGCAAACATATACAGATATCATAAATAATATGAAAATATCGAAAAAATTATTATTTTCTCTTAATATTTGTTTTCAATTGATGAATACGTAAGTAAATAAATAAATAAGAATCTGCGAGAAAAAATAAACAATAAAGAAAATCGATGCGATGAAACCAGGACACACTTTCCTTATTTTGATTTTCAGCTTCATTTCTACTCCAAGAATTAAATATAAAATGCTGTAAACGGTCCAGCTTTTAAACATCACGAGTCCCGACTCATGGCGTTTAAAATTTCTGAGCCTCTAACCATAAAAACGTTTTAAAATAATAGTACTATTTACAGTTTTTAACAGAACAAAAATATACGATCGATAAGAAAAATATATGAAAGATGAATTTTACTGAGTCGCGGGCTCTTTATTAGACCAGCTTAGCCCAGGGCTCATAACTCTTGCCCTTTTCATCAGACCACAAAATAAACACATTTACTTGTTAATTCTATTAGATATACTTACACATAAGTTGTTTTATTAAATTAACAGTCACGTTTGTGTATATTTTTTAAAAGCCAAAGCAACAATTTACGTGATAGTTCGTTAGACATTTGTAGAATGTGTGTACGAATAATATTAAAGCATTCTTCTTCGTGCCGCTTGTAAATTGTAGGAAGACCAAGTTCTTGATACAAATTCCGAATTATTTGAATGGATTCTTCCGTTGGTTTTCCATAGTACTCCTGCATAATTCTTCTTTGAGCGGCGGTGGCTTTTTGAAGAGCGACTACCGCCAACCACGAGCACTTCCCCTCTCTTATGTCGTATCCCATTTTCCCAGTTATGGTTGAATTGCCAAAGCAATCCAAGAAATCATCCTGAAAATAAGGGTTAAGTAGTATTAGGCATGATGTTAATCTTAATTGCTATTTTTTTTTAAATGTAAAATGGACTTGAACGGTTTAAACACAAAATTTTAATTACACAATTTCACTGTCGCACAATAGAGAGGCGGGGGCTAAAACGAAGTAAAATTGATTGATTGATTGAATATATTTAGATCGATCGTTTTTTTGTTGCAATATATCGGGTTCAAATGTCGATATTTTTCTAAAAATATCGAAAGGGAATTGTACTGCTAAACGCAATCTGCAACTGGTGGAGATGTCAAGAAGAAGAAAGGAATATCACCCCCCCCCCCCCGCTCCTTAAATGCAAAACTTTATTGCGAGGAATATTCCCCCCTCCTGCTCTTCAAAATGTATAAAATATATTAGACCACAAGCCCATGCTAAATTTTTAGGGGGTCATATGACACCGCTTGAAAAGACATAATTTTTTTTTGTCCTACAAAGATAAATCACTTTGAGGCCTATGCCGTACATTTTAGGTGGGACATGGATAAGCCACGGAAAAGTGAAAATCGTAACCCGCGGAGGTGCATTTTTTTCAAATGACACTGTACGGCTTACGTTTATTTGGACTGTATTTTTACCTGTGACTCTTAAAAAAGAAAGCCGCCCAAAAATAATGGGACCGAAGTACAGGAAAAAATTTCGTTTTCCAAAAAGTGACCTCTATGTACTAATGTGATATGACACCGTACGGCTTTTATGAAATTCAATTTTTATGTTAACAAGGATGAATTTTTTTGCTATGCCGTACAAAGCAGTTGGAACGTGAGGTGACAAACGCGAGATCAACCCCCATCCTAGACCTCTATCAATGGTGGTGATTTGACACCACATAAATCTTGATTATTTTAATACTATTTTATATAATACAAATTTTTATTACCATGCCGTACATTTTAGTTGGTATATGTGTCTGGGAAAATTGAATTTTCCGTCCCAAAGTGAGGTTTTCTGAATAAAAAAATATTGTAAGACTTTATTACATTTGAGCAATACTTATGTTCTAATTATTCGATATCTTTGGTGCCACTTAAGCATCAAATTTTATTGGAATCTATTCATTTTGTACTTTTATTATAATCACTTACACCTCTATTAATATTAAACATTAAAAAACTAGTATGTGTCAATTTCACCTGAAATTAACCATAAAAATGTATGAAATATATTATTTTATAATTTACTGTTTAAGAAACCATCACGCGAGTTTGAAATTTTTGTTAAATTCATTATAATAGATCAGTAAGTAATTTATGCATATTCTTTTTATCGTATGAACGACGAATTACATTTTTTAGGTTTTCCAAATGGTTGTTGTAGAATTGAAAAGGTTGGTATGTTGTAGAATTGAAAAGGTTGGAAAAAAACGTTTGCCTAAAAATAAACTTACGAAACATACCTACTAAAGTTTTGTAGATTTCAAAGACTAACATAATTTTTTCCTAAAGTTTTCAAAAAAATTAATCAAAAAAAGAAAATTTTGGGTAATTTGTACACATTTTTGTATAATTACTATTACATTCTATTTTAAAGTTTAAAAGTGATATATACCACTTTCCCACTTTACATCAAAAAAAATAAATGGCCGTACAGTATCAAATAAACTTACCCTAGAAAATGTGAGTTTTTCCCTTTCTCGGGGGTGACTTTTAATTACATTGATAATACCCATTCTTTTTAGGCGGGTTATCTTTTTTTAAAGATTTGAAATGTCGTATAATCTTTTGGAATTGATGCCGTACAGGGTCAAATCACCACTCTTGATAGAGGTCTAGGACGGGGGTTGATCTCGCGTTTGTCACCCCATGGTCCAACCGATTTGTACGGCATAGCAAAAAAATGCATCCTTGTTAATATGAAAATCGAATTTCATAAACGCCGTACGGTGTCATATCACAATATCACCTTAATACATAGAGGTCACTTTTCGGAAAACCAAAATTTTTTCTGTACTTCTGACCCATTATTTTTGTACCGCATTTCCTTTTTAAGAGTCACAGGTATAAATACAGTCCAAATAAACGTAAGCCGTACAGTGTCATTTGAAAAAAATGAACCTCCGCGGGTTACGATTTTCACTTTTCCGCGGCTTTCCCATGTTCCACCTAAAATGTACGGCATAGGGCTTAAAGTGATTTATTTTTATAGGACTACAAAAATTATACCTTTTCAATCGATGTCATATGACCCCCTAAAAATTTAGCATATATATATATAGAAATATCGATATTTTTTGTCGATATATCGACTATATCGATCTGAGTCTTGTGATGTATCAAATGATTCAGATATAATTTTTTTTGCCATCCCTAGTTCCAACACGCAGCTGGGCTAGGTGTTTGTGTGATGCTTCTTTTAAGTTTCCATGCTAGAGGGGCCATCCATAAATGACGTCTCGCCCCCGGGGGGGGGGGGGGGGGCGTAATTACGTGACTAAGTGTGATAAGGAGGGGCAGGGGGATCTGACTCAGTGTGACGTAACAAATGATGAACGAATTAAGAAAAGAAAAATATGTATAATAAACACTTTTTATTGGCACTCTACATCTCTCGACAGCCCTGTTAAATATCGATACTAATTTAAAATAGACATCACACATCGTCAGGTAAAACGGCGCTATGCGTCAATACTATTGACTTTTATGATGGTCTCGGATGATTAGGGGTCGAGCTTATGAGCTCTTTGCCCGAATCATCGCTGTAGACCTGGATGCGCTATGCGACGGTCACAAATAATAATAAATAATAAATTTATTCAAATCTGTTTTTAAAAATCACAAGCGTCTATAGTCCAATGCAACGCTTTGCGGCACTCAAAAAACGATATAAAAACTTTACGACCTCATTGAAATTACCATTAAACTAACCGTAAAGGTAATTGTGCGCAGGATCGCACTTGAAATATTTAAATCGAATGCTAATTTTAATTTAGAGTATTATATAAATTATAATCAATGCTTCACCAATATATAAGATATTCCTATCTGGACACAAGCAAAACCGATTAAGATTGTTATTTAATCAGAAACGGTATGAAATATGTATTTACCGAAGATAATATTTTTAAATCTCTTATATACATTCTAATGCATACGAATATTTCAATTATCTGTACTAGTGCGAGCATTGCAGCCGGCAAATTGAGGCATAAATAACTTCATAGATTTTTATTTTCCGTTTCTTAACGAAATGTTACCTATTTTGGGTTATTTAATATGTAATAAATATATTTCTATATTATTATACTCTTCGCAAATACAAAACAAAGACTATATTGCATTCGATCGGCACATTTCTAAAACCGGTACTATTGCTCGTAGAGAAAACATTTTCATATCACTGCGTTGGTGTTCGAATTCTGAACAACTTTCAAAATGTCCGTTCGTCTGTCTGTCTGCCCGTCCGTCCGTCTGTCCGTCCGTCACGTTTCTTGTAAGCACGATAACTTAAGAACGAAAAGTCCGATTGTATTGAAATATGGACAGTAAGTTAGTGTTAGCTAGAGGAAGAACCCCTTTTTGAACAAAATCGATCAATAAGTAAAAAAGTTATTAATTTTTTAAATGAAAAAAAAAATGTTGTTTTGTAATTAAACAAAAAAATCTTTGAAACTAATATCATTTACAAAGAAAACTGCGAAGAGTATCCTGTAGAATGTGCAACAATTATGTAACAAGTGTAGTAAATCGGCGAAGAGTATAATGGTTAGCTTGTTTCAATATTTTATTGTTTCATATTTCATACGATGAACAACTAAAGTATAATTTTTCTAAGATGACACTATCGGCAATAAAACGCCAGACGAAGAGAAGTGCATATCTCACCTTTTCTCGCGCCTGTTCGAGCAGAGAACGAAGTTTGTAGATACACGCGGTTTTATTTCTTGTCTTGCTCTTGCTCAAGAATTAAATAATTATAACTTCTGAAAGTGTAAATATAATAAAAAATTTCAAGCAAAACACTTTAAATCCGAACCTGTACTTGCACCGCCAATTTTCTTGAGTAAAGATGACGGTCTCGGATGATTAGGGGTCGAGCTTGAGGTCTTTGCCCCAACGTACTTGCACCAATTTTATATTTACACTTTAAGAAGTTATCCTTATTTAATTCTCAAGCAAGAGCAAGACAAGACATGAAACCACGTGTATCTAGAAACTTAGGGGCGGGGCTGCAATCGTTCTCTGCTTGAATAGGCGCGAGAAAAGGTGAGATATGCATTTCTCTTTGTCTGCCGTTTTATTGCCGATAGTGTCATCTTAGAAAAATTATGCTATATGTGGTTACAAATGTTTTAGTATAATGAAAATATCGTGAATAATAAATAACGGAATCGAAAAGAACATAGGGGGGGGGGACTCTATAAGCGTGACGTAATTTTTGGGGGGGGCCTACCTCAGCGTGATAAAACGTGATAATGGGGGGGGCTAAAATCTCAAAAATTGATGTGATGTCATTTATGGATGGTTCATCTTTTTAGTTTCCATCTGTCATCATCAGGCGACATACAACCTAAAAAAATTCACTGACAGGACAGTATTTAAGCTAGGGACACGCAAGTGGTGTCAAACGATAGGGTATAAAAATAGGCACAATAAGTAATAGGAGTAGGACACTAGAATAGAATATAGGAGGTAATACAGGAAAGAAAGACAGTGATTATTAAATTAAGGACATAGAAAATAAATAGGATTAAGAATAGTAGCATAAGTAGACCAAAAGTTAGGGTTAGGAATAATAGGGAGGTAAAGTACACGAGTAAAAGGACACTCATAGGCTAAGATAGATAAGTAGACTAAGACAACAATAGATACAAAATGGCTGAAAATCAAGACAAAGAAACAGAAAAAGCCGGCTTCAGATGGGATGAAGAAACGTACAAAGCGCTCGAGGAGCAATTCCGGACACAGGGAAACATCGTCAAAACACCGACTATACAAAGATCACCACAAATGAAGAAAAAGGATGATGGATCAAGGAAAAAAACCAAACACCAAGAAGAACCAGACAACGGGGAAGAAGAAAGAGAATCAGAAATAGAAATAAACAGTAGCCCAGAAGGAAGAGAAGAATTAAGGAAAAAAAAATTAGATAGACAAGGGAAAGAGAGACAACAGGAAGAAGATGGGGGAGTGTTAGCTAAAAAAGTAGCGAACGCATTAAGCACCATCACAGCCAACACCATACGTGAAGAAAAAGGGAAACTGTCCTTCAACAGGGCGGAACAGCAGCAAGTAAGGCTATCGGTAGAGTACATCTATAGAGATCTGACAAGACTAGTGAGGAAATGCTCCAGCCAGGAAAAAGAACTAGAGATACTTCGTAGAGAGAACAAACAAAGAAAGCAGACCACAGAGATATACCTAAGTAAAGAGGGACCAGGAAATACAGATAGTAGGGAAGACAGAATGATACTAGAAGAAATGAGAGCAATGAGAAAAGAGCTGGAAGAAATAAGAAATGAACGAACACTTACAAACAAAATAATAGACGAGATAAACGAACTAAAGAAGATTGTAGCTGAATTGAAACAAGATGGAGAAAGAGAACGGAAGAGAAGCGAAGAAGAAAAAAACAGAGCACAAGCAAGACAAGAAACAAACATAAGAATATATAGAAATAGAGATAGTGTAAACCAAGCAAGTAGGGGAAACATGAGCGAATATCTGAGCAACGAGGAAGAAATGGAACAAGAAATAATACACCAGAGAACCCAGGCAAACGCCATAAACACAAAAAGGTTACAAGAAGAACAGCAGAACAAAAGAACAAGCGTTAGAAAGACAGAAGTGGGAAAGAAACAATACAACAAACCAAAAAGAGTAGAAACAGCAAGCTCCAGACCAGAAGATACTACCAGCGACAAACAAACCGACACAGAACAAGAACAAGAATGGCAGACGAGTGCAAACAGGAGAAGAACTAAAAGAAAGGCAAGAACCCAAAACAGAACCTACGCAGAAATAACAAGCAGGACATGGGGAAGAAATGAAACAGAGGAACTAAATGCAGAAGGTTGGAGAACACCCGAGAAAGAACAGGAGAAGCATGAACTCTTGGTATCGGTGACAGAAGAGAAAGACCCGACAAAGGCAATCAAAGAAATAAGAAGCGCGCTGAGAGGGAAAGAAATAGAGGGGAATCTGAAAAGTATCAGACAACTAAAAAGCGGAGCAGTAATTATCGAACATCGGGACCGCGCGCAAAAAGGAACAATTAAAAGACTGTTGGCAACACAGGAAAACATAGAAACAAAGGATATGGAAGGATTGGAGCCACTCATTACTATAATGGGGGTACAGAAAGGCTACGACAAAGAGGAATTCATAGTGGAGCTGCTCATGCAAAACCCAGACATCGCAAAAACATATGGGGAACAGACAGTAAATAAAATAAAAGTTATAACAATAAGACAATGCAGGAATCCAAGAAAAGAAAATTGGATCCTCAGAATGGCACCCAACGTGTTCAATTACGTGATGCACAAAGGATACGTGATTATGGACTTCATGAGACAGAGAGTAGCAGAATACTTGGAACCTACAATCTGTTATAACTGCTGCCTTTATGGTCACGTACTAAAACACTGCGAAAGCGAGCCAGTATGCTACAAGTGTAGCGGAGCGCACGACAGTAGAAAATGCCCGGAAAAAAAACCGCTAGAGTGTGCAAATTGCAAAAGAGCAGGATTAAAGGAGAGGAGACACACGGCAAGAGACCCAGAATGTCCCATAAAGAAAAGGAAAATCGAACTAATGAGAAAAGAAAGAATATATAAGGAAGATAGCACAATAGGACCAAATCATCCCAATGGCAGGCACGACTAAAAAACTGTACATAGGACAGATCAACCTGGGTAGAGGAAAAGCGGCTGGAGAAAACCTACTAAGAATAAATAAAGATAAAAGGATGGATATTATATTAATCCAAGAACCCCCAAAAGAAATGGAAACACCAGGAGGATATAGCAAAATAAGTACGGATAAAGGAAAAACGATAACACTAATAAAACAAAAAATAAAGCACACGAAAATTACACAAATGTGTAATATTAATTGTACCACAATAGAACTGTACAGGGAAAAGAAAAATACACTGATCGTAAATAGCTATGACGAGCCAGGGGTAAACACGAACAAATTTATGGCATATCTCCAGAACAGACCCAACAAGGACGATAAAATAGGAATATTGATCGGGGGAGACATGAACGCGAAAAATAGAATATGGGGAAGCAAAGAAAACGACAAGAGAGGAGAAGAACTCATTGAATTCACAACAACTAACAACTATATTATCGAAAACGACAGCGAGGACCCACCTAGTTATTACTGCAGTAGAGGCGAAGGATGGATAGACCTAACACTAACAAAGAACGTCACGGTGAACGGGAGAACGGTACATACAGACATAGAAACAATGAGTGACCACAGATTAATTACGTACTACTTAGAAAGCGAAGAAGGGACAGTAAAGGTGAAAGAAACAAAAAAAATACATATAGATATAAAGAGAATAAATTGGAATAAACTACAAAATGATATTGACAACTTTGACACAAACATAAGATGGAGAAATGTAAATGTAGAAGACGAAGCAAGAAGATTTCAAAACCACCTGGAAAATGCAATCATGAAACAACTTAAGAAAAGGAGAACAAAAACTAAAGCCGACCAAGAATGGTGGGATAGGGAACTGGATGAGGCAAGAAAGGAATGTAATCGCAAAAGGAAAGACTATCAAAACGAACAAACCCACATACTTAGAATAAATAAAGAAAATAGTTACCACGAGGCAAGGAGATCATATAAGAAACTCATAAACAAAAAAAAGGAGGAACACCTAAGAAATATACTGACGACAAATAGCCAAGACCCGTGGAAGCTAGCCAACAAAATCATTAATGGAAGGTCACGTAAACATCAAATTATGGGAACGACACAAAAAGAAGACGGAACATGGACTAAAGACGAAACCGAAACACAGCTAGAACTTATAAAGAAATACTTCCCGAAAGATGACCTGACTCAGGACAACCAAGGCCACAGAAGAATGAGAATGACACAACTGGAAGGCGCACCATACGATCGTAATTTTACCGAAGAAGAAATAGAAAAAACTATACAAGCACTACAGGATAACAAGGCACCTGGACACGATGGTATACCCAACGAAATCATGAAAAGAGCCTTCAGTAAGAAGAGTGTATCGTACATAACAGCTCTGTACAACCGATGTCTGGAAACGGGAATTTTCCCTAAAACTTGGAAAGTATCAAGGATAATCTGGATCCCGAAAGGCCCCAACAACTGGAGACCGATATGCCTAACCCCAGTAATGGGCAGGCTCTTGGATAAACTAACAGCCAACAGGTTAAGCCATTTTATGGAATATCACGAAAAGTATGACAAAAGACAATACGGATTTAGGAAGAATAGAGACACAATACAGGCCCTTGAGAATCTGATTAGCACCATCGACAGGAACAAAAAAGAAAAGAGACATACACTTGTAGTAACGCTAGATATGTCGAACGCGTTTAACTCAGCCTGGATCCCAGCAATCAAGAAGCAGCTCCACCACCAGAATATACCAGCAAACATCGCGAGATTAGCAGCAAACTTCCTAGAAGACAGGACAATACAAACAAATGAACAGGAACATAGCACAGAAAGGGGATGCCCCCAGGGATCCAGTTTAGGACCAGCCCTGTGGCTGCTAATTATGGAGGACTGGTTTAAGAAAATAGACACCTTAGCTGACAATGGAAGAGAAAACGAAGACCTAGCCCAGGCATTCGCCGACGACCAAGTGTTGGCGATTACAGGACATTCTCTAAAAATAATTGAAAATAAGTGGGAAAAATACATTAAAATGAGTGAGGACTGGGCCAAAGAAAATAAATTAAATTACAATGGATCAAAAACGGAAGCAATATTTATTGATGGAAAAAAAAACACAAGAAAACCAAGAATTAAAATGACAGGGAAGACTATTAAAATTACAAACACGATCAAATACCTAGGAACAATAATCGACGACAAGTTAAACTGGATTGAACATGTCAAGGCAATAGGAAGGAAAACTATGGATAAAGCTAATAAACTATACATAATTGCCGGAAGAAAATGGGGGACAAGTAGTAAAGCGCTGAAAATGATTTACGAGCAAGTGGTTAAACCCATAACACTATACGCATCGGAGATATGGGGGAAAAAAGCACAAGACAGCAGGATAAGAAAACACCTGGGGAAAATAGAAAGACCTTTCCTTCGATCAATCACTAAGGCATATAGAACAAGCCCCACAGCAGCACTATGTGTTATCGCAGGCTGCGTACCACTAGAAATTGAAGCAAGAGGCAACTACGATTTTAGACAACAATTTAAATTAGAGATAGAAAAAAGTAAGGTGAGGCATCCTACTATCGCACATCCAGGTGAAGACGTAATCTACCAGGAGGCAGGAGAAATACAACAAATGATACGAGCATATACGGATGCAGCAAGGATGAGAGATGGACAGGTCGGCTATGGCATAGCTGCCAAAATGGTAGGAGAAGATTGGACTAAAACAGCGGGGAAACTCAAAATAAATACGGACTCTAACAGAGCAGAAGCATGGGCGATTAGAATAGCTCTAAAAAAATATAGTACCGAATATCCGAAGAAAAACCTGATAATATACACGGACTCGAAAGTAACAGTTAATAGCATATACAATAACAAGAACACAACGGACCCAATTATACACAACATCAGAAGGTATATACAAGTTAGGAAAAAGGCAGATCTGATAACATCAATACAATGGAGAAAAAGAAATACAACAGAAGGAAACCAAATAGCAGGACGATTAGCGAAACAAGGAGCAGTACATAGGCATACGGAAATAGAAGACGCAGGACTAACCAGAAACCAACTCAAAAAGAAAAAAGAGGAAATGAAGAAACAAGCATGGCAAACCAGTTGGGACAACGATAGCAAAGGGAGAAAGACGTATGAAATAATACCAAAAGTAGGGAACGACTTAATTGAACTGAATTGGAAACTAACCCAATTAATAACGGGACATGGACATATCAAAGAATATTACAGAAGATTCCAGTTGAGAATAATGGAAGTGACGTGTAAATGCGAGGTGGAGGACGAAACCAGACAGCACATCATAGAGACATGTGGAATAGCCGTACGAGCTGAAGCACGTAGGAAACTAAAGGACTATTTGGATAATAGAGGGAAAAACTACCCCCCACAGCTAACAGAAAGAAACGAAGATAAAACAATGATAGAGAAGTGCAATGAATGGGCAAACTCCATGATCTCAGACGATGAGCAATAAGACCAGATCAGAATGACAACGGTAACCGGCGGCGAGACCTACATGGCCTCGCCTCCCCGCTAATTTTTAGAAAGGCGAGAGGAGAAGGGTGGGTTCCCCTGGTGTGGGGTTCCGCCAGATAGCAGGGAAAGGGTAAGAAATGGCCTAATGCCGAAAGGTGGGAGGGCCTACCCTTAGGGGTGAATCATTCGTCGTGTCATCATCAGATGGGAAGTGTAAGCGTTTGCGAGATGCTTCTTTTTAGTTTCCATGCTTCAGATGCTTCTTTTAAGTTGCCATCTATCATCATCTTCTTAATTATTCTTTTAAGTTTTCTGTTTCTTTTGTTTTTGGATCTAGCATGTGCACCGCCTCCTGCCTGCTTGAGTCCTTAGGTATATGGATTCGTGCTTCCCAGAAATCTGCGTTTTAGCTCGCCGCAATGAACTTTAATTTATTTTAACCGTTCCACAGGTAAATATCCATTTACGGCAGAAGAGCTCTGTCTCGCGGTAGAAAGAGCTTTTTCAGCGGGTTATGAGAAGGAGGCCCTAGAGAATATTTTGTACACCTTTTGTTTGTTTTTGAAGTAATCAGTTTTAGTTTCCGTTTGCCAATTCCGGGTATTTTCTATTTCATTAGGTAGCTATGTTTAACACCTTTTCAATTTTAATTTTTTTTTCAATTTAAATAAGAAAATAAACTATATTATTAAAACCAAACTACCAGTTAAACAAAACGTGTCTGTTTCCTACACAGTTGGACGTCTGTGATAAACACATGTTGTTTATTATATCATCCACTTGAAGAAGGGAGACCCGGGTAGGTATAGATTTTACGACCAAGCGCTGCACTTTCTCGGGTTGTTTATATACGGTTTTGTGATGTTATGATCAACTAATACAATTTAATCTAATATCAGCTATACGAAATAGCCCAGCTCGCGTAATCAATGTAGAATTATTCACGCTTCAATTCAGCACAACTTCGGGCGATTTGTTACCACTTAAACCGCTCGCTATATTTCGAGATTTTGTGGGAGCCACCAAACACGCGTCTGTCACCGAACTCGACCCACTTTGAATTTCCGGGGCTAAAGCGAAGTAAAATTGATAAATATTCTGAAATTTTGCAAATTGGTGCGGGCTTAGGGAATATTAGTTTGTAAGGGGTGGAAAAAAGTATACCAACAAGAATTAGGAAATCTTGCATTTTTAAATTCAGTACTTAATGTTAATAATGGAAAACATATTTGTTTAAACTTACACTGAGGGTTGTTTTATAAGAGTAGAATACACACTCTACCAATTTACGAAAAATACTCTCCATATAGAAATCGTTTACATCATTTTAGAGATTAAAAGAGAGATTAAAAACAATATGACGATGCGATGCCGATATTTAAGAGACTCTTATTCTGCTAGTAATTTCTTATTCTTTATATACGACGAGTTTATGTTTCGGAACGAAAATTGAAGCAAAAATATTTGTTTAAAAATATTAACCCTCTTCGAAAAGAGCTTGCAAATAATTACGAGATATAACATTTCGACCACTTGTTCGCTTTCATTACCTAATATATTGTTATGTATTACACCCCCTGGAAACTGGGGATTGATACGCCTATGCCTAATAGTGACTGGAAACTTGGAGAAAGAGATAGAGTTTTCTAGACTGTGGTAGGAGAAGATTCTAGATTGTGTTTCTGGATGAATCTAGAGGCAATTTCAGAGTATATAAGGCGCGGTTACCGGCGCAGAGCGAGAAGTCTATACAAGTGAAATTTGGCAGTGAAAAAGTGAGGTTAAATATAAAGTAAACAAAGTGTAAAGGTTATTTTGGTTAATTAAGAAGTGTTTTGTAATCAGTAAATTATTAAATAAAGTGTTAGTGGTTTACCCCTTGTTAAAGTTATTTAGAACCCACGGATTCATACAGAGTGTTTCCTAAAAGGTGGAAAACACGTAACAATATTGAAGTCTGTTAAGACTATAGTTTTAAATCAGCAAGTTTACAGTCGATACTTTTCCAGAAGTATCTTTTACAAATCTCGCATTAGTAGTCCAATTAAACTAGATTTTCTCGTGCCAAGATAAAATATGGAAAATATTGGAAACATTGCGTAGAGTTTGATGAACTATTTTTGGACAGATGTTTTTCAAAATGAGACCAAGGGAGGCCCAAAAACAATTTTTCACGTTTAAAAAAAATAGACATTGTACAAAAAAAAAGTTTTGTACAATATTTGTAGAACTTTTTAATAGCAATGCAATAGACACACTTGATATCAATAAATTTACAAATAAATTATTTATTGCAAAAAACCGCTAACAATCCTATTTTTTCATTGCTTATATCTTAAGAAGAAAACAAGATTATTTAATGAAACTCGCTGAAAGTATAGCCCTTGGTAAGTAGAGTAAGAGCGTGTTTAAGAAATTGAACATTTTTTTATATTAAATCAGTTTTTGCTGAAATCGATTTTTTCGAGAAAAAGACGATCATGTAGAATTTCATTTAGGTTTTTGAACACTTACAGTAACGTTTTCGGGCTTAAAATTTCCTTGAAGAGCTGTACTAACATGTGCATTTAGTGCACGCACTGTTAAATAATTACAAATTTGCGAAAATATAATTGAAAAATCGAAAGAAATTTTTTACCCCAAAAACTTCGATTATTATCAATTTAGTTTGAAATTGTATCGGAATGCCACCACTGCCATTCGATAGCTGCTAATTTTCTACAAATATTTAAAACATTATTCTACGGCCTTTCGGAGCCGAGATAATTTTATTTTTTCGAAAAATCGGTACTTCCTTAATTACCGATTTTAAGGGTTGAAATTTGCACACATGTTAGTTGAAGACTTACAGTTTGATGTAAAAATTATTTCCCAATCATCGACCTCACATTATTTACTGTAAGCCAAACTATATGTTGGGCTCCGTAAAGTCATGTTCCGTTCGACGCAGCAGTGTGCGCAAGAAATTCCGAATCGGCGCCCTCGGTGACACAACTCTGAAGGCCAGCTCATTGTGGAGCATATGTTTAAAGTGTTAACGTCTATTATGATCATTTTTGATGCTACTTACTGCCAAGAAAGTGAAATTCCCCAATTACCCCAAAAAAACATTAATTCACTGCGGTAACTAACCTGTATTTGGAATAATTCACCAATCTCTAATAAGATACGTTTGACCTCCAGGTGCTGCTCAGCATCATATATATCCGCCAAATACATCGCTATAGCGACGGGTAGTTGAAAGCTGTAATATCCTGTTTTATATTTAACGATATTCTTATACCTTTTCATTGTAAATTCATCCAGTCGAGGATTACCATTTCCAGTAGAGAGGGTGTCAAGTAGCTGTCCTATTCCAGTTTTAATAGTGACGTCATGGAATAGCTCTAAGATGGGGATGTAACAAGCTTGGGAGGAAAAGTATTTTTTTAATATAGTATATACACAGTTTTCTATAAATATGCAATCGTTGACAGCCATTAGACCGATATTTTTTATCTTAAACCAGCAGGGAACACCACGACGTGTTTCGGAATTGTCTACGATGTCATCTGCAATTAAGAAAGCAGATTGTAACTGAAACAAAGAAATATATTTCTTATGTATGACAGTTATCTATTATTAATGTGTTAAAATTAACATCAGCAAATAAAGAAATAATATAAAATAAAACATATTGTTATGAATTACACCCCCTTGGAACTGGAGATGATACGCCTATGCCTACTAATTGTGACTGGAAGCTGTCAGAATTAAATGAACTTTCTGGAATGTTGTTGGAGAAGATTCTTGATTGTTTCTAGATGGATCTAGAGAGTCAAATTCGGAGTATATAAGGCGTGATTACCAGCGCGTAAGAAGAAGTTTTATTAAGAAGGCAGTTTATAAAAGTGAACAAGTTGAAAAGTGAAAAGTGAGGTTAAATATTAGTAAACAAGTATTGTACAGTCAGCAAATTGTTAAATAAAGTGTTAGTGGTGATTATCTCTTGTTGAAATTATTTAGAACCCACGGATTCACACAGGGTGTTTCCAAAAAGGTGAATAAATGCGACATTGGTGTCAGACGCGGAATTTTGACAAGAGGATTTTTCGGAAGTGTTGAGAAGACTGGGACAGTATTCTCGAAGTCAGTGCTAACACAGGAAGAACTAATTTACTGGACATTGTTCGAGGACTATTTTCGAACAGAAAAATAGTGTTAAGTGCATTTTTGAGACATTTTTGGAACATTTTGTTGGACATTAGTGGTTAAGTGACAGACTCTAGATAAGACTTTTTCGTGCTGTTTCGAGATTTTTGGACAGTTTATTACCGATATTGACGTGATTATTAAATTTTGTTGATAATTATATGCCGATAACAACCAGAAGCATGGCATCCGAAAAACAAATGCATGACTTTATGGCACAAATGCAAAATATGATGATAGACCAAGAACAAAAACGTCAAGAAGAATTAAGAAAAATTTTTGAGGATCAAGAACGAAGACGTCAAGAGGAGAAACAAGAAGAGGAGAAACGACGTCAAGAGGATAAACAAGAACAAGAGAAACGACATCAAGAAGAAGAGAAACGACGCCGAGAGGAAAAACAAGAAGAAAGAGAGAAACTAAGGAAAGCTATAGAAACGCAACAGAATGCCTTGTTTACAGTCGTTGTGAAATAAAAAATGAGATTAAGGAAGATACGGGTAGCGTAAAGACGAAAGTTAATGAGGTCGAAGAAAAAGTAGACAAGATTGAAGAGAAAATGCACCAGGTAGAAGGAGAAATAGACCAACTTAAACAACAGTTGAGCGATAGAGGAAACCAGCAACTGGTATCATCAGGCCAGCAATTAAAAATTCCCTCCTTTGATGGTCAAAATTCCTGGATGACTTACAAGACACAGTTTGAGGCAGCAGCGAGTGCAAACAACTGGAATGACGAAGAGAAGGCTAAGGCATTAATCGTAGCTTTAAGAGGCCAAGCATTGGAATTGCTTCAGACAATTCCGGTAGACCAACAACGGAATTTTAGAGTTTTAGAAGCCGCCTTAGATCTTCGATATGGCGATCAACACCTTGCTCAAGTATACCAGACCCAGCTGAAATTGCGCGTTCAGAAAGTTGGAGAGAGTCTGCAAGAATTTGAAGCTGCGGTGGAAAGACTGGCACATTTGGCATATCCTAATGCGCCAAGGAACAATTGGCAGTGGGGGCATTCCTAGACGGGATAAGGGACGAGGAGATCAGGCAAGTCCTCAGGCTATCCCGACATAACTGTAGTAGTGAAGCCTTGGTGTGTGCACTAGAAATAGAAGCCGTCTATAGGGATACTCCAAAGTCAAGAGTGCGGGCTATGACACTCGATGAATCGCAGTCAGAAAAGGAGAACCAGAACCCTATGTTGGCCGATATACATAAAATGATCAGTCAATTACTGGCTCAATGGAATCCTCCAAGAAGACAGGAAAACCAACAAAATAAAGAAAGGCTAAGTGGAGGTATTAAATGCTACAACTGCGGCAAGATAGGACATATCAAACGAGACTGTCGATATCGGAACTCGAGGAAAGTGAATGTTAGAAACATGGAAGGGACGCAGAATAAACAAAATAGTGGAAGGCCAAGTGGACGACGGAGTATGAAATGTTACAGGTGCGGAGAACTAGGACATATCCAGCTTGAATGTCCACGGAGAAGATTGGAGAAAGTAAAGGCCGGAGAAGCTGTGAAGCTGAGGGGAAAATCAGAGGAAGCTGGTACCAGAGAGACTGTGAGAGATAGTGAACATGGTACCCCGAGAGAAGTAAAGATTTCCCAGCTTCGAAGCATTCCGAGAAGTCCACTACTACCAGGGCGTGGAAGTAAAGTGAAATTCCAGAAAATTGCAGATATTTCATCCGGAAGAAGGTGCAAGGAAGATTGCACGTAGGTCACGGGAGCAGTCAACACTGTCAAGGTGGCGGTGCCGGATGACAGGACAGATGAGGCGCTCAGACAAGAGCAATTGAATGATGTGGAAATTGGGCCTATATTGAGAGCCAAAGAAAGGGGAACTCGTCCAAAATGGAAGGATGTTTCAGGCAAAAGAGTGGGACTGAAGGCACTATGGGCGCAGTGGGACTCACTGAGTGTCAGGAACGGGCTGTTGCGGAGAGGAGAGCATGGGAAAGCCCGGATGGGAAAAAGGTGGTTATGCGTCTAGTGATTCCCAGGTGTCGAGTAGCGAAGGTGCTTCAGGAAGTGCACAATGGGACATCCGATAGACACTTCGGTGTGAACAAGATCCTGAAGAAAATACGAGAACGATTTTATTGGATAAGAAGCCGTCAAGATGTGGAGGCTTGGTGTCGCAAATGCAAGATTTGTGCAGCCAGTAAGGGACCACAGACTGGAAGTAAGGGTGAAAAGAAGCAGTTCAGCGCCGGAGCTCCTTTCAAGAGGTTGGCTAACAATATAGCGGAGCCATCACCAGCCAGTGACAGAATGAAGGCTCGATACGACCGGAAGGATAGTTCAGAAGGGTTCAAGGCAGGAGACCTGGTTTGGCTGTACAACCCACAGCGGAAGAAAGGAAGGTCACCGAAACTTCAACCACCTTGGGATGGACTGTATACTGTTATTACCCGAATTAATGACGTCGTCTATCGGATTCAACGAAGCAAAAAGTCCAAGATGAAGATCGTGCATTTGGACAGGCTGGCGAACTACATCGATGATTCTGAGTTGCCTGATCGGGACGATCTAGGCTTAAGGAGGGGGCAGCGTTATGAATTACACCCCCTTGGAACTGGAGATGATCCGCCTATGCCTACTAATTGTGACTGGAAGCTGTCAGAATGAAATGGACTTTCTGGAATGTTGTTGGAGAAGATTCTTGATTGTTTCTAGATGGATCTAGAGAGTCAAATTCGGAGTATATAAGGCGCGATTACCAGCGCGTAAGAAGAAGTTTTATTAAGAAGGCAGTTTATAAAAGTGAACAAGTTGAAAAGTGAAAAGTGAGGTTAAATATTAGTAAACAAGTATTGTACAGTCAGCAAATTGTTAAATAAAGTGTTAGTGGTGATTATCTCTTGTTGAAATTATTTAGAACCCACGGATTCACACAGGGTGTTTCCGAAAAGGTGAATAAATGTAACAATATATATAATACCTCCATACAAACTTGTGTATATACAGGGTGCGTCACTAGTGCATGGTCGGTCGATATTTCCTCAACCGGTTGAGAGGAGATAAAGAAAGGTGCATTTTAAAATTATAAGTATTTAGCATTTCACATAGTGGCGGTAAGCTAAATATTTGAATTTTTTAAATGGAACATCCAACATTTTTTTAATAATTATCAGAGATCGGGAATTTCATGTCGGTGCCAGAGACGGCTCTCATATAGACGCAATATTGTTGAAACATATTCTTTATAGGATTTTGCAAATAGCAGGAAAAATAACTATCTATGGGAACTAAGAGAAAAACTGTGAGTAAAAATATTAATGAAATCTTTGCATTCTTTCGACAATCTGAGTTCTGATTATGCTAGCGAATTAAAATTCTAAAATAAATTTGTATAATTTCTTATTTGAAAATTTTCATTCAACAACTAGCATCCACACAGTCCCCTACGGCCATGCAAATTAAGCTAGTATTTACATAATCCCCTACGGTCACGAAGATTCAGTTAAAAATGAGAACAAAGGCCTAAAATGAATTTCTATACCTATCTTTCCTTACAAAAATTTCATTATAATGGATTTCATGAAATCTATCATTCTCTTTTTGGAAATGCCTTAGCCTTTGAAACGTTTTTCGCCCTTATTCTGGAGCTCATTAGAAAGGCACAAAGCCAGTCATAAAGATGTTTCATGTAAAACCAAGGCAGTTTCTATGAATAAGTATGAAATAATTAGATTAGACATTGACTGATAAAAACAACAGATCTCCACCTATCTATTAGCTAACTAGTATTGGAGCCTATATACTCTATGCATGTTTAAAAGTGTATTAGTTGTTTGTTTATAATAATTGTATTGCAAACATTTACTGAAACAATCAGAAAAACGGCTGCCTAAGGAACCACTACTTCCAATATACTTATAAGACTAGATAACCATAATAGTCGCTAGCGCCATCTAGGCGGAGAATTTAGGATTCATCTTGTCATCTTGCTCACTCTTAAGCATTTAACAAACTTACTAGTTCGGTACACCATCCTAGCATGTTGGCTAGTTTAATTCTTTCTGCAGTCAAGTTTTCCGGATGTTCGAGCATTTTGTAAGCTAATACAGTTGTGAGCCCTCTAATTTTCTTGCCGGTTGGTACGCAATATTCCACAGCTTCAGCAAACCTACTCATGACTTCAACAACTTCCGAATATTCTTTATCTTCTGTTAAACTTCTCACGATTTCAGGAAAGTAATTCACAAATTCCTCTTTATCTTCTTTCGAAAGCGCCAAAAAGACTGATTTATCTTGATTGACTAGATGAGTGGTTGAAATCGCTCTAAAAAATTTAAGACAAATTATTTAATTTGTTTATAAAGTTTACATGTAAAAATATGTTCTTTTTTGGTTAAATTTTAAACAACTTCGATCTACTTAATACTTAATTTGGACGTTCTTATCAGGTCGTCATTTAGCGAAAGTGCGGTTTCACATTCTTAAAGTATAATATACTAACAGTGTCAGAAAAAATCTGGTAAATGAAGTCGAGCCCACGACTCTTTTAAGAGCCCGTGCCCAATGGTGATTTTCGCCCACGCAGCTCACCTTCTACAAACAAGAGTAAAGAGACAAAAGTAGTTTCTAATTGGTTAATTCTGCTAGGAATCGATTTTAATTGCAGTTCCTAGGAAAAGGAAGATTCTGTTTTAAAAAGTGGTATCATTTTTAGATTTATTTGTACTTTTACCCACATAACATCTCATGGATATGTACATCCATAGCATATGCATTAGGTGTTGGAATTTAAATATGTATTGTTAAATATACATATGATATGAAATGTATATTCAGCTACTGATGTGCATCAGCGTCATATACAGTGTATATTGCTGGAGGTATATACATAATGATTTATACATAACATGTCCATTAAGGTATAATTAAATTATACGCGTACACGAATTTTATCTCATTATCTGATGCGCATGCGCTACTAATTTATGGCATACTACGTCAGCGCACCGCCAGCAGCCATTAAGCGATTAAGCCCTGTAGTGTTGTGTGCATAGTGTTTATGTGTGATATGAAAGTTAACTCTTTCTCATTCTCTGGATTTTATATTTGCTTATTGCTATATTATGCTGTTACATTTGCATGAAACTCCCATAATGCAATTCTTTAGATTCGTAAATACATACTCTTTTAGGGTTAGAAAATTTACAAGTTTCATATTTAACTGATTGTGGCAGGTGTGTGTTTAGTAAAGATGGCGGAAAGTGACAGAGGCCTAAAAATTTGCTGTTATGTCATATTGGGTATGTATTTTATAAATATAGTGAATAAAAATTACATACGTTCATATTATATAACTTACTGATGGTTGAGAATGTTTTAAACATATATGTAGGACATGAGTAACTATAGTAGGTATTATACATATGTTTACAATTTGTTAAACTACCGGAAGGTAAAGAAGTACCCTGATAACACCAAACGTCCCCAGGACGTTCATTTAGGTCCTCGTTTGGTCTGAACGTCCCGGGTTTATATGGTACGTCCCAAGGACGTCCGTTTGCTATCGTCCCCAAAACGTTCTGAATAAAACGTTTTGAGGACATCCTGCTAGAGTCTAGTCAAGACAAACCTAAACACATTTGTGAAATAACCTCTAGGAGTGATGTTTTTTTTTAGCAGATGAGGATATGATTAAAAAAGGAAATTAAAAACTGTAAAAATGAAATTAAAATCCTTAAAAAGTTTTACTAACAAAACTTTTTTTGATAACAAAATATTTTCATATTTCATGGTCCATTTAAATTTTGTCAATTTGATTTTTCTGATTTCAGAAATCTTATATTCGTTTCAACTATTTTTTTCATGAGTTTCGGTTATATTACAGCCATTTTCACCGCAATATTTAAGCAGAGCTTATGTAAGTGTTACTCAGTTGCTGTCAAGTGTCAAACTATGGGAAATTCAATTTGGCAGGCATTGCATCATGTTTACAAAGAATTTATATAAATTCTTTGCATTTTTATTTCTTCCGCACACTGTCACTAGTCACTTTTAACGGCTACAAAAGAAAGTACCAAAATACCAAAAACAGGTAAGTAAGTCTATTAAATTGATTTATTAATATATAAGTATTTAGATCGATATTTTATTCTAGATAAATTTGGTGCTGCTTATTTGTAGGTTATAATAAATATACTGCCACCCACCTTATTTGGCTCTGTTAAAATTCTATGGGAGATCACCTGTGAACCTGGGTATGTAGTTTTTAGTTGTTTATCATGGAGCGAACTTATTCACTTAAAAGAAGATTGTTGGTTAAACATTATAAATACAATACTTCCCTTCGGTATGCGAGGGAAGTAAAAATTGAAAAGAAGTACCTACTCATCATGCAGTGTGTTAAACGAAGTGTTATATATGGTTCGACATCTCTGATGAACAAGTGGAGATGGTGATGAAACTTTTAATAGGTAAGGTTTGATACATCGAGTAATAAAAACATTTGCCAGAAAACATCAACAAACTTGTAAAGTATATTTAGGGATTTCAGTAAATTAATATAAGGAAAAAACTAATAAAGGTACTTTTTGAGGAAAATTTACAAATTTGTAACTTATATGCCCTATTTGTTATATTTTTCTGAAATTATGCCCATACGTACGTACAAAACCTTTTATACATCATCAATGTTCAACTTAATAAACCTGCTTCTAACCGTAAATCCTAATGCATCTTAACCCATAGCCATTTTCTTTACTTGAATTCTGTAGTAATATTGGCAAAAAATATAACGTTAAACTTATAGTAATGTTATTAATCTGCGGTAGCATTAGTCACGACATATATTTCTGCTTCTCTCGGTCTTTGGTATTATTTGTAGAATCGATCATTCATATAAAGAGGTGTTCTTAAAATGTTTTAATGAACAAGGGAACCTTTCAAATGCAAAAGTCAGTTAAACAAAAAAATGTTCACATTTAAACTGTGATTTTTTTTTAAATAGGAGACCAAGAAAATTATAACAATTTATTTTAAATATAAGCTTGCCATCAGGTGGCATATATTAATCTTAATGTTTTTTGCCATGATTTCATCTGAAATGTTAATTTTTCTTTTATTTGCACAGGGGCTGCTGAAGTCGCTAACGCTTCAAAGTCTTCGAAGGACACCGAAATGGCTATTACATCGTGATTGAAGAGGGCAAAAGAAAGAACAGAGAGGGTGTCAAAAAAGAGAGAATATTAGGAAATAATATAAACTAAGATAGTTATAAAAAGACGAAGTGTGCAAAACGTTAAGAGAAGGTGAGATATACATTTATCTTACATTTTATTGCACACTTGGCTTATTTCTTTTAATATTCAATATGACTTAATGTATATATAACTATATTATATTGTACTAGGTATTATAGTATATAACTTTTAAATCCCATAAAAATTGTATTTTTGACACTTGACATTTGAATTTGTAGAGTAAGAAGTTAATTTAAAAAAAAATGCAAATACCATAACTTATTTTTCAATAGCACAATAGAAATAAAATGTTCGCATAAATTTGTCATTTGGTGTTGATAAATAAAAATACCAAGTATTAAAATCAATCTATTTGAATAATTTTTCTACATGATAATTACATATTGTCATTTTTTTGTCTTTTTGGCTTTTCTAACCACATTTATTCCCTTCGAAATAGAAATCCAATCACTGGATTCTATTTCGAAAAGAAATGCATGTAGTTAGAAAACCCAAAAAGGAACATAAATACCCTCTGCTGTGAATACACCTTAAAAGTGGTGGAGGGGGAGGTACCTATATGTTTTGCATAGTATGTCCCAACAACGTTTTCAGGACGTCCTCTCGAGACCTACATTCGTCCCACATAAGTCCTGGGTGGGACGTCCTCGGGACACCCCGTTTTGCCGACACGGAACGTCCCTCAAACGCCCTCGGTACGTCTTACGTCGGTAGAGTACGTCCTGGGGACGTTTTCATGTCCTGTGAGTACGTTCTTGGGACGTTTTCGGGACGTCCATGTGCTATTAGGGTATACGTCAATATTGAAAATTTTAAATATTGTGTAATATTAGGTTATTTTGTAAGGTTTGTGTATGTTTAAAATAGTTATATAAAATATATTTCTTATTAAGCTATCTGTGTCTTATTACCTCTTATATGGATACTATTGGATACCTCTGAAGTAGTTCCCACGAACATCAAAACACTCGAATACTTTCATTCGATGCGTGCTGCTCCAATCGTGTTGGTATCATCGGGATCCTTAAAACTCTTCGTTTTAATCATCTGCCGATGATGCCAACATGACTGGGGCAACACGCGTCGGGTGCAGTATTCAATAGGCGTTTTGATGTCCGTGGAAACTACTTCAGAGATATGTAATGTATATTCATAAAATATACGATTGTGTATATGATCCCACACAGCACATTCGGGATATGGGATGTCAAATTGAAGTACCTGGATATCCCAGTACGTAAAGTAGATAGTGAAATGGACGTCCCATTTAGGATATCCCAGGATATCCTTCAAAAGGAGGCCAAGAGGATATCCTGAACTGGTTTCATTTTGGCATTAACTGTGAATTGACATCGGGATTAAAAAAGGACGTCCAGTGAAGGGCCCTGAATCTCCTTAAACTGTAACCCAATATTCATCTTTAATATGTTCAAATAAGGCGCCATTACGATTTCCGGCGGCCATATCTAATTTCACAAACCTGTACTTTCTATCACTTTCTATTGTATCTTGTATTCTTTATTATTTCTTTAGTGTAAACTCAAAACAAGCTTGGAATATCAGTTAATTTCTCTACATCAAATAATATAAATTATTAGTGGTTGTAGGAAATAATTTAACACTTTTGATTGTTTTTTTATCTGTTTAATTCAGTTTTATTTGAGACTTTTGTTCGACACTATAGAAAGTAAGTACAAGCCATGTAAAAATAACATAACCTATAAAACTTCCCAAATTTAATACAATTTTGTAAACTTTCAGGATACCAAGGGAAACTATAGAAAACTTACAGTAACAAAAATTCTGGCTCCCTTATTTTCAATGACCAACAAACCTACAAAATGAAGCTTATTTGGCCCAAGAATTGAATGTTACGAAGCCAGGTTGGAAAGAGAGATTGTGAACCAGGTCGTACTTAGAGTGTTGTGAAGTTTGACGATGAACAGTGTATGAAAATAGGTAAGTAAAAATAATTTTGCTTCAAGATAATTGTTTGAAACTTTCATTACACTCAAAGGGAAATATGTATCAGACAGGACATGCGTGGATAAATTTCAGTTCATTTGCAAATCTGTCCTGATCCTGATATATTGTTTCCTTTTGAGTAAATTGCACAAAACGGTTATTGGTTTATGAATAGTGTTATGTAAATGGCTTCGCAGCCACGGCCATTTGTGACTTGTATGGAAGACAGATATTATAATGCATTAAAATGAAGTCGTAATACAGGATTGCATTTTATAATGCGACAAATTATTCTTATTAGTGCTTCAATTTAAACCTTTATCCCTCGATGTTCTCTATATTATCTTTATCTTACCCAGTTTTCATATAGACTAAATTTTTGTTGATAATGCTGATTCAAATAATAAGTAAATGTTTATTTTAGATGCAACCATGAATGGGTACCTATAATATTATGAAATAGGTACAAAGCAGGGAAGTGTTTAAAAGAATCCGAGCAGGGCAAAAAGAAGAGCGAGGCAGTGACGAGAGTAGAGAAGTAGGAACGCATTACTTGATAAAAAAATATGTTTTCATATAATTCAGTTTGAAAATTGTTATTTTATGTTCTTTTAAGAAGTTTGCTTTTTGGTGTTACCATAAATGAGTTTTGTCTTTAAATATTGAATATATTTAGCTTCTTATAACCCCTAGGTGTTTTTAATTTCTTGACTGATAATTCAAATAGCGTCATGTGTAATTTTTTTATTAACCTTCGACAGAAATAAAATTTTACAAAAAAAATATTTATGGAGTTATGTGCAACATACTTATTTTGTTATTCTATGTTTTTTCGAAGTAGTTTTTTTTTAAGTAGTTTGACATTACAAGTGTGAGTTTGTTTTTAAAGCCTGTCTTATATCTGATTTTATTTTCTTGACCGTTTATATCAAATAACTAGATGAGTAATTCCTTGGGTTTTTCGGTCAGTTCAAATGTGAAATATAATATTTTCTATTGTTTCGGTGTATTAACCATCATCAGAGAAATTACAATTTTACAAAAAACAAAAAATATATATGTGGATTTATGCGCTACCTACTTATATATAATTATAAGTAGGTAGCACTTCGGTCCATACATTGAAAATATTTTTAGTTTTTTTTTTTTGTCAAAATGTGGTTTCTTTGGCGGTGGTTAATATATTGAAATAGGTATAAGAAAATATAATATTAGGATGTTCTGGGACGTTTCAGTGTGTACTTTGTACATCCTCTAATGTCCCTGTGGATGCCCATTCGTAGTACTTACGACGTCCCGAAATATCCCGGGATATCCTAGTATGTCCCTAGTTATGAGCTTCAGACATCCTTCAGGACGTCCGTCGTATTGCCTTTACCTGATACCAAGTTGTGACATTGGGATGACCAAAAGAGTGCCGAAAATCATACATATTGGGATATTGGGACGTCCATAGGCAAGCCCAAATCCTAAATGGTCTTTGCCATAGTACGTCCCTCGGACAGCCTTGTGCTGTGTGGGATGTGTGTTTCATATCCAGTGAATGTACATTGCATATGTTTATGTACATTCAATGGATATAAAATAGATATGGAAGTCGGCGACAAACGTATCTGCTGGGAATGTTAATTCCACATCCTTTAGATGTACATTAGATATACTATCTCCATCCTGTGGATATACATATCCATAGATTGAAGATACAATGTATGTACATTGCATAACATTTTGTTATGTGGGTATTGCGTTTTTTGCGTTTTAAAATTGCTATACGCATCGGCGCGTCAGTTGGCCAGAATACACGGAAACACTGCGGATCGCATCTTAACAGATTCACTTACATTTTTTTAACTTACTTCGCCTACTATCAGAAAAGAACCATATTGAATTTCATAATAATCCGCCGAGTACCTCAATCCAGGTATATTCAAAAGAATTGGCCGTTGTTTCTATAAATTGTTTTACAATGTTTAACAAGTTAAAATGTTTTAGTAATGTTTTTTTCTTTATTTGCATATAAATCTATGTATTTTTTTGAGATTTACTTTTGAAATTAGATTTTTTAAGTATTTTGAGATTTACTTTAGTTTTCTTTTGCGAAGTGAGAGGGGAGTGTAACGAGGCATTCATAAATTCGAGTCACATTACTAGATTTCCGTTTATCCCTACCCTACCAGCGTATGAGCATACATCAAAGTTGAACCACATGTGGGGATTTCAGATATAAAAGCATGACACAAACCAGTACTCTTCTGGCATTGGTCTTCACCGTGTTGAGCTATATCAGTATAGTAATCTTTGCGACGATGCCGAACCGGACCGAATATAAGTAGACCTCTTCAGTGTGCTACGCTGAAGTCTTTTGAGTCAACAACTTATTTATCCGACGCCGTTACGCCGCCGAAGGCACTCCCCAGGTGGGTAGCAATATTACCGAGCCGGACCGAATATAAGTCGACCTCTAGCCTCTTCAGCGCGCTGCGCTGGAGTCTTGTTGTATCGACAAGTTATTTATCCGACGCCGTTACCCCGTTGTAGGTATTCCACAGATGCTTAGCGACATCACCGAGTCACAGGGGATATAAACCAATACAACTATTCTGAGTTCGGAGCTGGAGTTTGTAGATCACAAAAAAAGGCTATGAGCTGTGTATTTATCACACACAGCAAAAAAGATTTTTCAAAAAAAGACTTAAAAAAGGACACAGATTAGATTTCCGAAACGCCGGCGAAATATTTAATTTCAAGTTTTTATACTTATTTGCGTTGTTTATTTAAAAAAAAGCAATCTCTAACTGATCCTTTGACGTAAAAGTCACAGGCGTAGAGGTTATTTACTAGAAACATACTGGTTAATTGTGATATTTTGTAGATTCCCCGAGCACCGCCTAAAAAGAAAACATGCATGTGGCAGGAAGTCCCAAAGAATTGAAGAAGAAAAAAATAGGTCAAGAATTTCAAGTTTTAACATATTAACCGAATACCGAATAGTAAATTAAAAACCGCTCTCTAAAACGTGGTTATAAAAAGTAGCGGAGTCTGCCATTCTTGCAAACATGAATCCTAATATGACAGGAAAAAATACAATAATAGTATATTACATATCGAGGAGGAAAGATTTTCATTGTTGTCGAGAGATAAGATAGGTACTAGACCGAGGCGCGAAGCGGCGAGGTCAACTAATTCTCGAGACAGCAATGAAACTTTTCACCAAGGTTTGTATACTGTTTTATTCACAATCATCCTCCTTAATGAACAGTAAAAGCCAGTAAACCGTTTAAAATTCTTATGTCAAAGGACAAATGTCAAAGTGACGTCGCGTCGTTTTTAATATATATACTAGTAGGAAAGTCGCCACTTTCCAACCTGCGATATCACTTTCCAACCCGAAATGTCACATTTCAGATTCAATTGTCGAATGAAGTTGAAATATCATACTTTCCAACTTTTGACATGTAAGACAATTTAATTATTTCTGTATGATTGTGAATAAAATAATTAAAATACTGAGAAGATACCACGAGATTTTCTTGACTCCTAAACTTATCGCTTGGAGATAACTACCAGGGCCGGCATCTTTTCACCTTAACGTGTGGTGCTCAATGTAGTAATAAATATTGAGAGAGGGGGAAGGAGAAGGATATCGGGGGAGAAATCAACTTTGCAGGCTTTTTAGTTATTTATTATAGTCTTATAAGTATAGAATGATCACAGCAACGTTAGAACCATTTTAACTTCGTTAATTTTGGAGTTACGTAAAAAAGTTCAAAAATAAAAGGTATAGGAAATCACGTGTTTTCCAAAAATTGTTTCAGAAAAACAATTGAAAGTCGCATTTCGGAGTTATGAAGCTTACTTTCTTTTTCTTAACGGAATACAGCGTCTATTTTTACACGATTTGGAAACAGTGGCGGCCTGTTGCTTTTAGCTGTGGGTGGGCAATAGTGATGGGCAGAATGTGCACGCGGTTGGAGGAGCGCTGCAGGAGAAAACTTTTTGAGACTTCAAGGCCATCGGTTAACCTTGGCCTTCCTTTTTTTTACGGTTCAAGGTTATCCGATAACCTAATAATAATCGAATTAAGCGTGCACTTTCACAACCGAAATTAGAAAACTTTTACAGATTCCTTGCGCGCGTCGGGTTAGGCTGTTGCTTGCACAAACACAGATCAAATAACAAATTGTAATAAATACGTTACATATTTCTGAAAATGAAACGATGTTTGGCGAGAAATTACGATTTTAAAAGAGAGGGACGGGATGAGGCAGACAGTGTTCACATTCCACCCATAAACTACAAAGCCCAGTGTCTATTTGAATTTGCATTTTCATCATTTACAAATATTGTTTTCATAATAATAATAATCATGATTAATATCACACTATATAGTATATTCCCAGACCTCTGACACCGCGTCAAAACAAATACATGCACTGTTCACGTGCGCTTAGTTCACCAGAGCCCTTCGTGCGTAAAATTATTAAGAATACACAAGGAGTTTCCTGATAGAATTTAGAATGATTGAATATTAGGATATTGTTCTTTCAAACTTGATAATACACTACCATAAACTTCAAATGGATTCACTAAACCGTTTATGAACTATAATAATTCAAATGTTCGAATAAATGTAAATAAATTTTATGCAAATTATATACAACTGAAGTCGAGAAAACCGCTCGCATTCTCCTGAAAAATGCAACCAATGAGGATGGAACACGTCACGATCACGAGGCAATCACGCATATTTGTTGATCTCAGCCGTCCGTGAATATACTTTAACTTCCTTTTTTTATATCATTTATCAAATAATATTAAATTAGAAATTAGGTACACAATTAATATTCTATTTGATACTCTCAATATTCTCATAACATTAAGAAATTAATTAATAATTTAATCAATTTTAACACATTTATTAACGTAATTTTTTATTTTCCAGTTTGAATTTGATATATTGCCAAATATATTCTATTGAATAATTCAAAATTCAATATTCATTATTCGTAAGTGTATTATTAAGTTTTCCTTAAGCGTGGCATGCACTTCCTAGATATAAATCACCTAGAGACACAAAACATAGACATACGTCCCGTTTTGATACTTATTGCAGGCGTAAGATCGAAGAGAATGACCAACATATGCGTAGACGTGGTATAATTTTAGTGTCCGCTGCCCACCCTGGTTACTAGTGGTTAGAGTTTAGGCTCACGCGGATAAAATATTAGCGGCAAGCGACCCCGAATTAAGATTAAGCGGATTCGTATGTGAACTTGGCGAAGGCGAATTAATATGTAGTAAAATATTAAAATTATTATAAACAAAAGTAACTTTTGAATTTGGTAATTTTTATATTAAGATTAATTAACGGCAAATTTCTATTACTAACTACCGCTTGGCCATGGCGCTCTTAGATAATTGGTTGGGCACTGCCTATCCTGCCATCCCTGACGGGCTGCCACTGTTTGAAAATCCATAAAATAACTTCTTAATGATATACAAAATATATTATTTATTTTTAGAAAAAATTGTCTAATTTACTACAAATTGACAAAAACTAAAGTGTGTTGTTTAAAGTAAACAATATGTTAGATACGTCAAGATATGTGTTGATGACTAATTTCACTTTGTTTTGCATAAAATGGAGAATTTCAATGATTATTGTTATATATTTTTCGGACTATCATGACTTAATGGGAGCAAAAATACAAAATGAAATATCTAGTAGAGTTTTTAGGAAAAATACTGTATTTCATATATCATCTTTTTTTATGGCCATTCGGATATTAACACTAACCTAACAATTTCTTCATTTAAGCGGTTGTCGATAGTTGTTATTTATAGTTGTCTACACATATTTACTGCACATAAAAAATTCAAAGCTGCCGACCGAGCGAATATAAAGGGAGACCGGGGCATGTCTTATTTTTTTAACATTGGAAATGTTTATGTTTTCGTATATGGGGTAGAGTTACCAGTTTTTGTTCAAGGTCAAAAGACAGCGGTGTCGCGGTCGACTGAGACTATCGTATACAACGGCTGATATACGCAAATGTAATATGGGTTCCATATATCACAGGGACTCAAGTTGCCAGTTTTCATTTAAGGTGGAAATACAGCGGTGTAGTGGATCGTGCTCTTTCCGGACGAGGCGAAGTCGAGTCCGGAAAAAGTTGAAAAAGTTTATGTTTTATGTATGGTGTTGTCATTTTCAATGTCCCGATGATTGCAAGGATTGCGAAATCTGTGAATTTTTTTATAATTCATTAAATAATAAATATAGTGTATTAATTAATAGATAAAAATATCATTACTCTTATGTAAAGTATGTTCTGGCATGATTAAGGTAAGAAATAACCGGAAACAAGCATTTTTAATTGAAATTTCTAACTCCTGAGATACATATTTACGCAAATTACCCCTAACTAGAACGTCATATTCAAGGAACACATAAGCAGAGCCGTGCCTTGATCTATCTATCTATCTATTTATCTATCAATATCGCGCAGGACGGGCAATGCGTCTACCAACGCGTAACATATTTCTATTTTAACGCAAAACAGAGAAAATTTTTTTAATTTACCAGAAACGTGATTAAATTTCTACCGAAAACACACTTTTTATATCTCTAATATTATTTTATTAATTCTAATACGGAGAAACTTGAAACACGGTTCTGTAGTACCCTGTCGCCAGGTTATAGCGCTGTCTTTGATATTTGAATGGCTGGTTGTTATTGTCTTTTTTATGTGCAGTAAATATGTGGAGACAACTATACCGGGGTACTAATAAACGGGGCTGGTAAGCGCGCATGGGCGTGTTCTGTTTAATCTCACTGTACTAACTTTAAATAGCACCACACGCTCACGCAAGCGAGGTAAATCTTAGAAACTGTGCATTCTAATAGAAGTTTAATGTTAGTTAAGAACGACATCATTTTTTTCCAGTATCTAGTTGCCGGTGCTCAGCACCACCACTTTGCTTTACCTTGTGGTGCTCGAACTTGCGAAATGCGTATTAGTGCCATTATAGCCTGAAAGATGACTTTTAATTGTGAGGAAAAATCCGGATACATAAGAAAAATACTAATAATATACTACAAAACATATAAGTCTTCTAAACGTATCATTAAGCGATAATTATCCTCTAAACGGGGGTTGAAATGAGTGTTGGTGCCTGCCATTACAACAGAAAAAGGAATTTTTAACTCTGGGGAAAAATGTGAAAAAATAATCAAAATATTAAGAACATACCCCGCTTAACCCCCAAAATAGAGGGTATTTACCCGTAAATAAAAAAATATGTCCGTCTAGATTTTTAATTAGCTTTAATTTAAGGCCTTTAATGTTAAATTTGCTTTTTTCGTTTTGAAGTTATGGATATTGCAAAAACGGGCTAAAATTCACACCTTTTTGCGGTAACTCCTTTCACTTTCGAAACTAAAAATTATTAAAAAAAATATGTATTCAACATACTTAAATATCTTGAATATTATATGCGTTTGTCAAAAATATTGCCCAGTGAATTTTCCACAAAACAAAATATTCCTTATAAATACCTTACAAAAGAGGGCTCTTTCATGTATCTTCTTTTGTTCAAAGTCATATCTAGGCTTGTTTCTCCATTATGTATTTTATTTTGATTTTGTATACCGCTGAAGGCTCTACTCATATTAAATATATTTGTTAGTTTTGAGGAGAGTAGACATTTTAATGAAGCAGACATGACCGATAATAATTATAATAACTTTTTACAACTTAGGTACGCTTGGTACTGTTTAATGAACATATCTATATAAGTACTAGTTATCATTATAAATTATGAAATCCAGTACCGTAATTAGAGAATTTGGTACAAATAGTATCTTGGAGTTCGATTTTCGATGATGGATGACAGACGCGCTTTTGGAGCTAAATTTCGAGTAAACTAGGTTAAAACTGAAAAGTCGTACGAAATTCTGTTGAATTAAAGCGTGGGCAATTCTACATTAATTGATATAAATTAGCATAAGTCTGGCTATTTCATATAGTTGATATTTGATTAAGAGATATTGTTGAATATAATATCACCTAAAAGCGAAGAAACGAATTTTCCTGGATCGAGTAGTACTGGTCGCCGGTGAGTAAGCGAATCGGAGCTACGCTGTCATCCAGCAGTACAGAAATACCTACATAATGAAACTCGACGGGGATTTGCGCTTGAATTTTTAGTGCATGATGTAAATTTGTGGAACAATGTAATCTCTACAGATGAAAAACTTTCCAGTCTACACACAGCGTCGTATTCGTATTTACCGATCTCCGAATACTCGTTTCGATGAGAAGTATATATCTAACAATGACAAAAGTGGTAGATTTTCCGTTAACATGTGGGCTTGGATATCGGCACGTGGTCCTGGTGTTTTGTGGCATATTGAGGAACGATTTAATAGTGAAACGTATATTAGGATTTTAGACAATATTATGCTCCCTTCTGTGTCACAATTGTTCCCTAATAATGAAGTCATATTTAAACAAGATAATTGTTTAGTTCATACTGCTCATACTGTGACTAACTGGTTTCAAGATAACATTGTTCTTAACTGGCTCAGTCATAGTCCAGATCTTAACCCTGTGGATGACGTATGGGGACTACTCGTAAGAAGTATCCAAAAACGAAATATTATTACTAATGATTATTGTACAAGTCTATTTAATTCTATGCAAAACAGACCTATAGAAGTTATAAATAGAAATGGTGCAATAACAAAATATTAATAGCTAGTTTCTTATTAAGTTGGATATCCTTTGTTGCCCTGATCCGGGATTTCTACTAATCGTACCGTTTATTCTCCACCTTTTTTAAAATGTTAAACATAGCATTTTTGTTAATGTTATAACGCAGTGCAATATATCTCATTGACAATCCATCTTCTACTTTAGCAATAACTACAGCATTGCAATAAAAAATATTATAAAAGTGCTAACTGTTTTATTTCGGCTACTCATTACATATTCAAATAGAGACAGATTTACATTAGAAAAAAATAGTTGTCCTATTTTTTTTTGTTCACGACAGTACAAGCAATTTTTTAGTAATTATCCCTAAATATTTTTTAAATTGAATAAGATATGTTTTTAATATGGTGACATATTCATGCATGACTTTTTAATTAAGTTTAAGATAGAAGCTCAAAGTATTTATATTATTGCGAAAAATGAATCCAAATGGCGCTATATATATTTCTTAATTCTTTATATTGGGTTCCAAAGAGCGTAACACTATGTTTCATACCACTCTTTATTAAAAAAAAAATACGAACTGTTAACTTTAAAAGTCAAAATATTAATCGAATTTAATTTTAGGAAATTATGGTTTCTGATTGTAAATACAAAATGACATCATTAGTAAGTAATTATAATTAAATCTCCTCGGAAATCTCTTAGGCAAAAATTGAAATTGCAAATGCCTTTGCACGTAAATTTTAAATTATTGCTGAAAACCTAATTCTGGCTGAGTACGCAAGTTTCGAATCCCGCAAAGGCGGGTTGCTACGTATAGATTCTAGTACCCGTGGAACGGAGGTCTGCATGGCATGGCTCAGCGGTGACCAGCCCGGTTATTAATCAAATAAAGGAATGTTTGCAAATATTTAGCGGAGAGATTCCAGCCGCTTCCAGTAGCTGCCCATTGTCTACTTCCACACCCACGTAGTGGAGTGGTAGTATCGTAATCGTAAAAAAAATTCAGTTTCATTTTATTGAAACAGGCTTAGAATGTCATAAAACGTCGAGATATTAAATTTGAGAAAAAAAAAAATACATATTCTGTCTGTCTGTCGGTCGGTCTGTAACTTTTCTTTGTTCGCACGTTTTCTCAGCAACGGATTAAGATATTGACTTGAAATTTGGTACACATATGTACCAAGACGAGATCTGAAACTAAATTATATTTTAAGATAACTCCGTTGAAAGCAAAATAAGTTAAGCAAGCTGGCAAGAGTATAACAACTTGAGATTTGGTATATACAGGGTGTAATTAGTTTCATGTCATTAAAAAAACTGGTGGTAGGGAACGACAAGACAAACAAAAAAACCTTATATAACATGGGGTCTAAAGCTCATAGTTTTGGAGAAAAAAATAAACAAAAATTTCGCAAATTTTCAATAAAATTTTTTGAGAACTGCTGGAATATTGAGGTAGGTTTAGATCTAGATCTGATCTGAAGAAAACTATACTCTAGCTCTCCCTTGTGCAATATTTTAGTTACTGTCGGTGTTTCGTTATGTACACACGTCCAACCCGCCGTTCGTTGTTTTTGTTATTTTTGAATTTCGCGTCATTGTGTATTTATAGTTAAGATTTATTTTATTGACTTACCGTTCAAGTTGTCAAATTCTTGATTACGTACAGACACAATAACTTACTTGTTCGTTCTTTTTGTATTCCTATTTGGCTTTTGTACCAAGTTTTTATTTTATTTTTCTTTATTGACAACGTTAGTTGATAGTTTAGTGTTGAACGAAATGCGTATGTACTTAATTCGACGTACCGAACTGTGTATTGATACAGATGTAGAGATTTTGAATCATTTAGGTAGGGGACACTCATTTATGTTACAAATGTTAATAAACCACATTTAAATTTTCTAAATTATAAACAATTCAATATTTTGTTCCAAATTAAAAAACACACATGTAAAAAAATGCTCTGTTTAAACCTCTATGGTCATTATTTGCTTGCAATTGTGCACGAAGAGAGAACGAATTATTTACCTCTTTATTCTTGCCTCAGTTCAGTTGAGGCGGTCCATCAAAGGTGGTCGATGATCCTTTGACACCGCGTGTGCCGGCGAGCACTTTTTTATGACAATTTAAAAGTTGTGTAATTGGGAAGTACAAGTCCATCGACCAAGAAAAGCAGTGGTTCTCAATAATTGTCTACCATAATATTAAATATGTTAACCTAGATCAGTTTTTTTCAAAGTGCCCCTAGAGGGAAAAGTCATAAAGGATTTTTGTTTGTCTAGTCGAGCCCATTACCAGTTTTTTTAATGGCATAAAACTGATTACACCCTGTATACTAAAAGCTTGAATCTTGAAATTTGGTACACATATGTATTATGACGACATCTGGAATTAGATTATATTTTAAGATGATTCCGTTGAAGGGTTGGGGGTTAAATAGGGGTAAATAAGGAAAAATAAGTGAAACAAGTTGGTAATAGTACAGTAACTTGGGATTTGGTGTATATTCTAGAAGCCCACATCTCAATTTTTTTTGTATTTTCAAAATTGAGATTTTCACTTGAAATTTGGTTTACGTATGAATTATAACATCTGAAACTAGATTATACTTTGAGATAAAGCAGTAGGGGGTAAGTAGAGGTAAATAGGATAAAATAAGTAAAGGAATCTAGGAAAACTACACAGAAAGCCTGCTCAGATTTCATTCTAATGTTTTTCACGATGTTAGAAAATAAAGTAAATCTGAATTAAGGTTGTCCAGTCCAATTCTCCATTTTCCGCAAATAGCTTTTGATCTCAGATTCAGTATCAGCTAATTCGAAAATATTGAACAACCAATTTTAATGCAATCCCAATGAACTTTTTTTATTTGAAAATCACTAATGGCGACATAGCTTGATGATATTAATATGGAACTACTACCATCTCTATAGTTTGTAAAAGATTTCATAGAAATAGCATAAACCTCTCCAGAGTAACAATTGAAGAAATGTGAGAAAAGAACCTACATATATAGGTGGAATTGAGAACCTCAACCCCGACATTCTGTAATTTCTACTTGTTCTTCCTGTTTTTTCTCTAATCTTTATAATTCTGTATATACACTTGTAATAACCTTCACACATGTATTTTAAATTAGCAAAAACAATTTATTAATAAGTACAAATGAAAAAATAAACTGTTTACTTAAATATATATTTATAGACAGGGACGGACTTAAAGGTTACTGTAGTAAAGAACAATGTTAAAAATGATCGAATTTTTGCATCTCTGATAAAAGTGAATCGATGGTATAAGGTAATTGTCTCGGTTCCCACATAACAGAAAAAAATATTTATTTAGCCGAAAACAGTGGAAAACATTTTTCAAATGCGTTATTCAGTGACACAAATCTGGTGAAAAATGCTCCGAAAATATAAGTTACAAATGCCAATACATAAGCAATTAATTCTAGTTCATTTCGATACCAACCTGTCCTTTAATTAAATCAGCTTTATGCTTGTTACAAATGCTACTTATAATGAACTAATAGCCTTTGTTGTACATACCCACCTGGCATTTAGTGTCATCATTTTTGGCGTACATCCAGTAGTGGTCTTAATATGAAAATCCACTGGATATCAAGTACATGAACATCCAATATATACTTTTTTATATATACGGGGTGTCCCACTAAAAAATACCTAGCGATTTTCAGGATAACTCAGAGATATTTGAATTCTGTAAAAAGCATTTATTAAAATATATAAATGGATTCAGTTTTGAGTAAAAACGATCTTTCAATAAATTGAGGGTTAGATGGAGCTACGAAGCAAAAAAATTTAAAATGTGTGACGATAATTGTTACTAAACAAAATTATGTGTTTAAAAGTGAATTATTTATTATTTGTTTGCTTATAGAAATGAAACATTTTCTTTATAGGATTTTGCAAACAGTGGAAAGAAAAGCTATCTATGAGAACTAAAGGAAAAACTATATATATAAAAATATTAATGAAATCTTTGCATTCTTTCGATAACCTGACTTCTGGTTATGCTAACAAGTAAAATTCTGATTTGCCATTCTCATTTTAACACTAGCATCCAACCTAGTCCCCTACGGCTAAGCAGGCTAAACTAGTATCTACATGATCCCCTACATATCGTAGGAGATCCCCTACATATCGTAGGGGATCATGTAGATACTAGTTTAGCCTGCTTAGCCGTAGGGGATTAGGTTGGATGCTAGTGTTAAAATGAGAATGGCAAATCAGAATTTTACTTGTTAGCACAACCAGAAGTCAGGTTATCGAAAGAATGCAAAGATTTCATTAATATTTTTATATATATAATTTTTCCTTTAGTTCTCATAGATAGCTTTTCTTTCCACTGTTTGCAAAATCCTATAAAGAAAATGTTTCATAAAATTATGTGTTCTTCAAATATCTCAAAAAACTAGAGATTTTTAAAAATTGTTCATGCGTAACAGTTGCTTAAAATAATAATAATAATAATAATAAATCATCTTTATTAAGGC
Source organism: Stenurella melanura (assembly GCA_963583905.1). Lineage (NCBI taxonomy): Eukaryota > Metazoa > Arthropoda > Insecta > Coleoptera > Cerambycidae > Stenurella > Stenurella melanura. The sequence goes on along the minus strand of OY757310.1, from coordinate 172,199,907 downwards.
GACGTTTAGCCATAAGCTACCCTTACTAGCCATAGATTACTTTAATTAAAATGTGATGTCCCATATATTCATCTATTTTCAAGGTTCCTGGGATCGAAACATTTCTTTCCATCAATTCCTCAAAGATGTAAGAAAGATCATTTTATCTAAAAACTAAAGTCAACACCTTTTACAGAATAGAATATATTTATTGTGTCTTAGAAGTACAAACAAAGCACAAAAGGTACCTATTATGTACAGTGATAACTGATATAACAACCTAACATTTAAAAATAATAAATAAATAATGGAAATACCACTTTTTGTTGCCTATAAAATGGCACCTGGAGTCTTAAGTGGGACACGGTATATACAGTGAATTACTTTTCAAGATCATTTAGTGAATGTTTTAATATAGACCGGATCTTCAAACGGACATCCATTGGACATACTTTGCGCGTATATCCATTAGATATCTTGATATAGACGTGCAATGTTTGTACAGAGTCCATGAATATCCTTTACACGTTATAGACACGATATGAACGCACAATAGATATTGTGCATTGTATGAATGATAGGATATTCAATAAACATATTCAGATATTTGTAAAGTATCAGAACTGAAATGGATGTCTGCTGAATTTGATTTAAGGGACGATACGTGGGCATTTTCAAAGGGATATAAGAAGGATCTTCACATATATAAACTATGCATTGTTTGCAGCAAAAATGGAATAGCGAAGATATATTGTTTTATCGACCTCCTTAAAATATCTTTTCACTGATGGGGTGTGATGGATATTAATTTTCTTCATCTTATTGATATCTTTCAAAGGGTGTTCAGTGGACACTTGAATATTAATAAAGGTTTATGTGACCTTACCCTCGAAGAGGGTGAAATCATCCCCAAAATATTTTAAAAATCAAAAACGTTTTTAAAAATAAAATATTTAAATGTTTCAAGTCATGACAAATATGGAAAAATATTTCTGGCCAGTTTTGATGAAAGCACAACCCCTATAAAAGGTAAAACTACCCCCAAATATGAAAATACGAAAGAAAATTACAGCAATGTTTGGGGAAACACTTGTATTCGTTGTATTTTTCTATAACTGATGTTCAGTTAGCTGATTTCACCCTCTTCGAGGGATGAATTACAATAAAAACGGACAAAAATGTATAATATAAGCTATATGATACGATATTTTGGGGATGATTTCACCCCCTTCGAGGGCCTATGGGTGAATTTTTAACCCTTCCTGATAGAAAATACATAATTTCGCTTTTTTAAGTTTGATTTAATAGAAATAATAGAAAATGAATTGTTTTTAGCTTTATTCATCATTTTTATATTTCAACCCCTGAATTACTGAACATTTTCAAACAACAAGGAAATGCCTCTTTTGGTTTTTAGTGACGGTTAATCTGAGACCTGCCGAACCTTTTATGATTTTTCCCAAGCTAGTAATCAACTCTACACAAAAACAAACGAAAAAACTGCTTATTTGCGGTCACTTTGATTTAAGGAACGTTTTATGAATATCCATGGGAGAACCTCAGAACATTTAAAATATGCTGTAGATTGTAGAACATAATCATTTTCGGTAAAAAATGGACGACCAGTCCAATGTTATATTATTGTCCAAATATTTATTTATGGACCTATCGTATGTACAACCTTCCTATGTTCACTCGGCTTTAAAATAAGATGCAAGTCCCTAAGGTATCCCTTAGTCTACGTCCATTTTAATAACAAATTTTTACACCTTCTGTATATGAAGTTCTTGAACGAGGGATATGATACAGACAAAACTATGGAATGATGTGTGTTATTTGAATAAATATGGAACAGAAATATAAAAAAACGAACAAACGTTTACAAGTACTTTTATTAACTAATAATAACCACCATTCAAGACTTGTTATTGGAGGCATGATTTTTTTATAGTATTTTTTACCAATATATAAGGATATAGATATAAATAGATTATAGTTAAATCACAAAAATATAAAACTTATACAAAAAGATAAACTAGATTTCACTTATTGATCTTGATTACATACAGGGTTACCTTATAGAAAAATACAATTCGATACCAAACATTACCTTGGTTTACAATCAGGGATGTTAAACTTTTTATTAAAGGCTATAGAAGAGAATAAGAGACCACTCCTAATGAAGGTATACAAAACTTTTTAATGTGAAGCATCATTACCAATATTTTCGAAAATAAATTATAAATTATAGTTAGATTACAAGATTATACTTAAAACATCATAAACTGTATTTTATTACTTAAAATTAACAAATTTTCTTTGAAATATATTTAATAAACTTACAACCTGCTCCTTTGAAATATGTTTTAAGGGTTTACAGTAGTAGAAATATTATTCGTTAACACTTAAAGGGCACGGAAAAGGGATATAATTTTGTATGACGGCATCATTTGGGTTTTTCATCACTAGTTAAAAAGAGTGTCCTTAAATTATTATTCACAGTATAACAAACATCGACTGTCAAATGGCCAAATATTAACAACTATGCAAATCCCTGGGAAACATTTCACTATTCCATTCAACAGTTTGTTCAAATTCAAATGGTATAATATCTATTGAAGAAATAAGAACATGTTTTAACTTCCTAATTTTAAGCTTGTTTCTTAACAGAAGTTATTGCATACAATAGGAATATTAGGGCGACTTAAAAATCAAGTTCTTTTTTATTCAGACTCGTTCCAAATAAAACAAAATACACAATAATAGTCTAGAGAATAGAAATTAATTCATTTTTAAATTAAATGATCCCTTTTATAGGACCCATGAAGGTAAAATTAGAGTTTTTAAAATATTTAAACAATTATGTATAGTTTATTGTTTGTAGAAATTATGTTTAAAGAGTTCACGATTCTATCGCAAAACGAAAAAATGTGTTTCTCCCGTAAGAAATACATGGGAAACATGGCCTTGAAGCTACGTCTTAATGCCATTCGATTTTGATCAAACTTGGAAGGGATCATTTCTTGAGATTTCGAACAAAGGGGGTAAGATTAAAAAAAAGCATCGATATTTATTTTTCACAAGTATAAATTTGAGTCACCTTAAAGAAGATACTACTTTTGCCAATGATCACTTTTTTGGTAAAATAACAGTCAAAAGTCTTCCCAACACATTCAACCTTTTGATTGGTCTCTACAAGTAAAGAAATATTTCTAGAATTCTACAAAAATTATCAGAAATTTCCAGATAGCCTAGACAAGAGCCAGAAAAGGTGTGTTTAAAAAAAATGCCAACTGGGGGTTTTCAGTGGAAATATGTAAGTACCTCTCAGTAATAATAATCCAACACCTAAAAGTTAGTAAGTCTGTGTTTAATTAACAAATAAAGTTACCGAAAACGAGTTTTTGGCTTGTATAATATTATCTTTAGGTATTGCGAAAATACGCCCGTGGAAGAAGTTGTCGGTAAGTATTAAAAATGTCTACAAAATGAGCCCAATCGTATAAAGGCCGATTAATTAGTTTATTAACAAAATGCAAAATAATGCTGTTTCCTACTTCATTTTTAACTTTAAAAATAATGTACGTAGACGTAACAAACTTTGTGATAGATCATAGGTTTTGCGTGCACTTGTATAATTCTTGTAAAAAAGCATTTGTTTATTAAAAAGGCACTTTGTTGAAAATTAATTTCTACAGCTAGGGATGTCGTAGCGTAACATGGTTCGGCTTATTTTTTTCCTCAAGAGACGTACTTTTGACAGCAGCAACATCGACATCAATTAATAGCAATATAAATAACAAATAATTGGGCAAAGACACGTACAGAAGAAAGGAAAGTTAAAAGAGGTCAGTTTTACCCACATAACATCTCATGGATATGTACATCCATAGCATATGCATTAGGTGTTGGAATTTGAATATGTATTGTTAAATATACATATGATATGAAATGTATATTCAGCTACTGATATGCATCAGCGTCATATACACTGTATATTGCTGGAGGTATATACATAATGATTTATACATAACATGTCCATTAAGGTATAATTAAATTATACGCGTACACGAATTTTATCTCATTATCTGATGCGCATGCGCTACTAATTTATGGCATACTACGTCAGCGCACCAGGCGTCATTTGTTTACGAATTGTAAGTTCGCAATAGCCGGCGCCAGCAGCAGCAGCCATTAAGCCCTGTAGTGTTGTGTGCATAGTGTTTATGTGTGATGAAAGTTAACTCTTTCTCATTCTCTGGATTTTATATTTGCTTATTGCTATATTATGCTGTTACTTTTGCATGAAACTCCCATGATGTAAGAGTATATTTATTATAATGCAATTCTTTAGATTCGTAAATACATACTCTTTTAGGGTTAGAAAATTTATTTAACTGATTGTGGCAGGTGTGTGTTTAGTAAAGATGGCGGAAAGTGACAGAGGCCTAAAAATTTGCTGTTATGTCATATTGGGTATGTATTTTATAAATATAGTGAATAAAAATTACATACGTTCATATTATATAACTTACTGATGGTTGAGAATGTTTTAAACATATATGTAGGACATGAGTAACTATAGTAGGTATTATACATATGTTTACAATTTGTTAAACTACCGGAAGGTAAAGAAGTATACGTCAATATTGAAAATTTTAAATATTGTGTAATATTACGTTATTTTGTAAAGTTTGTGTATGTTTAAAATAGTTATATAAAATATATTTCTTATTAAGCCATCTGTGTTTTATTACCTCTTATATAGAGACTATTGGATACCTCTGAAGTAGTTCCCACGAACATCAAAACACTCGAACACTTTCATTCGATGCGTGCTGCTCCAATCGTGTTGGTATCATCGGGATCATTAAAACTTTTCGTTTTAATCATCTGCCGATGATGCCAACATGACTGGGGCAACACGCGTCGGGTGCAGTATTCAATAAGCGTTTTGATGTCCGTGGAAACTACTTCACAGATATGTAATGTATATTCATAAAATATACGATTGTGTATATGATGTGTGTTTCATATCCAGTGAATGTACATTGCATATGTTTATGTACATTCACTGGATATAAAATAGATATGGAAGTCGGCGGCAAACGTATCTGCTGGGAATGTTAATTCCACATCCATTAGATGTACATTAGATATACTATCTCCATCTTGTGGATATACATATCCATAGATTGAAGATACAGTGTATGTACATTGCATATCATTTTGTTATGTGGGTAAGGACTGAGATTCTTCTTTTGCAACTAATACGATATTTCGTTCCATCTCGTCAAGCTACTACAAATCGATTGGCTATAACTTTTTGCACGTCTACAGTGTACGACTAATGTGTATGAGAACCACAAATTCAAGTATTTTCAAACATATTTAACAAAATGGCCACATATCAAACCAACCAAACCAACCTGCTGCTTCAAATTACCTATCGAAATGTTCTTCAAAATTTAGTAAAAAAGTTTCAACGAAATTTTGGTTGCTGATGACAATTTTGTCGTCAATTTTTCGACAAGAGGCTGATGACTCTCAACATGTGTTAGATGAAAGTTTTATGACTGACGAACTCCATGTCATGTTGGGCATGATCTAATTTCATTTCGCGCAGTTCAAGAGAACAACATGACCTTGCTATCACTGCTATCTTTATTAGTAATTAAATATCATCAATGCCTCACTAAAAAACTGTTTTACTAATCTCTAATCTCTACTAAAGATGTTTGATATTTTGGATTTAAACCTTTTTGAAAAGAGTTATCAATCTTATACGCTTATAAAGCGTAATATTATTAATGTTATTTATTTCCTATATACTTTTTTACATATGAAAAATAAATTTCATTGTTTATTAAAAATACAATGTTAATTTTTGATAAAAAAATGCAAGGACTCACTACTTAATAGCAAATAATCACATATATTAAAAAATTATTTATTCGCCGTTTATAAATTTGTATCTAGTATTCAAAGGACGCCGATATAATGACGATATTGCAAGCCCGCACGGCGTTGTATATACGTCCGAGTTCAGTTTTTCCTTGCGCCCGCTGGCACTTAATTAACAGGGGGATAGGCGAAATAGCAGGCCCACCCCTTACGAGGCCGGTCCAGGTCTACAGCGATGTTTGGGGCAAAGAGCTCAAGCTCGACCCCTAATCATCCGAGACCGTCATCATTAGTCAAGAATATTGGCGCGTGGCACTTAATTTTTCAAGTGAGCACTTCTTTGTACTCAATTTTGTGAGGCCAACGTTGCTGTAAATGAGGAATCAAAAGTAGAACTCTTTAGGAAAAAAATAAGCCCAATCATGTTACGCTACGATATCTCTAAGCTACAAATTAATTTTCAAAAAAGTTCCTTTTTAGCACACAAATGCCTTTTTGCAAAAATTATATAACAGTCCCGTCGGTAAAGTAAAAAATACACCAAAAGCTCGCAAAAAATGTTATCTGAGATTATCCTTCCGTAACTGTAAGTGCGAGGATTAAACATAACAAAATCATAAAATCTGTTCTAGGGGTGCCGCGCAACCCCCAAAAAAAACTACTCATTCGGTGAAAAAAGCCTTATTTTACCAATAACTCGTTAACCGTTGAAGATATAAACAAATTGCTCACCATAAAAAAGAAAGCTTGGCTAACTGCCTAAAAATAAGTCCTCTTGTAATTTTCTTGTATATGCCATGGTTTTCGAGAAAATCGATATTGACAAAAATTGCAAAATTTGTAATTTTAATGCGTGAGAATTCTCGTTTATTTGAAATTTTTTGCGCGCGGCCTAGAGAAAAAATTGAATTGCTCGAAAACCAAATAAGCTAGGAAGAGAAATCAAAAGGGGTTTTAAAGGGAATATAAAATACTCTCTTGTGTTGCCAGTTTTGAGGGCTATTGATATCTATTAGTATATAAAAATAACAATATAATATAGCTATCTCTTGATTTTTTGTGCATCTAACTATTCACAGGCCCCTAAAAAATAACTGACTGTAATGTAAGTTTAAATGCATTATCTTTTAGTTCAATGCAGAAAAAGTTAGGAATAAAAATATTCACATTTACAAATTTAGCAGCATGTTAAAGTTAGCCAAAAGAAAATCCAAAAAAGGCTGCATATTCAATTTTCTGATGATATTTTTTTAATACAATTTTTTAACTATTAATTGATTAGAAAGAATTGTTATATGATATATACAAAAAAAAAAAATCATCCAAATTTTCAAGATGTTCGAGTCTTTTTTTATTTTTAGGAAACAATAATAAATTGGCCAAAATTTAGCTAACTTCAACATGCTGGTAAATTTGTAAATGTAACTTTTTCTGCATTGAAGTACTATCTTTTACTAAAAGACAATGCATTTATAACTTATATTAAAGTCAGTTACTTTTTATGGGCCTGTGAATAGTTAAAAGTGCAAAAAATCAAGAGGTAACTATATTATATTGTTATTTTTATATACTAATATACATATCAGTAGCCATCAATAATGGAAACACAGAAGAGTATTTTATATCCCCTTTAAAACCCATTTTGATTTTTCTTCCTAGCATGTTTGGTTTTCGAGCAATTCAATTATTTCTATAGGCCGCGCGAAAAAATTTCAAATAAACGAAAATACAAATTTTGCAATTTTTTTCAATATCGATTTTCTCGAAAATCATGGCATATACAAGATACAAGAGGACTTTTTTTTAGGTAATTAGTCAAGCTTTCTTTTTTATAATAAGCAATTTTTTAATCCTTCAACGGTTAACGAGTTATCAGTAATATAAGGCTTCTTTTACCGAAGGGGTGTTTTTTTTTTTTTGGGGGAGGGAGGGGGGTTGTGCGGTACCCCTAGAACTGATTTTTGTGGTTTTGCGATGTATAATTTCTCCACTAACAGTTACTGAAAGACAATCTCAGATAACATATTTTGTTAAGGAAATCTTTATAATTATTGGACTATCATTATTTTAAAGTTAAAAATTAATTAGCAGAATTTTGCATTTTGTAAATAAAGTAATTGGCTGATTTTAATGTGGTTGGGCTCATTTTCAGCTGTTAAATTTTAGGTATACTTCCTCCCATCTATCTGGTCGGTATAAAAAGTGTCGGCACATTTGACGGTGCGGTAAAGATCAACCCAACACTTTTTGCACCGACAAGAAATCTGCAGTTAACTATACAATAGTTATACATTCCGGTACATATTTTGCTGAAATACCCAGAGTTGGCATTGTTTTTCTCTAAAACTCCCTTCTGTCTAAGCTAACACGTGATTCATTCAAAATATCCAGCTTCTGCATCCTTTAACGGATCGTTAACAAATATCAAAGATACAAATTCCACCACGAATTATTACAATTATTATACATGGTCGTCCCCAGCGGCGGCCCGGGAAATTTTGGTAAGCTATAACTTACTAATGGAGCATGAGACCCATGCCAAACTTTAATTTATCACTACCAAGGCCAAACGGAGACGTTTTGTGGGAAAAAAAATATTTTTCTACAACCGAGCTAAAAGTGCAACTTTGCGCTTCCAAAAGAAAGCACAAAGTTGCACTTTTGCGAGGAGCGAACGTTCTTTATTTTGTCGCTCGCCGAGCGACTAATTAATACTCACGTTTTGAAATCTGAACTGTCAAATTCGAGGTTATCAATAATAATTCATTTTGACAAACATTTTTATAAAAACACCGGTTGTAGAAAATATCCTGTGTATAATTCGAGCGCAAAGTGACATTGCCGCTCTCGCTCAGAGCGACAATATATCACTTTGCGCTCTTAATACACAAATAGCTATTGATTGGAATTTGCGATTTTTTTTTCAAAAAGTGCAGTGCCTACCCTGGAATCTGGAAAACTACTTGTAAAATATCTATAATAATAGTGTATTTTTAAAAGTAAAATATAAGGATAGGTTTTTAATTTGATCAAAAAATCTTCATTCTTTATAAAGTTACATCATTTTGAAATTTTATTTTACACTGATATTTAATGTATAAAATTTCGAAATGATGTAACTTTATAATGAAGATTTTTTGATAAAATTAAATTTTCTTTCTTGTTCGAAAAAAAAATACACTATTACACCAGGAAAATAAGGCAAAATAAGGGGCAAACTTCTGAATGGGAGGGAATAAGCTGAAAATTTGTATAAACCTTTGTTTTGGCGTTCTGAAGATTGGTAGAAAAGTATCATAATCTCGTGTCTGCGTTGCGAGATATTCAAGGTCAAAGGTAATGAAAATTGGTTTTTCGCAATTATCTCGTTTTCTATGCGAAATATCATTTAAGGCTTTTATAAAACTTGTAGATCGTAAAATTATCTACAATTTGTGTTTCAAGCATTATTTCGTATCGTTAACCGTTCTCGAGATAGAGCACGGAGAGTACAAAGCTGAGCACATATCAGAAAATCGCCACTATTTCAAAAACTTGTAACTTTAACCCCTACAATGCCTATACTAGAAAAAGGGGAATTTAATTTTGCATAATTTGATGTAAACTGATTTGGTGTACCATTTGAAATAAGAAAGAGTTTTTGAGGTTTGAATTTGACAAAATGTAACGTGAAAATAGAACACTTGGTATACTATTATGGTATTTATTATTATTGTATAGACTAGCTCATCTTGTGTTCTTTCTGCGTGCCAATGAGCAAATAAGGATCTCCTACACAAAGAAAGTTATAACGGTTATTGCAAACCTGTCAATTTTTTTAAATGTCTAATATCTCCGAAACTGCTGGGTTTAGGTATAGGGTGTGCTACATGTTTCGACTCAGAATTTCATAGTCATTTCGAGAAGTTGAAAATATATTTATAGCAAGCAAGTATCCGCGCTGTATCTCGAGAATGGTTGATGATATGAAAAAATGCTTGAAATAAAAATTGTAGATAATTTTATGATCTACAAGTTCTATAATAAGCTTAAATGACGTATTTCGCATAGGAAATAAGATAATTGCGATTCCGATTTTCGTGACCTTTGACCTTAAACATCTTGCGACGCCGACACGAGATTATATGAGATTTTTATACCAGCCTTCGGAATGCCACAACAAAGCTTCATACAAATTTACAGCTTATTCCCTCCCATTCAGCGGTTGAATCCTTATTTTCCTGGAGTATATAGATATTTTACAAGTACTTTTCCAGATTCCAAGGTGGGCAGTGCACTTTTTGAAAAAAAAATTCGCAAATTCCAATCAAATATTTTTTTTCACAAAACGTCTCCATTAGGGTTTGGCCTGCTCCATTAGTAAGTTATAGCTTACTAAAAGTTCAAGGGCCGCCGCTGGTGATCCCTTAGAATATAATTACTGCGAATCATCATTTGTCAGTGACATCATGAGAAGTGGCCATTTTTGCAGCTTTCCACATCAGTGTCAACAATACATCACCACCCACCCTACATATACGCCGGTCGATTAAGTACCAATTATTAACAATCTCGTTTGTAAATCTTTTTCATAAGCCTAAAGAACAAAATATGCGGTAAGCCCTTAGATATTTGTTGCACCTGAGTACGAATAATGTTAAAGGATTCCTCCTCATATACTGCGTAAGTGGCCGGAATACCAAGTTCCTCGTATAAGTTCTTAACGATTTGGCTGGATTCCTCTTCGGGTCTCCCGTAGTGTTCCTCCATAATCTTTTTCTGAGCTGAATTAGCTCTTTGGAGTGCCACCACTGCTAACCATGAGCACTTACCTTCTCTTATGTCGCTGCCAATTTTCCCGGTTATGTTTGGATCACCAAAACAGTCCAAGAAATCATCCTGAAATTATATTTAACAATTGTACATCTAACGTAATAGTCCACATTACAGGACCCTTCTTTGTTAATGATCACCAACAGGTTGATTCTTCGTAAGTAGCTGCGTTTGGACGAGGCGCCCAATTTTTCTCTCTGCGAAAATTCTCGATAGTGGTAGCTAAAAAGGTGCGTAGGCGTAAAATATGTCGATTGGGTGATTGTCCAAATTCTATTACTAACAGTTATAGTCCGGGAGGCAGCGACACTTTTCGTGAAATCATTTCTATAAAGCTAGATTTTTTTACAAAGAGAGTTTAGATAGTATCTATAATCAAGGTGCAATTCTACCAAACTCTTAGTGGTGCATAAATGAGTAAAAAAATATAGAAAGAAATAGATGGACGAAAATTTAGTTTTTCGAATTGTCACGAATTGTCAAAAAATGACGATTCGCCTTCGCTCTTGCTAGCTCCAATTTTCGATTTTCACCTCGCGATTAACGTTGTACGGTCATTACCGACCTTCTCCTCGCCATCGAGACATAGAACAGGTCTTCAATCGCCGTATTCATTCAGTTTTTACGTTTGAAAAATTGACTTGCGGTCGTGCTAAGCGGCGACTATTTTTAAGCGGTTTCCTGAGTTCGAATCCCGCCCGAGGATACTTTTTTTTTAGTTTTCAATTTTTTGGCAGATATTTTTGATTCTATAATTGCTGTTTGCTCCGTTCTATTGCATTTCTCGGAGAAGTTTTGCCTTTTCCGCCGCGGAATACGTATACCATAAGTGAAAAGTATATACAAAAGAAAATTCTAATATCAAAAACCGCTTATATATTACAACTATAAATATTACAAAAACACGTAACGCAGTAAAATTTGTCGCACTGAATACATCTGAAGCGATAAAATTGCGTCATGTTTTGTGCAAATTTTCGTCCAATTTCGGAGGAAAGTTTTGTTTAACATGTCACACATCTTCTTCCGGCAGATGATGGAACCTTTTCTAAGTGATGAACCACTTAAAATAGTCGCCGATTAGCACGACCGCAAGTCAATTTTTCAAACGTAAGAACTGAATAAATACTGCGACCGGAGACCCGTTCTATGTCTCGAAGGCGAGGAGAAGGTCGGCAAAGACCGTACAACGTGAATCTCGAGGCGAAAATCGAAAATTGGGACCGGCAGGAGATAAGGTGAATTTTTTGACAAATCGTGACAATTCGAAAAATGAAATTTTCGTCCATCTATTGTTTTCTTTAATATTTTACTCATTTATGCACCACTAAGAGTTTGGTAAAATTGTACCTTCATTTTAGATACTATCTAAACTCTCTTTGGAAAAAATCTAGCTTTATAGATATTAACGCGAAAAATCTATCGCTGCTTTCCGGGCTATTAGTTTTTTACTTAAATCTTGAGATCATTCGATAAAAACCTCTTATTTGTCCTACAAAACGGATGATTTGACCGAAGCGCAATTATAAAATAATTCGTTATTTTAAATAATTCTTGTCGAACTAACAGCGATACATACCATTTTCTGTAGGACACTGTTTTATTTGGGCAAAGAATACACTAACCTATCATATGTTATTTTTGTCTTCTAGTTAGTAATGAGAAAAGTGTTACCGTGAAACGGACAATTTCCGAGCGTAGCACTGGGAAATCGTACCATTTAATTTGTAGCAATTTAATTATACAAACATTCACTAAGCAACAGTAAAAAAATCAGCTGGTTAGTAATAATTTTTTATGACCTCGTTATTTGGACATGTTAGCAGTCGGGGACGCTTCGATCAAACCATCCATTCTGTAGGACAAATGTTTTTTCCAGTTTTATCTCAAGTTTTAACTAAAAAAACTAACTGTAATGGAGAGTTTTCATTAGTCGAGTTAGCGGTAGAGTAGTGGCATGCTTTTTAGCCAAACTACTCAACTCTACCGGATTTGGGGGAGTACCTGTTTTTGTCAAAGTACCTTTCTTAAATCGGGTAATTTATATTTTCAAAATTAAGAATTAACGTCCCTCTGTCGCTCTGTAGAGTCCGCGAGCTAGAAAAAAACACTTTTTACATTTTTAGAATAATTCGAAAAGCAAGCCTTCGCTGCTGGAGAATATACACGAGCCACTCTCCCCTACCGATCGAATTTTCGGGAACGGCGAACAATCTGGAACGTCTAGAGCGACTAGAACGCCTGGAGTCTTCTTCGATTTTCGAACACTTCCAGAAGCTTTGATTTATCTTATATAAACCGAGACGAGCTCAACGCATACAATCGAATCGAGTGAGTCGAGTAAGTAGAGTCAGTCAGTCGGTCAGACAGTTCGGGATCCAGCCACGAGACAAAAACAACAATAACCAAAGGCAAATTTCTACTCTAAAGTGTTACCAATCAGCATAATGATTTAATTTAAACATACTTAGTGATAAATAAATGTATTGTTAGAACGTGAACCGTAATATATCGTTATTGTGACTCCAGAATTTTTGACTTTTAATCATTCGTGTAAAATCGATACAGGGTGTTACTTTTTCGCCGAGCCAAGTAAAATAAATTCATTCAAAATTAAATTGTGCAGTGTTCTTGTGCGCGAATCTGACTAAAACGAAAGTCACGTTCGTGTTCATTTTCACACACATTGAAATAGTACTTGATTCGACCAGTTACGTTTTCATTGGTAGAGTTAGGGGGATAGTTAGTACTTCACCAAATTACTTGACCGCTAACTCGACTAATGAAAACTCTCCATTAGTAGTAAAATTTTGGCAATCACCCAATCACATGTTTTACGCCTACGAACTTTATTAGCTACCACTATCGAGAATTTTCGCTGAGAGAAAAGTTGGGCGCCTCGTCAAAACGAAGATTCAGCCTGTTAGTAATTATTGATAAAAAGGGGTCCTGCACCGTGGGCTATCAGCAAAGCGGAATAAATTGCTGCTATACAGGGTGACTTAGCAGAAAAGCACCAAACTTCGGGAGTGTATACTACACAGTATGTTACTAAAAATCCAATAGTTGTAATACGATTTCTATTTGTTTTCGAATTACAAGGATTAATAACAAAAACCCAGAAAAGTTAAATTATGAAAGTTTAATCTACAATACATTTTCAAAGATGTCTCTATGGACCTCCAGACATTTTATGGTTCACTTACGAAAAGAGCATGTCGAGCATATACAGGGTGTTCCGAAATAACCGCACTTCCCTTTAGGTACTGATTCTACGTGCAAAAATAGTAAGAAATTTTTTGTAAATATGTGTCCGGAAATGTTTCATAAGGAAGCTACGGCCCTCCGAAGATGGTGTCTAAATATAGGTTTTGACTGATTATCTCGGAAAAAAAATGAACAGATCTTTGTGAAACTTGATTTTCAGTTTTAGGCTTATCTTTGTACGGTACTATTAATTGTATACATAAGCGGAGAGCGAGGGATAGTTACTGTTTGCATCTAATTTTTTTAGCTAGTTTTTAGTTTTAAGGCTTAAATAATGATTCCCCGCTTAACATTACTTAAAAAATAATTACCTGGCAATTAGCAGTAAGACAAACCGTGTTGGAGGAAAACAACTAACTAACTATTCCTCGCTCAACAATATAAAACCGTGAACCAAGTTCCATAAAGCCCTTTCGCATAATTTCCAAAATAATCAGATGAAACTTCTAGGTTAGCTTTAGATTTATTATTTAACTATCTCCACACTTAAATGGTAATTTTAGGTCTAAATTCGTCACGGGCTCATTTACAAGGTTACTTTCGTGAGCCCTTGTCTCACTTATTTACCCCTAAAATTATTATTAAAACATATTTTTGTTACACCCACCCTTTATATATCATATAGAAAACGTATATTTTGGATACATTGTTATTATTAAGTATTAACTTTATTATTTATTACATGTATCATTTAGGAAATAAATTTTATTATTATTATTATTATTTAGTAATATTGAGATTAATTAAGATAATTAATAAGTATCTCGTTTCGCCGTCCTGGTTAAGCGGTAGAGTAGCATTAGCTAAACTTCCCTAGGACGCTAAAATAAATAAGGCAATTAAAAAAATATATGATTATGAGTAATGGTGTTATGATTATTAGTAGAATATTTTCTTTTATGTAGTTACATTATTGTTTTTTTTTACATAAGCCCTGAATGAATGAACTGTACATTGGCAATCAAGTTTTCTTTTGCAGATAGCAATTCGCTTCCACCAACGTAACTAATATATAGGCATACAGAATATGTAGTATATTGTTCTTTAATTTTATATACTGTAGAACCTAAATAAATGTTATGTATTGATATTTGTAATTGTATTGTATTTTCGTAGATAAATATTATTATTATAATTATTACTATTAGTTAGGCACCATCTTCAGATGGGAATGCCGGGCACATGTTTATAGGAAGTTTTCTTACTATTTCTGCTTGCCGAATCAGCACCTAAAGGGAAATGCGAATATTTTGGGACATCCTGTATAGTTCGGAAGCTAGCTGGCTTCATACACGAACTATGTGCGAGTTAATTAATTCTATCAAACATAAATCAGGACAAAATTGAGTTCTGGCATATCTCAGTCTGTCAGGTTGGCCATAGTTCTTATTAATTCATACTACCCGCATCTAGGGGGCGCCACTGGAATCCCATCACAACACAATAAAAAGTTCTTCTAAGTTTGGAAACATTTTCCTCTCTGGCTAATTAACTAGAGGATATCCCTTTTGGGAACGTTTTCTGTGTTGAAAATGTTTAAATAGATAGGTACTTTCAATAAAAAAAATCTTAATGTGCTATAAATCCATTTCTTTTACAACTTGGCAACTCGTGACGTAGGTACCTGATGGCAGGGGCCTCGCCAGAAGTCAATTTTGTGGATAATGATCATTCATAAAATGATAAAATTATCTGATAAACAGAACTGGGTAAAGTAGTCTGAAAAAGTGCTTCAAGTACCAAGCACATAGCTAAAGTGCTTTAAAGTATGAAGTATCAAGTATTTTTATTTACAAGAGTGCTTCAATTACCAAGTACAGTATTTGAAAAAGTAAAGCACAAAGTACGAAGCCCTCAGAAATATAAATATCAAGTACAAAGTACTAAAAATATATCAAATTTTGTACAAATAATGCATAGATAATGAGATAACACAAATCTGTTTACTGTTTATTTGTTGTTATGGATCAGTTTCCCCCAAAAAACCAATCAGATGTATGTTGCTTCAAATTCAATTTTACAATTATTGCATTACAGTTTATAGGGCGATAATAAGTTAACCATCTCATCGGTCCTAAATTATTCTAAAATTTACTTTTTCTTTATTTTACAATACAAAATATAATACACAACACACAATGACAATAACAGAAATGTAATCACACACTTGCATCACCTCACGAACAATGACAATGGATAACTAAACACTGAACATAAGCTGCCTTGCTTTTCTATTAGTTCCTGTGCTCCTGATAATTCCTGATGAGACTTGTCTAGAAGGGCTTTGAATGCATTTTAAAAAGAGCTTGCAAGTACTTTAGAAATACTTCAAGCACTTCAAAAAGACTTCAATTACTTTAAAAGTAATTGAAGTCCTCTGAAAGGTTACGTTATTTTGTAAAGTTTGTGTATGTTTAAAATAGTTATATAAAATATACCTATTTCTTGCTAAATTATTTGTGTTTTATTACCTCTTATATGGATACTTTTGAAGTAGTTCCCACGAACATCAAAACACTTGAACACTTTCATTCGATGCGTGCTGCACCAATCGTGTTGGTATCATTGAAATGATTAAAACTGTTCATTTCAATCATCTCCCGATGATGCCAACATGACTGGGGAAACACGCGTTGAGTGCAGTGTTCAATAAGTGTTTTGATGTCCGTGGAAACTACTTTAGAGGTACCTATGTAATGTATATTCACAAAATATGCGATTGTGTATATGATGTGTGCTTCATATCCAATGAATGTACATTGCATATGTTTATGTACATTCATTGGATATGAAATAGATATGGAATTCGGCGACAAATGTATATGCTGGGAATGTTAATTCCATATCCATTAGATGTACATTAGATATACTTTCTCCATCTTGTGGATATACATATCCATAGATTGAATATACAATGTATGTACACTGCATATCATTTTGTTATGTGGGAAGCCCTAGAAGTGCTTTAAGTACTATTCAAAGCACTTTACAAGAGTACTTTACCCAGCTTTGCTAATAGAGCATAAAAAGATTACGTGTCGAAAAAGCCAGCCGCAGCCCCTGTACTATTATGTTTGCTTGTAAAGTGATGGAGAAATTGAGACTATTTTAATTACGGCATTAAAGAAACCCAGATACGAAATAATTAAACTCTAAAATTGTAATTGCTTCATTATTATTTGTCCATATGAACTAACTAAATTCATTTATTAAATTAGTCGAGATTTCCATTGTCTTGAGAATTTAATTGTTTTTTAATTGGTACTTTAAAATTGCAAATAAAATGATTTTATCTCAATTATTTTAAGTGGAAATGTATGTATGGCATAATGCTTCATCTAGAAGCGTTGGAAGAAAAATACGAAAAAAAAAAATAATAAAGTGAATACCGGGTGAGTCACGAATTGCGCTAGCCCCGATATTTCCTAAAATTTTTGGAACAGAAAATTGAAACTTGCAGGCTTTATTACACGACTAAAATTCCATCTTTACAATAAAAAATCAAGTTTGTTGCACATCCGATTTGACCGGAAATGCCCACAACTTTCTATTTTTTAATGGAACACCCTATATATTTTTACATTTTTGGAATCTAGAGGAAATTTTGAATACAATACATCCATTTTGGTCACTTTTTGATAAACATTAAAAATTTTATTAAAAAATCTATTTCTGAATCCAGAGTGCTGTGGTGCCCAAAATATATTTTAGTTTGTGTGCTACGTTACTATAAAAATAAAAAGAGCAATATGATTGCATTACTTAATTCTCTAGAGGCGTTTAAAATTTTTAAATGTGATTTTTACCCACTAACTCGGTTTTTTTAAATGGGAATTTAATCGTTCACCAACATTTTTAAATACCTCATTTTCATACGAATCTAATGATACCAAAATTTTGAAAATCCGCTCAGAAATATTTGAGATTTCAGCCAAAATACAATGCAACCAAGCTTTTAGAAACATGCGGCTAATAGATAATAGATTAGTGGGCTTTGGAAACTAAAATGGCACATTTCTGTGTAAATCTGGTAACCTAATAATATTGGAAAAATTATAGTAGCCATTGAATGTAATAAAACAATATCAGCTGTCAGACAGACTCGTGTAGTTATAGGCAATCTTAAGCTATCAAACATTTAATAATTGTGAGTGCAAAGAACGTTACAATTAAGTTCAGCATATGTAATAATATTGGAAAAATCATAGTAGCCATTGAATGTAATAAAACAATATCAGCTGTCAGACAGACTCGTGTAGTTATAGGCAATCTTAAGCTATCAAACATTGGAAAAATCATAGTAGCCATTGAATGTAATAAAACAATATCAGCTGTCAGACAGACTCGTGTAGTTATAGGCAATCTTAAGCTATCAAACATTTAATAATTGTGAGTGCAAAGAACGTTACAATTAAGTTTAGCATAGGTATGTGGAGGTAAACACAATTACATCCACAAGGACATTTCAGTTCGGTTTTCAGAGTTTTCAGAGTTTTATTTAAATGAACATAAATATCGGGCCTATAAATAAATAAAAATCAATTCCGTTTGAACAATTAAACTTAAACTAGGTAATTTCCAATGTTATTAGGTTACCAGATTTACACAGAAATGTGCCATTTTAGTTTCCAAGGCCCACTAATCTATTATCTATTAGCCCCATGTTTCTAAAAGCTTGGTTGCATTGTATTTTGGCTGAAATCTCAAATATTTCTGAGCGGATTTTCAAAATTTTGGTATCATTAGATTCGTATGAAAATGAGGTATTTAAAAATGTTGGTGAACGATTAAATTCCCATTAAAAAAACCGAGTTAGTGGGTAAAAATCACATTTAAAAATTTTAAACGCCTCTAGAGAATTAAGTAATGCAATCATATTGCTCTTTTTATTTTTATAGTAACGTAGCACACAAACTAAAATATATTTTGGGCACAACAGCACTCTGGATTCAGAAATAGATTTTTTAATAAATTTTTTAATGTTTATCAAAAAGTGACCAAAATGGATGTATTGTATTCAAAATTTCCTCTAGATTCCAAAAATGTAAAAATATATAGGGTGTTCCATTTAAAAATCGAAAGTTGCGGACATTTCCGGTCAAACCGGATGTGCACCAAACTTGATTTTTTATTGAAAATATGGAATTTTAGTTCGTGTAACAAGGCCTCCAAATTTCAATTTTCTATTCTAAATATTTTAGGATATATCGGGGCGAGCGCAATTCGTGACTCACCCGGTATATTTGATTCAAAAATATAAGTAGGTATAGTATGATCTCAATTGGGACAGCACAAAAACGACAATTCGGAGTAAAGTCGGCATCTCCTTTATGGGACATAAGCGGCGGCGGTAGAAATGTAAAAATGCTTTAAAAACTAAATAATTATTTTTTAATTGTTAAAGAAAGGGATCACATTTGATAAGTCACATAAGTGATATACCTATTAAGGCTACGTCTAGTGTCTAGTAACCTACCTCTCGTTCTATCTTCTAGCAGCAAAGTTATGTAATCTTAGGCGGGAGTTGCATATATGTTATACAATCCTTCCGAAGGGGTGTAAAGCAGCGACTGTCTTGTTTATTAAATGTTAGGCGATGATACTATGAACTTTGCAGTATCATGATGTTAGGCAGGTAGAATATTTTACTATTCTATAATGGGAAGACTCGGCAAAATTTTAAAGGGGAAACTCGTTTCCTGGCATCGGTAATTGGTCTCTGTAGCGGAAATAGGTCGATGTAAAATAAACAAATTTCAAAAAAGCTGTTTCTATGAACTTTAAATGAACAATATTTCATTCGTCACTGTCCGAGTTTTCAGAACTTGAATCGGTATTTACATGAATAATAATTGGATTGATAGGTGGTAATATAGAATATTAATTTTCCCTATTTATCACATGAGATACACACTTCCTCCATATATCGCTTTTGCCTATTTCGTCCACTATTATCTTCGTATTCTTTAAGATAGACTCACTTAATTGTTGGGATTGATTATGTTGACGTAGTCTTGTTTTCATATCAGCCCACACCATTTCAATGGGGTAGAAAACGCAATAATATGGAGGCAGATGTAAAATAGTATGATCAAAAATTTTTTCAATGGTAGGTATATTCCTTTTTAAAATTTTGCTTTGCAACAAAATGTTGTCACTCATGTTGCAACGTCGTTTTGGCGATTTTTTGGGACGTATTTCCAACATTGTCAGCATATAGGGAATTCAGTCACAAAGTTTTCTAGCTCAATGGTGTATTTTCGAACTTCATATGGATATGAACTTTTTGTCTTATTTTGATGAGACAAATTCATCTTGAGGGCTGCCAAGAAATTAATTGCCACCCTGTATAGTAGACAAAATGCGATGACTGCATATAAAAACCCAATAAACTTACCTGTATTTGGAAAAATTCTCCTATTTCGAACAAAATGGTTTTGGCCTGACGAAATTGCTCGGGATCGTTCATGTCCGCTAAGTACATAGCTAGGGAGACAGGTAACTGGAAAGTATAATAGCTCGTCTTATATTTTACAATTGTTTTATATCTATTCATGGTGAATGCATCTAATCTAGGTTTTCCATTCTCAGTACAAAGGGAGTCGAGTGACTGGCCCATCGCGGTTTTCAAAGTAATATCATGGAATAAATCTATGATGGGAACGTAACAAGAGTGAGAAGAAAAGTATTTTCTTAATATGGCATATACGCTATTTTCTATAAGTATACCGTCATTGATAGCTGCCAGGCCAACGTCCTCGTTTCTGTACCAGCAAGGAACCCCACGGCGTGTTTCGGAATTGTCCATTACATCATCCGTGATTAGGAAGTAGGATTGCAACTGAAACAAGGATAAAAATTGATGACGGCAGAGTTACGTAAAATATTTAAATTACCACACATTCTTAGGGGTGAGGTACGGCCAACAATTTATAATTTACAAAGGGCATGATGTAGACAATACACAGACAATACCTTCCTCACATAGAACAGAATAAAGTTTATTTAGCAAAAGCTGTTTACAAAAACACAAATTTCTACAGTCATTCATTATCTTGTGCTCTAGCAACTATATTAGTACAGGCAATGAAGGCAAAATGTTGTAAAAACCTCACAAAAATTAATAAAATAGTCATCTCTGGGATTAGTTAACAACCTGTAGAATGGAATGATGCATTCTTTGCACTTCCAAGTTCCGGGAAAATTCAAAAAAATTTGGAAAAACTTTTTAATTTTGGGTTTTTTTGCTCTAACGGCTAAAAACAATGAAAATGCAGAAAACAATTTTCAACAAAATTTGTAGCTCGTCTCTTTCTCTACAAAATAGGTCTTTACAAATGTTTGTCTTACTTAAGCCGTTTAGGAGATAAATCCAGTTTTCCACTTATGGTTTTGAGTCGCTCCGAAATGCGCGGAAAATGAGAATTATCTGGGAGTTTCGTACGACCGGACTTATCGATCGATAATTAGTACTATTCAGAGCCGCTAAACAAATGAAAACAACGTAAAATGTAGAGAAAAGTCTCAGCTTTAATGTGGAACTAATCACAAAATTCATACAAATTTTTATCATAGAGAAAAAAGTGTTAGAACATGGCTTAGTAAACTTTATACAGTTGATTTATTCACATCTTTGAGTTTTATGTATCCCGCCTATTTCTCCCGTAACAATGGGTGCTTTTTTACTGCATGGATTCGATTCCACGCACTTTAATCTATATTTCGAGAAAATTTCATTGAAGAATGTTAAGATACAAATAAGTTGTATATGTTTTACTGTATAATTGTGCATTTTCTGAACGTGTATGAATAATGTAGACAAATTCAAAAAGTACTGCGCGCATTTAAAAAACTCTAAAGTCGTTCGAAAGAATGTGTTTTGTGTACTTATAATCCAAAAATTAAGACTGTGTTATTATTATTACTTAAGATATAGCGAATTGAACTCCAAAATTTGGAGATGATTGATCGATGGGAAATATACCCTCTACTTTGATCGCAAGGCATATTTTTCCAACAAAAGTAATTGCAATAAAATGTTAATTGGATTAATATATCATTATATAAGAATATATAAGCAAAATGAGTTGTCATTCTAACGACTCTCGGCAAAGATATTAATGAAACTGTGAATCAACTGTTTACTAAGCCATCTTCTGACACTTTCTTTCTTTGATACATTTTTTTATAAATTTTGTGATTAGTTCCATATTAAAGCTGACTTTTCTCTACATTTTGTGTTATTTTCATTTTTTTAGGGGCCCTGAATGGTAAGAATTATCGATCGATGAGCCCGGTCGTACGAAACTCCTGAAAAATTCTCATTTTTCGCGCATTTCGAAGCGGCTTAAAACTATAAGTGGAAAACTCGATTTATCTTCTAAACAGCTTAAGACAAAAATTTGTTAAGACCTTTTTTATAGAGAAAAAGACGAGCTACAACTTTGGGAACTTCTTTCTCTATTTTCATTATTTTGGCCGCTAGAGCAAAAATACCGAAAATCAAAAAGTTTTTCCAAATTTTTTTTGAATTTTCCCGGAACTTGGGAGTGCAAATAATGCATCGTCTCATTCTCCAGGTTATATATATAATTTAGTAACATTTTTAGTAACCACTTTTAAATGACCAGAAAATTTTATTTCCGCGGGCAAAGTGTCGTATGCGCGTGGCCGTCGCTAAAAGTTGATTTTTTTAAGAACGGTATTTTTCTGTGGTCTACTATGTTGTAATTTTCAGACTTTACCGAATAATTGTACAATTTCATAAATGTTCCTTTTTGCCGCTTTTGGTACGGAGCACTAGAAATATTAGATGAACTCCCCTAAAGAATAAATAAAGAATAAAGAACAACCGATCAAGCTGAAAACTGGTAAACACCAGTTTTCAGCTTGATCGGTTGTTTGATTTCTGAAATACATTCGAAACAATGCATTTTTTTAAGGCCCCATAACTTCTTAAAGACTTTTTAACTACTTGTTTGATTTAATCGGTTCTATTGGACCTCAAGAAGCTATATTTCAGATGTGTTCTTTTACTTTTCGAAGAATGAAATTAAATATATCATTACTGAAAGAAGTAAACTGATAAAATAAAAAGCAGGGCTGGATTTTAAGGCGTCAGGGCCTGGGAAAGTGGAGGCCCTTTAAATGTTTTCTTACTTAATTGATTCTCTAGCGAAAAAAAAATCCCGATGAGTAGTTTACGAGATATTTCAAGAATAAACCGCAAAAGTAGTTTGAATCGTGCTTTAAATAAATTGAAAAAACGATGAAAAATTGGAAATATCCTTCAGGTCAATATATTTTATTACTTTCATAATCATAAATTAAAAACAAAAAATATTTATAGTTATAAAATTTTGTCCAGCGGCTCCGTAATAGCAGCGGTAGCGGCGCGTTTTATGCACGTCCGCCGATTGCGACCATTCTGTCGATATTTTAGTTACCATTTTTAGTACATACACCACCAAATCTCAAGTTTCTGGACTGTCACTAGCTTGCTTCGCTTATTTACCCCTATTTCATCCCCAACCATTCAATGGAATAAACAAAATATAATTTTGTTCCAGATTTCATTATAATATATACGTGTACCTTTCAAGTCAAGTCTTTCTTTTATTTTATTTAACCCCTTTAATAATATTATACAGTGGGATGCAGAATACAAAAATTTAAGAACTGTGCTTCTAGTATATAAGTACACCAAATCCTAAGTTTCTGAACTCTAGTACGGGAGAGCCCATCGACAAAAGTGGATCGGGCACCGCAGTTGCCGCAGCTTGGTGGACATGTTGTAGGCATCTGTAAGTACCATTTCCTCCCAACGCCAACGGCATGTCATGTAACCGCGCCCTCTTCGAGAGAGAGAGGCAAAAGACAAGGGACAGCTTAAATGTTGCGAAAAATTTTAGAAAAATTCAGGCACATTTTTTGGGCAAAAACAAGCATCTTTTGTCTCTTGGTGTTTCCTTCTCCCGGAAAAAATAACAAAAACGAAATTTAGTTTTTTTGTAATTTTTTTGCAGGAGAAGGAAGCACTTTGAAGAAAAGGCAAAATTTGTCTATTTTGCCTAAACAATATGCCTGTTTTTTTTTGGGATTTTTCTGAAGAAAATTTTAAAAAATAAGGAAATTCTTGGCCGAAATTATTTTTCTAAAAAATTCTGGAAACCAGCAGACGTGTTTTTTGGACCAAAACAGGCAACTTTTGGCTCTTGGAGTTTTTCTCTAAAACGCCCTAAATTAGCTAATAAAGGTCTATGAATTATTTTTTTCAATTTTTTTTCGGGAGAAGGAAGCACTTTGGTAAAAACACCAAGAAACAAAAGACGCTTATTTTGCCAAAAAATGTGCCTGAATTTTTTCAGAATTTTTTGGCAACATTAGAGCGGTCCTTTGTTTTTTGCCTCTCTCAAAGAGGGCGCAGTCACGTGCCATGACGTTGGGGGGAAATGGTACTTACATATAGCTTAAGAGCCAACGTGGAAAATCGACTTATTTTGAATACCTGCTAACAATTGTGGTGAACTGAGGAAAACATTATACCAATCGCCGTAGGCTGGGTCATAAGTCCTCAGAGTGGTTTGATTCTGGGCCTGGGGCCATGGAATAATAAATATTTTTAAACCAAATGAATACCTGCTAACAACTGCGGTATACGATAGTCTGTACAATTCTGAGTTGATAAAAATAAAGTTACAATTTTTTGCTGGTACAGAAAAAAGCGTGACAAATTTAAAAATTGGTCATGATCCAACTGAACGAATACCACCTCTACTTTGCGGCAAAATATTTGTTACAAGTATTTGAGACCATGAACAAAACGTTACAATTTTCCCATCGTCCAAGAAAAAGTTATAAGGCCATTTTAGACTTAGAATTAAGCAAAAATTGCGAATTTCATAAAGTACCTATAAAATGGAAAGTTCTTTATGGAAAACGCTAAGAATTGGCATAGGCCTTCGGGATATCATAAGAAATGACATACATAAAGTTACACCTTTCTGCCTCCCAACTCGCCTCCAGGGGGGGCCATAAATACGGGTCCAAGGTAATCGTTTTTGGATCGTATTTATGGCCCCCCTGGATGCAAGTGGGGGGGGGGGAGAAAGGTGTAACTTTTATGTACTTATGTCACTTCTTTGATATTCTAAAGGCCTATGCAAATTTTTAGCGTTTTACGTCGAGTACTTTCCATTTTATAGGTGCTTTGTGAAATTTTTAATTTTTTGCTTAATTCTGAGTCTAAAATGGCATTGTAACTTTTTTTTGGGCCATGGGAACATTGTAATTTTTGGTACATGGTCTCAAACACTTATAACAAATGTTTTGCCGCAACGTAAAAGTGGTATTCATTCGGTTGGATCATGATAAATCGTGAAAAGCATGAACATTACACCAAAACTGGCAAAACATTTTCATATACAGTCAGTTGAAACAGTGCTATTAAAGAACAGTATATTTTTTAATAGTGTAAAAGATTACAATTATTTACCAGATGAGATAAAACAAGCTGGAAATTTACTGTTTTCAAGAGGAAATTAAAGAATTACCCGGCGACTTAAATGCAAATGTACGATTTATTTAGTTGTTAAATATCCCGATCAAAGTTATTGTTAGTTTGTTAATGTTTTAGGATAAAATAATGTTTACTATCATGCTAATATCATTATTAGTTTTCTTTGCTAAATAAAGTTTCGATATATACACGACCAATTTTTTAATTTTCCGCGCTTTTTCCTGTACTAGAACAAAATCGTAACGTTTTTTTATCAACTCAGAATTGTACAGACTATCGTATACCGCAGTTGTTAGCAGGTATTCATTCGGTTTAAAAATATTTATTATTCTATGCAGTGGCGGGTCTAGGGCGGTGCGACTGCACCGGGCGCCGTCATAGGGGGACGCCAAAAATTTAACGATAGTTCGTCTGCGCAAAAAAATCAAACCCAAGCACCTTAATACCACTTAACTCTCTACCCTCCAAAATAAGGGTAGAATTATATTTTTTTTTTGGACGAATTAAAAATTAAAATTGTTACTCGATTTATCATTAAATTCATTCATCAGTGTTGAAAAAAGACATTTCATATCCTTTTTTGACCGCCGGCATACTTATTTTAGCAATTATAAGTTAAGGTGGTGCTTAGTCAGTTACTTACTTATGGGGACATCCCAGCAAAAGAAGTCACGTGTCAAGATTCTCTCGCCGCATTTCAAAAGCAAAAACTTATAGCGTGAAATTCGCACTTAACATAGAAAAAATATACGAAGAAATAACAAATATCGAAATAAATAAGGCTTCTGGTTAACGCCGGATGAAAAGATTTCAGCTATACACTCTCTCTGAGGGCTAAAACATATTTAAAATAGACACATTCCCAGATTTTTTGTTGTCATAAAAATTTTCCGGTATATGACTTCTCGATAAGGTTTACGAAAAAATAAAACTAAGGAAAAGTACACCTTGAGGGGTAGTCTTGGGATAATTCCCACCGCCGTAAAATCAGTAAGGAATCACAAGATATAAAGAAGATTAATAACAAGGGAACTTGCAATTTGACCTAGATTTACTGAGCTACATACATAACGACAAAAGAAACGTACTAAGTAAAAGTAGAAACGAAACTCATATTCTATTTGAAAAGCTGTTTAAAAAAAAATATATTTGCCATTTTTTCCGTTGGCATTTTTCTTAATCACTACTAGTTAGGGAAATGGCGTTCAATTTGACGACGAACGTATCGCCTGCTAGTCTGTAATCGAAGAGCATAAACTACGAAACATTTTTCACAGCGACTGTAAGTTACGTTTGGCAGTGTAATTGGGGTATGTGGAGTACATATACTAACTACCTTTGCGGGCAGATACCGATAAAAATTCGTTTTAAAAAATGTAGTAAAAAAAAAGAGAATATGGAGGAAGGGATATTTTTTTAAAATGAATTTTTACCAATATCTGTCCACATAGGTAGTTAGTATATGTACTCGACATACCCCCAATTACACTAGCAGACAAAATTTCCGGTCGGTGTGCGGTAGAGGGTATTTAAAAAAATGCCCCTCCCACCCCTTAGAGAGAATAATAATAATAATAATAATAATGTTTATTTGCTTAAGGTATTACAATGAGTATTAATTTTCATTCACAAATAAACGAAGACCACAAAGCCTAGGGCTGTCCGTGGTGTAATTTATTTATTTATTGATAAATATAATATAATAACAATAATGTAAATAACTATATTAACCTACTGGAACAAAACCTACCTATTATAAAATAACTAATTTATTACTAAGATAAATTTAGATGATATTAAAATAAAATTTTAATACTAAAATAGATCTAGGTGGAGCAGATATAATCTTAAAACTAATATAATAACAAGTATGGTAGTATAAGTACGACGTTGAATATATACAAGCCCAAAATATATTGTACTAAACTAAATATACTACATGTGTATATGCACATTAAATATACCCATATATGTATATTCATCGGATACTTTGAATTAAAAAGAATATTAGTGGTAACGATTCATGATTTTATTGTATTATTTATTTTTCATTGCAATTAAGTCATGGATTCCTGTTCTATTTGAATTCAAGATGAAAGCTTTGGAATGTTTTTTAAATAAATGATAATTCGTTAGATTTCTAATTTTTTCGGGAAGTTCATTAAATAATTTGGGAGCGAGAAATATAAAACTTCTTTGTCCTAGGGATTTGCCACAAAATGGTGTTTTGTATTTTAATTTCTGTCTGGTTGCATAGAAATGTTGTGGTTGAGTTAAAGCGTCCTTATTATTGAACTGGTACAAAACGATAGTGTAGAAATATAATTGTCTTAAATCTAGAATTTTAGCATCTATGAATAGGTCATCTGAGGGATAAGTATTCGGTTTACTAAGCATTATTTTTAAAAATATCTTTTGAATTATTTCTAATTTTTTCAGGTGCTCTTTTACAGCACCTCCCCACGCAATAATACCGTACTTTAGCCGAGAGTCAATCAATGCATAATATATTGTTTTTAGAGTCGACGAATCTAGTATATTTTGTAGACACTTAATTCTATATATTAGGCTGCTTAGGGTATTGCACACATTAATGATATGTTGGTCCCACCTTAGATGTCGATCTATAGTAATACCTAGATATTTCACTGTCTTTGCACCTTCGATTTTAGTTGAAAGATTAATTGTGAGTGAGGAAAAATGGGTAGCGTATTTTTGTAACATGCAAATGGTAAAAATTTAGTTTTACTAAAATTTATAGTTAATAATTTATGATCAAACCAATCTTTTATTTTTTGTAAGTCAAATTCTGCTTGCAATTTCAAATTTTCCCACGTCTGGTTACTATATAAAATGGCAGTATCGTCAGCAAAACTTATGACCGTTCCAATGAATTTTATTGTCAATAGATTATTCAAATATATTGTGAATAATAGCGGACCTAACACGGTACCTTGTGGTACGCCAAATTGAACACTGCGATGTTCACTATTTGCATTACCTACTTTCACAAATTGCTTTCTGTCTGTCAAGTAATTTTTAAATAGCTTTATACTAGGACCGCGAAACCCAATATCACTCAATGCTTCCAATAGCTGTGCGTGACTCACAGTATCAAAAGCTTTGGCAAGATCAAGAAATATGCACATACAAGGAGTTCCTTTATCCATGTACCTATATATCTCTGAAGTTAAACGTTCAATTGCGTTTTGCGTAGATTTGTTCTGTTGAAAACCAAATTGACGTAGTTTTATGCTCTCCTCAATTACCGACTGGCAGACGATAACTTTTCGTTGTCGAATTGCACTATACCAAAATCGAATTGATGACTACAAACCTTAGTGGCCTCAACTGATGGATCATCATAGGCTCTTTCCTGGTTGTTTGGTGTTATTATGAGATTGAGATTCCACTATCCAAGAGGAGAAATAGACTTCTCCGCCTCCCATGCTCACTTCAAAGTTATTTTGTGAGTTATATCCTGATTCAAATATTTTTTTGAGATATCAGTTTTTGATACTTATCATATTCTTATGATACTTTCTGCAAATATCAAGATATATATCAGCTGATATACAGGTTGCCCCACTCATAACTCCCGGGGCCATTTTCTCGACAAGAAAAAGAGATTATTGCATTCTGTAAATGGAATTGAGTAAAACATATAAATGACTTCAGTTCTGAAAAAAATCGATGTTTCTACAAATTATGGTATAAACGCCGCTGCGATGCCAAAAAATGTTTCGTTGAAAAATGGTACATGTGATGGGATGTTACATTCTAAGCAATTTTTATTTTACGAACAATTTTCAAAAAATCACTGATTTCGAGATATTAATTTCTTTAAGTAACAAAAATCACAATAACTTTTTAAAAATTAAGGGAACGTAAATTATTTACAAATTTTTTTTATCATCTTTTTAATTGACAATTTGTAGAATTTAAATAAGCCTCTAAATAAGCAATGCTTTTTTAATTTTTCATGAAAATATACAGAGTGCTCTATTAAAAAATAAATTATGTAATTTTCGATCAAATCAGAAGTTGAAATACATTTATTTGATTGCTATAAAAAATGTCCCAAAGCATTACTTGTCTAAAATTTATCTTAAATAGCTGGAAGTTTTCTTTAAAAAATATATTAAAGTTCAAGTATCTCGAATAGGTACTAGCGCTTTTTCGAAAATTGTATTATAAAAGTTGCTTAGAATGTAAGATTCCATCACATGCATCTCCTTTAGAAGTTATTTATATATTCTAGTGGATACCTTTCACAGAATTAAAATATCTCTTTAAGTTATAACGAACATGGCCTCAGGAGTTTTAAATCAGACACTCTGTATATCCCCGAAGCCTGAATTACAGCCTCTTGGAACTAACTTGAGACATGAATATCTGATATGGTTGAACTATTTGATGCTTTAAGCTTTAAGTTTTACCAGTTTTCTGAAAACTAATATGCTTATTTCCATAAAAAAGGCCATAAAAATATCAAAGTCGTCACAATTACTGCTTACAAGAGTACTACAAAACCGTACTTCAAATTCTTGTGCATTACAGTGAACAAGATAATACGAGAGAATTAAAAATCGTGTTATCGGCGCAAACTTAATGATGTTTATGGTAAACTGAAAAATCTTACTGTTTTGCAAGATAGGAATATCTTACACATTGGTGAATGCATCGCCCGTCCTTCGCGAAATTGAGGGATAAATTCAAAGTACAGCTCTATTTATCTGTTCCCTGGGTATGACGTTCTAATTAGGGGTGGTTTGTGTAATTATATCATAAGAGAGAGAAATCCTAATTAAAAGAGGCGTGTCTCCGTTCATCTTAATCATGCCAGAACGTACTTTACATAAGAGTAATGATGTCATGTCTTATGTATTAATACATTATATTTATTATTTAATCAAGTGTAGAAAAATAAAGCATGCCCCGATCTCCCCTGATTTTAGCTCAGTCGGCAGATTTTAGTTTTCTATATGCATTATAAATGTAGACTAAACTATACCTACGTATTTCTGATTATTAATATGACTTACATAATCTAGGAGTGTATAATTTTTCTGACATTTTGTTTATGGGACATTCTAAATCTACCGGATCACCTTGCTCTCCAAAAATTGAACGAATGGAAAAAAAAATTAAGATACCAATTTGTTCGTTAAAATCTAAGCTTTCATATGCCGTCTGGCGTTTTTCAAAAAAACAAAATGGTGGCTTAATATGGCGCCCGAAACGTATTTTGAAAATTCCTATACTTACAGTACCAATTATTGTAACAAAAGATGAAACCAGCATAACAATTTTTTCGTTAGGACCTAAGCTTTCGAATGCCGTTGGGAGTTATTTCAAAAAACAAAATGGCGGCTTAATATGACTGAAAATGTCGTAAAAACATGATAAAAATTAAAGTAAATGAGGTTTTCTATTGATAATTAATCTGAAATTACCTAAAAAGTGTGAAAAAGTGTTGTATTATTAATTTGATTACAGAAGGTAACATTATTTTACCAAAAATATTTATACAGATACAGAATGGCGCCCTAATCGGTGTCAAATTCATATAATCATATAGAAAGTGGAAAATTGTATCCATAATTACCTGTTCTTATTGAATAAGAAAACTTGGGTACCAATTTCTTCGTTAGAACTTAAGATTTTTAATGCTAGTTGATATATTTTAGAAAACAAAATGGCGGCATTGTGTGTCCCTAAAAATAGTGGCTATTTCAAAAAAATATTATAAAAATTTATACTTACTACACAAATTATTGTTAAAAAATATAAAAAATGTAACATTTATTTTCTAAGACTTAAGCTTTTTAAATGCTACGAGCCATTAGAAAAATGGCGGCTGAATGGCCTGAAAGCGTGGCAGAAATAAATGATGATTTCCTCTAGAAATTAATCTGTCCTGAAAACGGTAATTAAATGTTTAATATGTAAGCTTTTGAATGTGACTTGTCATTAAAAAAAAATGATTGCCTCAGGGAGTATGTATTTTGAACAATTAAAAAAACTAATACTTGCTGTCAAAATTATTGTTAAAAGGAAACAATAAAAGAAGCAGTGTTTTTTAAGGACATAAATTTTCCAAATAACAAGTCAGTTTTACAAAAAAAAATAAAATGGAGGATCAATACGGTTGAATCTTTCCCAAAAACGTGGCAGAAATAAAAATAAATGATTTCTTCTGGGAATTAATTTGAAATGAATTAAAAACTATTATTAACCATTAGTTTGACAGGAAGTATTATTTTTCAAAAATATTCAAAATACATACTAACAATATTAACCACCATCTAAACCCACCATTTTTTCTAATGGTAAGTGGCATTCAGCTTACATATTAAACATTTAATTACAGTTTTCAGGACATTTTAGATTAATTTCTAGAAGAAATCATCATTTATTTCTGCCACGTTTTCAGTACATCCAACCGCCATTTTTTTAAATAGCTCGTAGCATTTAAAAGCTAAAGTGCTAAGGAAATAAAACATTTATAATATAAAACCTTTTTTATATTTTTTAACAATAATTTGTGTAGTAAGTATACATTTTTATATAAATACCCACTATTTTAAGGGACACATAATGCTGCCATTTTGTTTTCTAAAATATACCAACTAGCATTAAAAATCTGAAGTTCCAACAAAGAAATTGGTACCCTAAGTTTTCTTGTTCAATAAGAATTATCGATACAATTTTCTACTTTTTATATGAATGCATGAATTTGATACAGTTTAGGGCGTCACCTTGTATCCGTATAAATATTTTTGGTAAAATAATGTTGGCTTCTGTAATCAAATACATAATACAAAATTTTTTCACACTTTTTAGATAACTTCTGATAAATTATCAGTAGAAAACCTCATTTACTTTAATTTTTATCATGTCTTTAGGACATTTTCAGTCATACTGAGCCACCATTTTTGAAATAACGGCCAACGGCATTCGAAAGCTTAGACCATAATGAAAAAATTGATATGCTGGTTTTATTTTTTTTTACAATAATTAGTAATGAAACATATTCTTTATAGGGTTTTACAAACAGCAGAAAAAAACTATCTATGCAAAATCCTGTAAAGAATATGTTTCATTACAAGTATAAGCAAACAAAAAAAATAATTCACTTTTAAACAACAATTAGTACTGTGAGTATGATTTCTTATAGGAATTATTAAAATATCACAATTTCAGGCGCCACATTAAGACACCATTTTGTTTTTTTGAAAAACGCCAAGTGGCATTTGAAAGCTTAGATTTTAAGGAACAAATTGGTACATTAAAATTTTGTTCAATTCATTCAATTCTTGGACAGCAAGGTGATCTGGCTGATATGGAATGTTCCTTATGTATTAGATATATAGTGTGTGTTTGTAGTTTGTTGTGTTTATTTCGATATTGTTAAAAATTAAATAAATAATTTTTTATGAATATTTTTCTTGGTCTAAATTTGTACATTCAGAGAAGTTGTTTTCAGATTTTTTTAAGTTAGCATGAAATTAAAATATAAGTATTTCTCTGCTGTTAAAAATATATATAAAATATGTACCTACCTTGATTTGAAACAGGATACGTTTCTTTAATTTGCTTTTTATACAGTACTGAGATTACTGTTTTCATAAAAAATAAAATGAATTGACTTTGCAAACCAGGAAGTCAGATCTAATTGGAACATTATCAGTAGTTGCATTACGAACTTTGTGGGAAAGAAAGGTTTTGAAGTAACAAAAAACCTATTTTAAAGAAGTTTATTATGAACAATACTTACATAAAAAAGGTAAGAAAATTTACCAACATATACGAACATCTAGCTTTACTTAGTACTTATTGCTTTACTTTTAGTAGACAAATATAGTAAAGCTAAATTACTTATTAATACAATATCTTATATCTAAAAATAGCCCACTGGTTTTAAAAAATAAAATAGCAGGTGTATGTAATATCACACTTTAAAGTTCTCTTGGTCGGACCCAAGCTATAAACCCCACACACAGAATATTCAGATGATAGTATGGAAACACTTTATCTTAAATACTGATAAGGAAACTACTAATGGTCATATTCGTGTATTCGGTATAGTTTCTCTATAAGCGTAAAAAATAATTCGTGAGGCAAACCCTTTGATATTTGTTGGATATGTGTATTAATGATTTTAAAACTTTCTTCTTCATACGCCGCGTATGTTACAGGTAGACAAAGTTCTTCGTACAGGTTTCGTATTATTCGTACGGATTCCTCTTCTGGTTTTCCGTAATATTCTTGCATCACTTTGGTCTGCGCTGCGTTTGCCCTTTGAAGCGCCACAACCGCTAGCCACGTACATCTACCTTGCTGGATGTCTTTGCCGATATTCTCAGTTACAGCAGGGTCTCCGAAACAATTCAAGAAGTCTTTCTGTAAAAGAATACCTTCGTTTAGTTTAGCCGTTCTACTCCCTTAAAGTACTTCTAGGAAAATTAATGTTTTAATCGCAGACCTACAAGGGTATCCTTTTTTGAGGACAAGGTCATTTCGTACATAATTCGATGCGCTGAATCTAAATTTGCCCACCAAAGTTGGCTATCGCATCAATATTTTGAGATATCCCAACCCAAAAGTGACAAAGTGGCCATTTTTGTGGGCATGTTTGGGGTTGTATGTCTCAGAAACCAGAGATGAAATTTGGTAAACAAATTTGAATTATACATCAGAGTCTACAAGAATCGATCATGTAACCTGGGAAAGGACCTGGGCCCATAACCTAAAATCTATAGTCACGATTTCATGTTCGATTTCTGTAGACTTTTTTATGTAGAACTCAAATTAATTTAGAAGTATTTCTTTGTCGCCTCTGGTTTCTAAGATATTACAGCCCAAACATATCAAAAAACGACCATTCTGTCACTTTTAGGATATGATATCTCAAAGTCATAACCGTGACAGCCAATTTTGGTGGACAGATTTGGATTCAACGCATCTAATTACATAGTAAAGGACCCTTGCTCTCAAACAAGTATTCAGGGCCCCCAAACTTGTAGATCTGTGTAATTATATTTAAATTGCAAATAGCCAACCTGTATTTGGAAGAACTGTCCCATCTCCAGCAGGATAGTTTTGGCCTGGCGATGCTGCTCCTCGTCAAACATGTTTGCAAAGTACATTGCTAATGCGACGGGCAACTGAAAGGTGTAATACCCAGTCTTGTACTTCATTAGTAAGTTATAGTTCTTCATGGTGAACTTCTCAAGATTGGGCTTTCCGCCGTTCATGATCATACCGTCGAGGGATTTCCCCATAGCAGTCTTAAAAGTCACGTCGTGGAATAACTCAACCATGGGAATGTAAGAGGAATGGGACGAGAAGTATTTACGTAGGATTGAATACAAACTGTTTTCTAGGATAGTGCTATCATTGATGGCGTTGTAGCCTACGTCCTGATTCCTAAACCAGCTAGGAGCATCACGACGTGTTTCTGAATTGTCCATGATATCGTCGATCACTATCTCGAACCCTTGCAACTGAAAAAATAAAAATGGAAAATTCAGGTTCATCCATTTGAATTCGTCCATTTTTCAATTCGAGCTAAATCATTTTTTCTCTCAAAATAAGAAGTTTAAAGTAGATCAGAACATTGAAGGCGACAATCATTGATCAAGAGCTCATAACACTTGCATTGTGGTAAGTTACTATTACTTAAGAGTCAAAACACACGTATAGCAACCGGACTGTGGCTACAGACTCCCTCTGAAAACTAATGATGAAATTGAAAGTTTCTCTAAACATGTGAAAGACTAATTTTGTTGTAATTGATTGACAAGGTCTTTACTTCAGTGCTATGCGCTCTTAGTCTATTAAACAAAGTTAAGAATCGCAAATAATGACCAAAAAAAATATTCATAGTTATTAATAGTGAAATTATGAAGCTGTTTGAAAATGCACTAATGAATCATATTTTTTATTGATAAATATATTGAAATTATAATGAAAAAATATATGTACGTTAACACATAATAAATCAGGAGAAGTGTATCTTATGCAATGACCAAAATCAAGAAATTGTCAGAGAAATAAACACTACCAATTCGTTTTACTGTGATGCTGAATATCACTACTGCTATATATACTCAAAGATATCTAATCCAGTAAAAAAATCCGAGGTCAGAATTGGCCCGTCACCCCAGAATTTTTCGTGAAAGACAAAAAAACACGTGAAAATCGGCCAAAATTGGGTTTGAACGAGAAATTGGAGATTTTGAAAATGCAATGGTTTCCGAAATACGACCACTCAAAGTCACCAGATGGTAAAAATCGAAGTTTTTCAACGCTTCCCGAGACCATAACTCGAAAACGCAACTATACACAGAGTTGCGGTTTGCGCCATTCGATTTGTCTCGCCTTCCTACTTCAGATTTTTGCGGACTCTTTCATTTTTTTCTCATATAAACCCTATTTTGGGCGATTTTCATGTGGTTTTTGGCTCTCATGGAAGATCCTGGGGCGATGGGCCAATTTCCGGATTCGGATTCATCGGTCAAAAATACGTGGGGGTACATAGGTGGGTGTTCTGTAACAGAGCATTTTTTTGTGTGTGCCGCTTAATCAATCGTTGTAGAAAACCGTGTTTTGTATTAAGAAATTCGTTTCATAACAGACTGAATTTAAATATCGAATAAAAAATGTCTGTGTCTATATGTATGTATGGGTGTGCATGTGTCTGCATAAGCCGCTTTTTATAAACCGTATAACTTCTTACACATTTAAAATTTTTGTCTCAAATTTGGCACGTATGTACTATAGCATGGTAGAATGCCCCCTGTTGAAATTGTACCATATCTGTTATGCAGAGCGATCTCCAGATGCGTGTAAAGTATCGTGTTTTATTTAACCTGGGTTATGTTATAATTTTCGAGCAAAATCTTACCAAACAAAAACCATGTAAGATTTTGCTCTAAAATAATAAAACGGAGATCGCACACAAAAGTACGAGGTACAAGATATCGAAACTGTATAAAATCCAATGTAGATTAAGAAATGTATCAGATTTATTTTAAAATATTATTGAGGTAGTTTTAATAAGATTATTACGAAACGAATCAATATTGCAATCGAGCGCTACCGAACGTGAATACCTATTAAGTATGATAACTTCTATCAAGACTTATTTTTTCTTTAAATTTGTAAAATAGCACGATGGAATACTTTCTATTGAAATTGGGTCAAAATCGTCATACAGAGCGATCGCCAAAGACATATAAACTGTAATGTTTGTATAAAACTGTACTTTTATAAATTTAGAGTAACCTGTTACTAACGTTTCTGGTTAAGCACATAAAACCTCAAGGTATTGAAACCGGAATATACAGTATGTCTCTCAGGTCTGTATAAACATTACTTAGAATAAGAGAAATATCAACTAAATTTTTAAATGATAAAGAAATTATATTTAATAAGATTCTGACGAAATGAATGAAGGTAGCAGTCGAGCGAACCTAAACGAATATATCGATTAAAAGCGATCCAAAAGAAGTTGTTAGACTTAAAAATCTAATTTCAAACTAACATACAAAGTAGCATGGTACAATTCCCTCTGTTGAAATAAGGCCACAGTCGTACTACAGGATCATCGCCAGAGGCATGTAAATAGTCATGTCTTATACCTACAAACTTTATTTTATCTTGTAGCAAAATGTTTTCTTAACCGCTTCTCAAGTCACTGAAGGAACTCCTGGAGAATCCAGGATGAATTTGTGTTAGGTAAAGAGAAACGAGGCCCTACAGGTTTTAGTGAAGTCCGAACCACTTCTTGGCGATAATTTCATAAGTAAAATAATTATTTCGCAGTAAGCAGGCTACCGTCTCCGTCGCAGTTATTAAGGTTTTTGACAATATACACAAAAATACGTACAGGTCGACCATCCTAGAATGGCCAACGAGATTAGGATGCGCAGTAGTTGAAACCACCCCACCTTTACAGAGCTCACTTGTTTATGTTCCTTCCTCGTGTAAACATCGGTACAGTCTTGACAAAAGTGCTTGTAGTGTATAACTTATATTTAATACATAGGTACTATTAGAAGTATCTACTTATAAACATTAATGTTACGTGTACAAAGAACTGTTGTTCAATCGAAAACATCAATTGGACAGTGACATACCCGGATTGTTGGGGAATAAGAGAGCACCTTTTACTTAAACTTCTTCCCCCGACTGTACTACGTTCATAGTTAAGAAATTTGTCTCTATTCAACAGCGACGATATTTCTTCTCTCTCTACGCGGCTGTTGGCCATCCTACAATGGTTTATTTGTACAAGTTATGGAAACTGCAATGTACCTATATGTTTCAGATTCGAGCAAACTTTACGTAGATTAGGGTATATATCAATTTTAGTTAAAAATGTTATTGAGATATCTTTAACAAGGCTGTTACGAAAGGAATGAAAGCTTCAGTTGCCGACTTTGATAATACCTATTATTTTATTTTGGCCCAAAGAAACAACATACAGTCTGAGAAAACTATCCTTTCGGACCTCTTTTTTCTCATAACGCGCAAAAAAAATTGTTACCGCGAGACAGGGCCCTTCCCAACAACTTCACTGTAAATGGATATTTACCTGTGGAACGGTAAATAAATAAAAACAAAATAAAACAAAAATGAAAGCTGCCATATTCTGAAACAGAAAACACAGAAACCTTAGAAGAAACAAAATATGGATATGACGATAGATGTAAATGTAAAAGAAGCATGGAAACTGAAAAAAAACATATTCCCATTCCTATATTCCCACCCCATGCGTCATGCGACTCTCGCTGCTGACAACAAACATATCCATGACCAACCGGGCGTATGCAGCCGGTCCGGCGGTATATAAAATATCCGAGATTTGGCTCCCGCACGGTGCACGCGGTTTGCCCGTCCCATGGGCATGTTCGACGGACGACCAAGCTGCGTGTTGGAACGAACCTCCATGGATGCCCGGAATTGGCAGCAATGCCCACCTTACGCTGGCAAATCAATCAATCAATCAAAACTGGAACATATGTAAAGTAGCATAGTAGAATAGTTCCTACTGAAATTCGGCAATATACACTATAGAGTGCAACAGATAGGCGTGTATACTTTATCTACTATCAATTGAAAAATTACAAAAAAAACGACAAAGGAATAGTCCATAACACAAGCAATATTGTTTTACTACTTTATATTAAATGCTAGGCATGATGTAAATTATTTATTTATAATATATAATGTTAGTGTAATGAACAACTCCATAGATGATTCAATGAAAGTAAATAAATATCATTTAATCGGCTAAGCTACCGGCAATCATACGAATAAACCAGGAGGACGTAGCGGACTTATAATGGTGAGCCAGGTAAACAGTCGACTAATTTCATTTGAAGTAAGCGCATAATAGAAGTCTGTCTGCCGGTCGGTCTGGTGTTTGTCTGACTGTTGACGCTGGATATACAAAACTATTGGAGAAAAATTATATTTGGTAGGCAATTGAAATTGTAGCTAACAAAGAGGAGAAGGAGAATGCTTATTCGCCTTGACCACTACAACCCCTATGGATTTATAGTAGCGTATTGCTAACAAGAAATGTGATATATTTTAGTGAAAAATGTATAGAGTGGATACCCCAAAAGAATAATGAAAATGAAAAAATGACGCAAAACAATATTTGGCATGTACCTAATACAATTGCCAAGAAAGAAACCTGCTATTCTTTTCTTGAAAACATACAAAAATTCTGTTTTAAGACCTCAACCCAACTTCAATTACCTTTCCCACATAAATTTTGATATATTTACACAAACCGATCCCTGTATGTTCCTAACACTTACATTACTAAATATCTTTAGTGAAACGAGGAATAACTACCAACTTTGAGAATAATAAATTGAAATATTAAAAACGCACTACATATTGCGCCAAGATTAAGATCGCCCGTTATACATTATTTTAGCGCGTAAATAAAATTAGGTAAGGATACGACTAATTCCTTATGTAAAGAGTACATACCGTACCCAGCAAAGAAATCTTACATCATTATCCCATTAACACTAATCCACTTTGCGTCAGGATCTGAAGCCTTTCGTGGTCATTTAAATATGGAAATAATACACCAGCAACTTCACTTCTGGTGGGAGTGCCAATAGAAGCTCGTAAATTCGTTCGTGAATAGTT
The DNA here is from genome assembly GCA_963583905.1 of Stenurella melanura. NCBI lineage: Eukaryota > Metazoa > Arthropoda > Insecta > Coleoptera > Cerambycidae > Stenurella > Stenurella melanura. The sequence continues at coordinate 172,160,246 of OY757310.1, read as the reverse complement.
TCGACGCAACCCATTACAACAAATGGTTGTGGCAGTAAAAGTATTCAAGAAGACAACACCTAATGGTAAAGTCACAGTTTATCTGGGAAAGAGAGATTTTATAGACCACTTAGACCACACCGATCCCATCGATGGAGTGGTCGTCGTCGACGATGGCTACCTCCAAGGGAGGAGAGTCTATGGACAGGTGCTCACCGTCTACCGCTATGGTAGAGAGGAGGACGAGGTCATGGGTGTCAAATTCAGCAAGGAGATGGTGGTAGCGTCCGATCAAATAGCCCCCTCGAAGAAGGAGAAACAACCACTCACACCTATCCAAGAAAAACTCACCAGGAAAATGGGATCAAACGCCTATCCCTTCACCTTCCAATTTCCAGACTTGGCTCCATGTTCCGTTACCTTGCAACAAGGTAGGTTATAATCTTCAAAATTTATTTGCTAAGAGATACATTGCACTGTAGTCGAATGAATGAAGTCAAAAAAATCATTAAAACCATCGGAATTCACGAGAACAGAACTAATTTCAACTTTTTTGATACATTTGCTAAACTACTCATTATTTCAAATCAGAAACATTCCGGCAACCGGATTCAATTTGCGGACATTAATTTTGAAAATACTGAATATAGTTTTTTGACTTTTTTTATATTTCTTTAAATTGCATATGTATTAGAGGTGCTTGTTGGATTATATTCTTTCACTTCCTGAAATTTAGAAATTGTTCTTAATTTTTTAAAAGAAAATTATATTTATCCAAGTATAGAGTTATTGGGCGGCCGTTGATTACGAATTTTGAGTCAACATTAAGATTTTCCTAAAAATTTTGTACGATTCTTATTACTATTTATTATTTCTGCTAGAATATTAGGTGAACTAATATTGTGAGTAGTTTTTACGATTGAGTTACAAAATAATTACATTTCCAAACTTGTTTAGAATTGAAAATATTCATTATAGAGGATTAAACGATACCCAAAATTGAACTTTTTAGAACAAACGTCAAGTAAAATAATGTTTTTTTTAATGATTATTTTTATCAACCCTAAAAAATGCCATCTACTTTAAGGGAAAAAAGTTTCTGTCAACCACTATTATTACATTTTGAACAAGAAATAACCAGAGTTTCTTCATTATTTCAGGTGAAGATGACCAAGGTAAGCCTCTAGGTGTTGAATATTACGTGAAATGCTATGTTGGCAGCAACGAGGAGGACAGGGGTCACAAGCGGAGTACTGTGACATTGGCTATCAAAAAATTGCAATTCGCACCTCCATCAAAAGGAATCAGCCGTCTTCCAAGCTCCTTAGTTTCCAAAGGATTTACATTCTCGAGTGGCAAGATAAATTTGGAGGTCACCCTGGATAAGGAGATCTATTATCATGGTGAAAAAATTGGTGCTAACCTTATGATTAGCAATAATTCCAGAAAACAAGTCCGTAACATCAAAGTCTTTGTTGTTCAACATTGTGAGGTAAGAATTTTAAAATGTTTTTATTATAAAATGTCATTGGTATTGCTGGAACAGAAAAATTGGCTGTTTTTGGGTAGGTTTTCAAATTATGGTGAAAATTAAACAGATAAGATAATGAGTTATATTCGCTTACCGTGGAGATAATGTCTCTCGATTTCGACAGCTGATAACGAAAAAAAGAAAAAAATGAACCGAAAAATGGTTTACAAAAATTATAAAACAAAATTTGAACCTTATTATCTATAGTCCAGCCAATGAAGCCCAAAAAAGGCCAAATAGAGGAAATAATTCATGTAGAGGGCAATTTTTGTATAGTTATCGGTAGAAGTGCCCTGAACAAGGTACTAACAGTCCTGGCCAGTGGTTTGCTTGCGGGGGAGGGGGAGGGGGTGGGTGGTGTGTACATTATAGGATCCCTTTTAACGTTTTTCTTGAATAACTTGAAAGACACGCCCTCTAGCGAAAAATGTCGATATACAATATTCACCTAAATAAAATTTTCTACAAACAAGTTCTCTTTTTTTTTTAGGATTAATACTTTTCCATTTTTTTTCATCTATTCTATAGCAGTGATTAAAAAAAAAACATTATTTTTTGAAATAGGTTTAGAATGTCACGAAACGCGAAAATTTTAAATTTGAGTGGAAAAAATATTTCTCGTTATCTATTCCCCTTAGACGGTCCATCCTGTATATTTTCCAGTGAAAGTCTAACCATTTCTTCGGTGGCAGTAGCGTCAACTATCTACCAAATTTGACTGTTCTCCGTCAAGTAGTTTTTTAGTTAATGCACCAACAGACGACCGACAGACAGACAGACCGACATACAGACAGACAGACGAAATTGAAAATCCTATATTTTCGTAATCTACAATCTGAGGCTTTTAGGATATTCTCTTGTGGGTCATTTTATTTTGGAGATTTTTCACATCGATTTCAATTTGTCTTAACAACAAAGGTGTTTGCTGCCCCAAATCATTCAAATTTTGTTCAATATTTTTTTAATTGTCAGATTATAATCATCAAAAATTAAATTAGATTTTGCACTATAGTCATCCATATCTGTTGAAATATTATCTTTTAATTTAATAATTTTAGCATTAACATAGGCTTTTAGAGCATTCTCTTGCGCAACCATTTTATTTTGAAGATTTTCCGAACAAATCTCGGAGGGTGATTTTTTTAAAATAAAATACCACCCATCGGTATGCGATTTCTCCACCCTCTGTATCTCGTAAAGTATTGATCCTAGAAAAAAAAAATGGATAGGAACTTGTTTTTTCGAAATTTCATTTATTTTAATATTGTATATAAATACTTTTTCGCTGAAGGGCGAGGCAGTAGTTATTCAAGAAAAACGTGAAAGGGAACCTTTAAACTACCTCATACCCCCACGCAGACCATCCACTGGTCAGGACTTTTAGTATGCTGTTCTGGGTACTCCTTCCAACAAATGTACAGAAATTGGCAACTACACGAATTATTTCACCTATTTTTTTCTTCGTTGATTGGACTACTAATAGTGATATTGAGGTCGAGTAAAAATTCGCCCAATCTTGTTATTAACAAATAATTAATAATAATAACTAATAACGATATTAGGTAATTAACAGAGCATCGGTGAATTTTTATCTTATAATTTTTAGTGACCGCTTTTTTAAATGCGGACAATTTTCTTGAACAAAACATTCTCCCTTTTTAGTGGCCTTTCATGTAAATCTGCAAAAGTTATGCCATTATAGCAACAATCTCGAATTTTCAACTTTTGACATCAAATTCGGTATCAGCCACTCCGGAAACACGTAACTATCAATTTTAACACAATTTTATCCGCATCGCATTCGCCATATTCTCGAATAGAAAATACTTTTCTTGCTATAGGTACTCCTGATTTTTTTCAGAATTTTAGGGTTCCTCGTTTAGGACCAGCGGCCCACGAGGTTGGGACGTGTCGTTCGAGGTTCACATTTCAAAACGTCACGAATTATTTATTACCTTTAAAACATTTCTGCCGTTATTCTTCTATTATTATGCATAAAAACGGTCATGTTCATAGCATCTAGGCGCAAAACCATTTTGGTCATTCAAGACGACTTCGAATAGTTGAATTCTCTGTATGTCTGAGCATGAACTCATGTTGTTGATTTTGGCGACGTAAAGTCAGTTCTGTTATCTATACCCAGATTTCTGAACTATTATGACATCAGCTTCATTTGAAAGGTTGCTTCCAAAAGTCCCTTTCAAGACAATTCTTTATTTTTTAAGATTTTATTATTATTTTCACATAATTATCAAGACATTTTGGAAAACTGATACGAAGTCTTGATTCTTAACATAGCGACCAGTAATTTATCTAGATTTTGGAACTACTCTTGTCTTTATTCATCTAGATTACAAGACAAGGTCAAGAAGCACTCTTGATTTAATGAAACAGTAGTGCAATCTGACCCTTGCAAAAATTGTGTTAAGTACTAATATTGTTTCTTAACAACAGTTAATACTCAAATTATTTACAGATAACCATGGTCAATGCTCAATTCTCCAAGTACGTGGCCAGTTTAGAGACACGTGAGGGTTGCCCGATAACCCCGGGTGCTAGCTTCACCAAAGTGGTGTATATGGTGCCTCTGGCCTCCAGCAACAAAGACCGTAGGGGAGTGGCGCTCGACGGTCGTTTACGCGACGACGACGTCAACCTAGCTAGCTCTACCCTGGTCCCTGAAGGAAAATGTCCCATCGACGCCATTGGTATCGTCATCTCATACTCTCTAAGGGTCAAGCTCAATTGTGGTACGCTTGGAGGCGAATTGGTGACAGATGTGCCATTCAAACTCTTGCATCCAGCTCCTGGAAGCATCGAGAAGGACCGGGCTCAAGCGCTGAAGAAGTCGAGGTCGATTGACAAGGGGCGGTACGAACAAAGCTTCACTAATGATGACGACGATAACATCGTCTTCGAAGACTTCGCGAGGTTCCGGCTCAGCAGAGACGAACTCGAATAAATAGATCAAAATTATGTATAAAAATTGCGTTTGTTTTGCACTACGCAAATGTAATAGAAGCAAACAGTATCGCTTTAAATAAAAATAATAGGCAAATTAAAAAAACTGAAAAAAATAATTTAAAAATATATAAAAAAATCAAGACCGTCCATCAGTCGTTGGATATTCTGCCCGAAGTGGGCGAAAAGAGCTATAATGGTACTAGTATCATTTGAAAATGGGAGAAACGAAAAGAATAATTATGCGTAATTATTTATTTTGCTTAAAATGTAATAGATTTAGTTGTAGATAATTTATGCATGCATGAAAAATAAAGAAATTATTAAATTGTACGACATCTCATTTTACCACATTGCATATGCCCAACTATCTAGTGAAGCAACCAGTGTCTTAGTCGTTTTATAAATAATTTTTCATTTTATTGATCAAGATCTAGTTATTTTGGGATTTGCAGATATACAGGGTGTAATTAGTTTCATGTCATTAAAAAAAACTGGTGGTAGGGGACGACAAGACACACAAAAATATCTTATATAACATGGGGTCTAAAGCTCATAGTTTTGGAGAAAAAAATATAGAAAAATTTCGAAAATAATTAATAACATAGTTTGAGAACTGCTGGCATACTCTGACATTCGTGCAAATGAGTATGGTGCGCCTAAGACATCATCGAAAAGAATGCCGACAAAGCAGTTAAAAGCGACCGACAGAGGACACCGCAATGTTTTTTGCTTCTTCACGGCCAAATTATCTTATTACGCCTGGTATACTCTCCCTTGTAATATTTTCAAGTAATAATTTCAGTTTGTGTCCTTACTTGGTAAATAATGTACCACAAACGCGACCTACCCGTTCCTTGGTTTTGTCTGTTGCTTTTGTTCTTTTTGAATTTTGTGCCACTTATGTTAAGATTTATTTTATTGACTTATCGTTCAAGTCGTTAGTACTTGGTTACGTAAGACACTACTTCTCGTTCGTGCCTTTTGTGTTACTTTTTGGATTTTGGACCAAATTTTTCTTTCTGTTTTCTTTATTGATAACGTTAATTCACAGTTTAGTGTGCTGTTTTAAAATGCAGATTTTGGACATTATGGGAGATTAGACTTATTCAGAGCTCGCGGATATGCACTTGGTGTTTGGAGAAAGTGGTGGAAATGCAGCTTTAGAACAATTGCAACAACGTATTTTAATGCATAGAAACCATAAAAATGATCCTAATTTACCAAATGTGTTGAACGGAGTGCGTATATCCTTAGTTCGACGTGCCGAAATGTGTATACGTGGATATGGAGGTCATTTCGAACAATTTTTGTGAAAAATTTAAAAGAATCGTTCAGTTATTGGGTGTTACCTATTGGGCATTACAGGCATGATTATTATTTATTAGTATTCGCTGACTTGTTTTGATCTGTTTATTATTGTTTACATTGATTTTCATAGAGACCAAAAACTCGATTTTTAGTTTTCGATACCTGATTGGGAAAAATTATGCGCTGAATTTGTTAAAAAAATCAGATTTTTTCTTAACTTAAAATACACAACTATTTTCTGTTATCGTATCTCGGACGTCTAACTGTTCGTTTTCCAATTTCATAAAATAATTACTAATTTTTTAAGCTTTTAACACAATGTTACAAATGTTAATAAATCACTTTTAAATTTTATAAATTCTTATAAACGACAATAAAAGCTACAATAACTTCAGTTTTTTTAATGACATGAAACTAATTACACCCTGTATAAATACAAAATTATTACTACAGAACAGAATTAGAATCTTCATTTAACCAAGGAAATAACATTAGTCTCTGATAAGTCACAAAACAGGTATCTGATGTCTAGTTGTAGCACCAAACATATAAAAGTATATAGAATCAATCACAAAGTATAAAACAATACAGACAGAATACAGAACAACAAGATTTAAAATGGTGTAAAACTAACATTACAAAATTGTAATGATTAAAAACAAAAGAAAAGATCATAAACAAGTAGGATACTGAAAGTGTTATATAATATAAAAACTAAAATTGTCTAGTATAAAATTCCTCAACAGAATAGAAGTAATAATTTAGAAAATGTCGTTTAGTCTCATGCTTAAAATAATTAAAATTAGGAGATTTTAAGCCATTAGAAACATGATTATCTATATAGTTGTAGATTTAACGTGTTTTTAATTGATTTGTTTACCTAAGCCGAGGCTATAATAATATGAGCGTGGCGGATATGGAATGGTAATTATCATAACCAGAATTAGTCGAACAAGTTTCTTTGATTTTGTGGATTTTAAGTACAGTAGTATGTATGTAACAGCAAACTGACATAGTTGCTTGATTATTAATTGGTTAACAGTGGTCTCTACAACCAGCATCGTCAGTGAACCTCACTGCTCCTTTTTTTGCAAATTAAATTTTTTTGCATGGGATGAGCAATCCTGTCGCAGAATTGCAAAGCTAACATGAGAATGAAAGATAGTGAAATAAAATTTCTGATCGTGCCAAAGGACAATATATTTTACTACTTATAGAAAGAATACGCCACTGAGTCTTTTCCTCATTAAGCTTAAGATTATTTGAAGAATACGCATAACTCGCTAGCTGCAAGTCGTCGCTATTATATTAATATTAGAAGTGAAAGAAATGATTTATATATAAAATAAACAATAAGGGCCCCAGTACAGAGCACTGAGGTACACCGCGTCTTATTGTTAAAAATTCGGACTTTCAGTTATCAAAAGCAACAGATTGTCGTCTCTTGCTGAGATAAAAATTGAAGAGATCCAAATGTAACTCTCTTACGCCACAAAAACCTAGTGTTTCTACTATTTATGTGAAACACAGTGGAAACCTTTACAGAGATTACAAAGGCTAACAGCCATGTGCTTACCATCATTAAGACCCTCGGCTGTCACTTACTATTCTAAAAATCGCGTTCGTAGTAGAACATTCTTTTCTGAATAATCAATTGATTGCAGCTTAGTAAATTGTTTAACTTAGGCCTTTTTTGACAATAATTTTAAATAAAAAAAAAAAAAAAATTGCAATTGTTACTATCGAATTTTTAGAAAGAGGGTAAAACTTTGGCAACCTTAAACACATCTGGGAAGTAACATTCACTAATGCGAGCACTGATGAGTATCGCAAGCACCGATGGGCATTTTAAGTGGAAGTAAAACAATTGTGCCACATTTCGTTCCTGACAATCACGTAGCCTGTCATGGTTTTATGTTTTTCTTTCTCAGTTCAAATGAGAGATAAATAAGGAAAGGGGGCATATACTATATCCACCAAACTAACGAATACGTGACTATGTGCATGTTAACATCATTAATTTTGGAATAAGATCTTACATGCAATATACGATACGGGAAATAAATCTAGGGCAATGATTTACTTGTACCACAAACAGCTCAACTACTGTTAAACAAATATATACACGTAATTTATAATGTTACATAAACAATGGGTTGCGAAACGATAAGTTTATTTATACTTTTATCTAGAATATGTTTAAGTAAGTTGTTATGATTATAACATTAATTTTGACAAAGGAAAACATTTTATTGTGTAAAATTTAATTGACGAAATATCAGAAAATAGTTTCAACAAGTAACGGCAGCAAATAAATGATTACCAATAAATAATCACACAAATATACAGTAACATCATAATATAACAATAATATACAATAACATCACTAAGAATAGTACTAGAGGTTAAATGGCAATTAGTGTTGTGTAATAACATAAAAAATTACAAACATTTATTACAAGAAAATTTAAAAAAATAAAGAAACTGGAAAAACGCGGAGGAAGAAATACATAGTAATTTCAGTTTTACATGATACTTCTGCAGTAACTTATTAAATAATTTTTAAAGGTTAAATGGTTATCAAATATTATTCGTATACTCTTACTATATCAATGGTAATATACAGTATAATTTATATGTATTTAAATAAATTACAAACTTCATCAAATCTGGAAGCTTGGACTTGAAATTAATTTCAATGGATATCCGAGCATTGGGTTTTAAGCCATCAGAATAAATATGGAATATCGTAGAATTATGCATGCTCATAAAATTATTATTAATAAAAACTCGCCCTACCTATACAAAAAAATCGTAGACATCCACAACATTAATATTAGATGTATAACTGTATTAACTCCACAGAACCGAATATTTTAAGAAATATTTCACCTATCAGATATGTAAACTTTATAATTTCATTACACAGGTATTGAAAATAAAAAATATTCACTGCTTCAAGAAAAATTTTAAAGTACAACAAACACCAATAAAATTTATTACTATTATTGCTATAAGTGTCCTTTTATTTTATTTTTGTTATTATTTCATTTTTATCATAGTAGTAATAATCTTATAATAGTATAATCCATTAAGTAATTTAGATGCCGGGGTAATGTATTGGACTAAGTGGAACAGCAACTTTTTGCGGATTTTTTTCACTAAAGGAATTGAACTTTGCCCTTTGCTTTAAAAAAAGTGTATAATAAATATATCAATGTATTATTCTCACCTCTAATTGGAAATAATAAAGACGTTTATTATTATTACTAATATACATATAGTCCAAATTATTATTTGACCTCCATCATCTATATTATAGGAAACATACATTGCCATCAACTACATATTGACAAAATTTGCAGAACTTAAGTTTATTAGGCACATACAACATAAAAAGTGCAAAGAGTACGAGGTTCAATATTGACCCTTGAGATACCCCTGATAGTTTTACTTGTGACATTAGTAGTCTTTCTACACATAATAATTATACCTGTTGGATCTTTTCAGGTAGGCAATTATTGAACCAATTTATTGACTTAGTTACAAGGTAGGTACCTAATTGTAGATGATTCTTGCTAGAACTATTGTAAAAAATATGCTAATAGGATGCTTATCGGTCTAAAATAAAATCATCATACTTAATTCTAGGAATAGGTAATAGTAAGTCAATAAAACTTTCTAAATTTTATGCCTGTCGGTATTTGTTTTATTACTCTTTTAGTTTCACTTTTGTCACATATATTTCTTAGGAGTCTAATACTTCCCTTGCTTACCGAACAGTATTGTAATCGTGAAAATAATCATTCTCCGAGATTTCTTAGGTTTTTCTCGCTATACTATACTGCGTAGCTTATGAAAATTTTCAGCTTCGTCAGTCTGTCTCTTGGCGTTACATCTACAAAGCTACTTGACGGAGAAAAATAATTTTTAGTAGGTCGTAGTAGTAGTAGTTAGACTATTACCAACGAAGAAATGGGACATACCTTTAGTGAAAAATATACAGGGTGAACAAGATAAAAAAATTTTAATGAAAAAAGTGACAGAAAACAATATTTGTCACTTAGTTAACACTGCTGTCAAGGAAGAAGCCTGCTATACGTTTACCAAAAAATATACAGGGTGTACATGGTACACCTTTAAAAACCAATTAAGGAAAAAATGTGACCGACTCTTACAAAAATAATTAATAATGAAGCGACGGGAGAAAATAAAATAAATGTAGTTTTTATTTACAAAATCTGATATATTTTAGTAAAAAAATATACAGGGTGATCATCTAACAAAAAACAAATTAATAAATGATGTCAAACAGAGATGGCAGTTTTGTGTAAATATTGTTACAGATTTTTTTAATAAAGGAAAAATTCTATGAAATTTTAAGGGTGATATTTATTCAACCTCAATTAAGCGTGAAAACATCAGTTCATAAACAAAGAAAAAACTAGAAAAAATTCAAATTTGTATCGAATTGGTATCGAATCTAACGAGTCAGAAGTTAAAAAATCAAAAAGATGTATCCAATATGGCTATCATAACAGCAAAATTTTAACAGATTTAAATACAATTTGGTACAAGGTGTTACATCCTATTTGTTGATTAATGTTAGGAGCTATAAAGATTCTATTTTGAGGGACATCCTGTATACAATCTACCAAGCCACGCCTTCAGTAGTACTAAATCTCGACACCACTTAAGCCTTCCCCAGACTATGCAATTCAGTCGCCGATTCGGTTGCTGCAACAAAATCCCCGCAATTTTTATTATCACACTACGCGATTCAGTCTCTGCGACCGTTGCACAAAACATGTCCTATTTTTCCTCAAGAAATCGCCGCGACTTAGCGATTTTTGTAGAAACTTTGGTGTTGCCAACATATATTTTTCTATTGGCATCGTTTATAATATCACATCTCCTCAGTCAACTATACAACTTCACTGTGTATGAGTTGTGTTTTGATTTTTTCAATTTTAATTTATTTTCTTACAACAATGCTTAGGTATCTGGAGCACCTAGTATAAGCGATATCACCACACTAAGATATGTTTTATTGTTTTAAAAAAATTACTATTGAGTTGTACTACCTAGTGATCCATTAATTATTAATACTATAAATAACCAAGCCTAGATAATTATTTTCTTTTGCATAACATATTGTAATTTATCAATCATTGGCCACAAGGATCTCTTTCAGGGCTGGTTTTATAACTAGGCCTTATAGGCCTGGGCCTAGGGGCGCCACTCTGCGCGGGGCGTGCCTTTCCTGATAGCAGTATTTCTATTCTGATGAATTATACCTACTGGCGGATTGTGCAAAAAAAAAACAACGATTTCGTTATTCCAATTTCCAATGTCGTTCCCTATTCCGGAGGGGGTATCTAAAACCAGCACTGACCTCTTATAGTAGTTAACGTTATATCTTTCGTATTAGATCGTAACAAAGGTGAGGTGAAGATAGTATGAAACGAAATAGAGATCCACTAAAAAAGAACCTAAATTGTGTTAAATTGAACAAATATTGGCAATGCCGTTTTCAAGAAATAAATTGGGAGATTCCTCCTCGAATTCATCGGATTCCCACACATACCGAGCTTGAGTAAAACCAAATTTAAATCCAAAGTTAATATGTCATTAGAAATTTTGCTAGTGGCAGCAATGTTTCAAATAGCTGTAGGTATCTCAGCAATTGGACTTAGAGAAGTGATGCGGTGAAGGTACATTGTTTTGTGAAAACTTCAACATATTCAAAGGAGATCATCAAATTGCACTAAGTGCGTAATGCAGTTCATAGCAAAAAATGCAAATGCATGCTAATATCTGTTGTTCATACTTGACATATACGTAAGTGGCTTGTAGTGCCTTGTAACAAGGTAACATACTGATAAGAGGTAAAAGTGTTTGAAAATATGCCAATTACAAAAGAATTATAAACTATATTTAAAGTTTTGGTCCAATTTCACTCAAAATGTTGTAGATTGTTTCAGAATTTTACATTGTTTTTAATTTTTAAGATTTGATGAAATATAATAATATAATAGTTTAATTTCTTTTATGGCAAACATCTAGGCTTTGGGGTTATACGTCTCAACATGTAACAAATAAAAAAATATTTGTGGGTCTTTGTTTACAATTATTATATTTATTTATAACTTAAGCCTTCCTAATACTTGTGCGATTTGTTTTTAACTACCTACTAATAAAAACTTATAATCCTTCAACTTTACAAAGAGCAATGTTCAAGTAACACCAAGGAAGCACTAAAAATAAATTTAAAACGTGCGTAAATTGGGTCACCTCAAGTGATGATGATAACTAATATGATGATAAGACATCATGCGAGGTATTCAGTTAGTTCTATCTCTATTTATTTCACTGTATCTTATTTGTAAATGTGTATATCTTGTCACTAAAAATAGCTTACAAACGCAACAATGCAATGGTTTAAACAGCTTTGAATTTATGAATTTATAATCCAAAACTAAACAATTCACATGAGCCAGTCGCGTGATCTTAATCGCCATTGGTAAAATAACATCCGATATCGCTAATGTTGTCATCGTAATTGAATTGCAAAATAGAAAAAAAAATTACGAACTATTCAGGCATAGTTAAGTGAATCAGCTATCATCACACAAACCTAATTTCACGTATTTATTTATGGATAGCAAATACATATTTAATTCATATTAATATGACATAATTTACAGAATTGGCCACCAAGCAAACTCCTAACACATAGATAATGAACGTAGTTATCCTGAAGAAAATTCTCAATGTACATATTTCCACCCCCTGCTCCCAAATTACTAAACAACTTTGAAAACCGCCCCACCGTACACTCCTTATGCACATGTTAATAACACTCGCTATCATCTAGGTACAATAGTATATTATTCAACGAGCATATAATGATGGCTATTATTTTAAGACACGAGCCGCAGGCGAGTGTCGTAAATCACCAGAGTGAATAATAGCCATTATATGCGAGTAGAATACTATACTTTGTCCACGACTATTAAATAGTTAATAATTATTTAATTCATATTCATTTCATTTTTTTTATTTAAGAAAGATTCATATGATATCACATATTATTTTATCGATATTTTTCAGGCAACAAGTTTAATGAGGCGATTTCTGTAGCTTCCCTTATTTCTCGCAGTGCCAAAGAAATCTCATTTTCACTGTCGGTATCCATTTTATCTAATTATATTACTCTTTTTGAATACCTAATATGTAAAATCATTGTAAATAACGTTGGCGTTGAAATCGCACAAATTTTGACGTTTCAAATCAATTACAGAATTACGCTTTGACACATTGTCATGGGCTTACTAATAAAATAACACAGTTTGTAGACACGTCGATAAATGGTTTTAAAAAACAATGTTGGGGATTCCGCGTGTTGCCAATTGAAGATGCTTTGAAAAAAACTTACTAATGTAATTTTTGAGTGTTCATTAAAGTACCTCTTCGTCATGTACCATTTGAGTGCTTCCTAGAAAACTTAGAGAAACAACACCTGTCTTCTGGTTGCTGCAATTTTGACATTTTAAATTTTTAGTAAAAAGTCACTAACGTCATTTTTTATAAACAACTGACTGTCCTTATTATTCACTGCAATCAGTGAATAATGAAATCATTATTCATTGCAGGAAATAATGGATAGCATTATCCTTGAGGAAACACATACATAATGAGGACATTATTTAATAGTCGTGGACAAAGTTATTTTTATACATTTTCCTTTTTTCTCGCTTTGAAGACCGTATATTGACTAGCCACCTCTACATTCGAAATTACCCCTTACCCTAAGCGTCCTGGAAAACTCAATTTTCACTTATTTACTAAGGCTAAGAAGTGTAGTCATTAGAGCAAAAAGTCAGCGGCATTCTGGTCAAAAAATAGTTAGCTGTTATGTAATACTTAAGCGATATACGATATAATCCCACATATTTCAGGGAAATATATTAGGCTCTATCCGCTTACCAGAGATGAAAACCACGACTAGGTCATTATAGTACAATCGACCAAATAGAGTAAATGTTTGAATGTGGTGCTTTTACACCTAATAATTTGTACAACTACTGAGGAATTTGAAGAATAACTCCCATAAACGAACTTCACGAGTCCATCATACGCACTCAGTGGCGCCACATATATTTACAATGGTATCAGTTTTAATGCAAGGGACAAATATTTGCGACTGCGCTGCACTAATACGTGGAGATAATGTTGCCAGATTTATGTATACTATTTTAAATTTAAGACATGCAAAATCAACACAATCCAAGTGCTTTCATCTCTTCGAATTACGTACGTGAGAATTTACGAAATTTGCAAATCCGCATGCCCCTGGCTCTATTGACTAGACTTATAGGCCCTACTATAGTGCACTTAAACATCGACAGAGTCTTATAAATATAACCAAAATGTAGGGGTCCAATATTTTCCTCCTCCATTGCCACCTCCGGAATCGTGGAATGCCAGGACCACATTTATGCAACGCAGAAAGATCCAATCTGCTCAATGATACCAAAAGCACTCCGATTGATCCACCACTGTGCCCAGCGGTCGCAACCGAACATTTCTTACACTTTAAATGTTTATATCTCCTTATACACGGACTCATCGGCATATACCGCATATAGCTTCTACGGTTTCAGTATTAGATTCTACTTATTTTCCTAATATCTATAGCATTAGTGTATGGCCACGTCGGCGCACTGCACAGCGCACATTGCACAGTAAAATTAAATAGAACCGTTATTTTAAATGAGAGTGACCAAATATAACTTGAGCCTCGCACATCGCACAGCCTTCAGCAAGGGCGATACCGTGTATTTAATAAAATTATCGACGGAAATAGCCGAACAATTTATGAACAATTAGTACAATTTCTTTTATATGCAGACCAGGCTAGGCGCTGTGCTGGGTGATGTGCGCTGTGCCACGCCGACGTGGCCATGCACTTACACTACCAACGCCTTAAACATTTCCAATGTTACTATTCGTAAAATATTAACTACACACACATTTATACAGTTTTATGATGAGCCATATTGTGGCTTTAGATAACAAACAGCAAAAGACTCCTTGATTTTTTTCTCTCAGAGTGATGCTTTTATTTTTCTTTTTTAAGCAAGTGTAAATATCTTTAAAAGGGGGAAGTTCTCAATTCAACCCGTATGTATATTTTTTGTTTGTTCAATTACTTGATTAAATCATATAATGTTAACGGGGTTAGCGAATCGACCATCGATGGTGGGTATTCGTAAGCTGTGTTCGTGGAAACCAGAGGAACAAATTGTGTAACAAAAATTATGATTTACATGTTTGCTAACTAAGTGAAGTTGTGAGTTCCAACTTATTTATTTTGGCTGTACAATAATAATAATCTCAGCCTGACTTCAATGCCATCGTCAGACACTGTGTAATATATTGTAAGTAATACATATTATTTACAATCAGTTTGGTGCTATTGATCTTAACAGTTTGCATAACTGTCTTTCACAATGACAATCGTCCGATGATTATCGTAAACGAGGCATTCGAAAGTATTTGCTGTGAATAACGAATGACTGACCAGTGACCGTACTTACCGATACAAAACTTCCTAGTTTAATATAATGCTCTTTCTGATATTCAGTGCAGATAGATACTTTACAAGCGTCTCTTGTGATTATTTGATATACTTCAGAGTGCCAACTCTACCAGACAGCAGCACCCGTATGGCGGATTTTTTAACAGGTGGTGTATTAAACCGTGTAAAATAAGTTGCACTATTAGCAGAACGAACTGTAAAACATACCGTCGGTTTTTCTGAAAGCTAGTCTGTTGCTACTTCAAGAATTCTCAACTGTGCTATCAGTTTGGCTAATTTAATGAAATGTATTATTAATATTTATAATAGAATGAATATTTCAAATGAATTCCCTTATCCTTTTAATGGCGATTTTCAGCACGAGAAATAAGTGTGGTATTGTTTGAAAGGTCTAAAAGTACGGATTTCAATGTTTTATATATTTCTTTAAATATATTCCTTAAAAACATACCCCCACCCTTTATTTTCGTATATATTGGGCCGAAAATTTTGAAAAAATCGAAGATATCCAGGGACAAGGAGGACACTGAAGGAACCCGCACATTACCAATTTCTTTCACACTTAATAACTTTTCGAATTTGGTCTAATACGCCATGAATAAATAAAATGGGAGCATTAAAAGATCATAAGTAGGTCATCTTAGAAAACAGCTTTTGTGAATATTGGCAAAATAAAAATGAGTACAATTCTACGTTTCTGCGAATTAATTTGACAAACAATAGACGATACGCTTTGTATCATCAGAGATGATTTAATATTTATATAATCCTTTTTAATCTAACTAATTTATTTAATCAACAAGAACTGATCTACTTGAATTAAATTGTTTACTATGAGGATAATATTGTTTGTGAATGATCACAGACGTAAGGCGTGATGCCAAAATTGAAGAGCTTTGTACCCAAAATGTAATCGAATTTTTTCTCTGAAATTTTATTAATTATTTATTTGGCTACCCTCGGATTAAAATATGCTGTGCACGTACAAACACGCTTTACAAATAAGTTGGAACATGTGTTATTTTCTCTTATTTTGCCCGGGGGTGCGTTATTTCCATTGCACAGTGGGAAATTGGAAAAAGTGGCCAAAAATCTGATTCTGAGTTTAACGAATCCAGAATAACGCACATAACACGGGAAAAAGTGATCGTGAAAAACTGCTGAAAACTCGGAAAATATGTCCGTTAACAAAAAAATTACAAGATACCAAAATTTTAAAGAATATCTTAACCTATACGTCTGAATCTTTCCAGATTTTTAAATTTCATAGTGCACCAGATTCTCCATTTTCCGATAAGGGTATTTTTTCGCGTCTTTCCGGAAAACTTGGAGAGAATGCACTTTAGGAAAAAGTCATAAAGGAAAATAAGTCTTGTATTTTAATAATACATTCACCAGAAGTCTTCTGGATTTTTTCCTCGTCACTTTTTATTCCCTCTGCCCTATTTTTGGAAAAAATCGAACCGCTATATCTCAGAAAATGCGCATTTTTCGAAAATTTTACAAAACAGTTGTTAGCAACAAAATCATTGTTTATAACATTTGCGGGGCAATAGCGGCATTTTTCTTTGGAGTTTGACCTAGACATCAAAACGAACAGAATTCACAAAGTTTGGTGAACATCCATTTATTTAGTAAACTTTTTCAAGTTTAGGTCGATTCTCGTCTGATTTGCTTACACTAAACCTGTTTTTCGTGGTTAACAAAAAATCCTGACCTGATGGAGCAAAACGGATATCGGATCGTGTTCAGCAGTCAAAAATACATGGGAGTATATATGTGAAATCTCATAAAATTTACTTCTTTCTGTGTGCCTGGGTTGATAAACATCATGATTTTAAAAAAATCATTTTTTATTTTTATTTATTTTTTTTACATAAACATCCTAATAATTGACATTAACAATGTATTTAGGACTTACATTAACAAAGATAGTTTTACAAATGGAATAAATTGTGTACCTTGTACCTATAATTGTAAAATAAGCTAGAGCATACATACATGAAAATTCCTGTCAGAACTTGAAAACTCGCCTGTCTTTATAATATGGGGATGATGCGAATTGCCATTATTTGCTAACCTGCCGCGTAACAAGTGAGAAAGCGAATCTGAGTGATTATATTTATAGCATTTAAATATTAAATAATTTTTTAACATCTCCTCTAATAGAAGTGAAAGAAAAAAGATCCTATTTAGCAATATTTTATTGAAACAAATAGTGAAAGTCCCTCTACTTCAGGAACAGTGTCCAATGCAATTTATTTATATTTATAGCTTCTCAGTAAGACAAAATATTAAGAGAACCTTTTTTTTAATTTACATATTTAACGTCGGTCTATTTCAGTGACTAAAACCAACTATGCCAGGAGACGAGCTAGATTCTAATTTTTAAAATGATCTAGTGCATTTTCTAGATTTCTACGTTGTACGTACGACCAAGTCTAATAAAGATGAAATAGATAAACACATTGCTAGAGCTCTTTATGCGACAAACAGCAGTTTCATGTGTATCGAACAACCTGAAATACAAAAGGCAATAACGCTTTTACGACCTGGATATGTACCACCATCTCGACATGATGTGTCCATGCTCGATGAAGTGTATAACGAGGAAAAAAGTAAATGTTTTAAAGATTTATCAGGAAGTTCAGTTTGTCTGTCATTGGATGGATGGTCCAACATACCCAATGAACCAATAATATGTGCCACTGTAAATACAGAAAATGGGTCTTCCTTTTTAGTAGACACAATAGACACATCTGCAAATCCACATACATCTGTATATTTAACAGAACTTGCAACAAACTTAATTAAAACTCTAAAGACTGGCTATACCTGTACAGTAAGCAGTTTTGTGACGGATAATGCTGCCAATATGAATGCTATGAGAGACCGAATTAAAGAGTCAACAAAACTAATAACATTTAGTTCTGTTGACTTACGGTTGTGCTCCACACATTTTAAGCATGTTATGTAAGGATTTGGAAATTAGCGAAATTAAGGAACAGGTTACGTTCGTTGTGAAATACTTCCGAAACAATCATTTTGCCTCCGCGATATACGCAAAAGGAGGAAAAAAAATACTTTACTTTCTAACGTAAGATGGAACTCACTTGCCGACAACGCAGAGGGTTTCGTTAAATCATGGCTCACACTTTTTAAAATTAGCAAGGAACATAAAAATAAAATTGACAGCATAGTAAGACAGAGAATTTCGAATATTTATTTAAAAAGAACTGTTGAAGATTACTTATCACTACTAAAACCTATATCTGTTGCACTTGATAGGCTTCAAAGAAACAATGCAATTTTATCAGACGTCGTAGAACAATTTAAAATAATTGAGTTGCATTTTGACAAAACTGAAATCACCTTAATCCAAATGCAAATATTTAGATACCGATACGACCAGTGTTTCACCTCATACCATTTCCTAGCCTTCATTCTAGACCCTACGAAAACAAAGCATAAATTAACAGAAAGCGAAAAGAATCGTGCTTTAGAAGCCACTCATGAATTCTATCCCGAAAGTGGTTTACTACCACTGATTATTAAATTTCTGGCAAAATCTGAGCCTTTTGCCGATATTATGTTTCGCGAAGAAATTCTTAACAACACAAAACTCTTGGACTGGTGGACATCCCAAAGAAATGTTGATATTATTGACAAATTATTCCCAATTATCAAGCAATTATTTTCTACTGTAGCTAGCTCAGCCTCGGTTGAGAGAATATTTTCAACAATTGGTTTGATTGATTCTAAGATTCGAAATCGTTTAGGGACCGAAAAAGCAGCTAAATTAGTTTTTTTGTACAAACTGTACAATAATTTTTTGTAATTTGCATCCAGCTTTTAAATAAACTGTACTTTTTATTTGAATTTTCTGAACTTCGATTTACTTAGATTATTGGCTTTACACAACTCAATTTATATGATGATTTAAATTTAAAAAATCAGTTGATTTAAATCGTGATTTAAATCACGATTTAAATCGTCGCAATTCTGGTGCCTGTGTTATTAGAAAAGAGAAAACTGCATACTTCAATCATTTACAAGATTTATAAAATTAAAAATACATTAAAATCTCTAAATTTGCAATACACCTCGACAACCGATTTACAGTGCAAAATGAACCCAGACGATATTAACGTCTAATTTATTCAGTTTTAAAAACAATAAGTCGTTAGAGGAAACAATTATTTCTATTGTTCTAAGAAATATATCAATGTTTTGATTTTAAAATGACTTCTACTGAATGCTTGTGGTTCTGATAAAGTTTCCCTTGTAGTGTTCAAATATCTAACTCAGATTGTTGTCTGAACCAACGGTATCTCTTTGAACAGTGAAAAGAGGCGCTAGTTAGTTCTTTGCTAAAAGTAGGTAATATGTTAAATATTTCTGACATGCATCTTCAAATATTTTAATTGTTGTATCAAAAACTGTTGAAATTTCGTCACTTTATTGGGAGAAGGTTCAACTTTTAGAGCCGTTCTAAGTAATCATGGTTTATGACAAATTTAAAGCAAAATGTAATTAAGGTTAAAGAATTTTCAATAGTAATATTTTATTACAATTCACATTAAATATTTCAATCAATACCATGATGTGATGATATAATAATGCACGAGAGAAAAAACTGATTATTTATCTACAGATAAGAGTTATCGCTAATCATTATAATTTGTATGACGGATATTACATGTTCGCAATAACCAATTATTAATAACATTTAATCATTTTTAACGATTAAAATATATGAACAATTAGGTACTTTGAATGTTATTCTTATTAATAATAGTGTCGTACATTCCAACACATCGAAAAACGCAAACAAAACACAATGCAAATATTTATATACCTACCGTTCCCATTATCACGTATGCGTGTATATGAATTTTGCATATTAGGAGCGAAATGGATACTTAAAATCACATCTAAGGGTTATGTTATAACCGAAGAAGTTATTTCCATACACACCAAAACTCTTGAACACAATATTCGAATACCTACCGACGTGCGCTTCGCTAACCATCATAAGATTATTTTACTATACTGTGAAATTGAGATAATAGTGCCATTTATACATCATTTTCATTTTTGTTATTTTCTGTGTAAAATTCGAAATTACGGTGGACCATCTAAGCGGAAACGTTGACATAGGGGCTTTACGGTTGTAGTGGGAAAAAAAATTAAATGCCGATATTTATGTTTTATTTCCAAGGCCAAGTTAATGCATTGTTCACAGAGTAGTAGAAATGCAAGGAATGCTTCAACACCAATGTTTCTCATAGCCTACTACTATCTCTTGTAATACAGTTGTTCATAAAATTGTATATACTGTTTTCTCGAATATCTCAGGGACTATCTGTGTAGCAAGTATATCAAATACAGTATCGTTGAAATGAGAAAAAAAACCTAAACATGATTTTGTAAAAATTATACAGGGTTGATCAGAAAGTACGAAATATTTTGCGATTTTACGACCAATTGGAACCCAAATATTGAATTTGAATACTTATTATCAGTAACAGTTGCTGCTAAGAAAATAATTTGGTAACTGATCCCTATTCTGATCCCTATCTTATTGCACAACATCTAAATAAGTATTTTATAGATCTGCCAGCTAAATTAAATAATGACTTTGGTGAGAACATTACTGAAATCAATTTTAATCAAAATTTAAATTGTCCTACACTTTTTTTAAAACCTGCTTCGGGATCAGAAATTTATAACATTATAGCATTATATCCATTCTTCCGGCCTAGATAATTTGAGCTTTAATTTGATAAAAGAGTCCGTTAACTATTTAGTACCTCCACTTACTTTTTTTAGTAAATTTGTCACTCTCAGAAGGAATGTTTCCATCTATTTTAAAGTCAGCAAGAGTCTTTCCACTGTATAAAAAAAGAGATGATACATTATCTCAAAGTTATAGACCAGTTGCTCTTCTGTCAGGTTATGTTCAATAGAATTGTTGAATTCGCCACACAATATATTATTTCGGATTCGCAACATGGTTTTCGAAAGAATTGTTCAACAGAGACCGCTATAATGTCATTTTCAAATTTATATGAGAACTTAGATCAAAATAAAAAATGTGTAAGACTCTTTATGGATCTAAGCAAAGCCTTTGATCTAGTAAATCATACAACACTTTTAAAAAATTTGAATAATTATGGTTTAAGAGGCAAAGTAAATAACTGGGTGATGTCCTACCTTACAAATAGAACTCAAGTAGTAGTGGAGTTAAATCGGAAAAACTGAATATTAAAGTTGGAGTTCCGCAAGGTTCTGTTCTTGGGCCTTTACTATCTTTGCTTTATATCAACGATCTGCCTGGCTTCTTTGACAATGTTTTAATTATGTTTGCGGATGATAATTCCTACTTCTGCTGTAGAAAATCCTTTGAAACAGCTATATCTAATTTACAAACTTCGCTAACAAAATTTGCTGATCACATTAAATCGAATAGACTATTCTTAATTATATCTAAAACCGTTTTCATTATATTTCCTAATAGGCATAGCACATATGATAAAAGTCACTTAATAAAAATAGCTGGCAATTCTATAAACAAGTCTGTCATACTAAATTTTTGGGACTATTCATTGACAACGCATTAAATTGGGATGAACACATTGACTTTGCAGCAAAAAAACTTTCTTCCGTCTGTTATGGATTGTATAGATTATCCAAAATGTCAAACAGGAAAACTGTATTGGCAAATTGTTATACAAATTTTATTTTAAGGGCAACACATGGAATTCTCTTTTGGGGCTCTTCATGTCATTTTGAAAGAATATTTGAACTTCAGAAGAAAGCTGTACGTAATATTATGGGAGTACCTAAATATACGTCCTGTAGAAATCTGTTTAAAAATCTAAATATTTTGACATTGCCATGTATTTATAATCTAGAGATTCTAATATATGTTAAAAATAATCAAAGTACATTTTTACCAAACAATTATAATTATAATTATGATACGAGGGAAAGTAATAACTTAAACACGCCGTCACATAAGTTATCAAAATATGAAGAAAGCCTAAAGTACATCGGAATAAAATTGTATAATAAGATTCCAAATTTCTTAAAAAGCATCGAAAATACGAAAAGATTTAAAAACGAGACAAAAAAATACATAACAGCTAAATATTTTTATTCAGTTGATGAATATTTGGAAAATTAGTAGGTGGTTTTAATAGTTAGTTATGCTATATCATGCTATATAACTTTATACATATTTACATTTATGACACGTCTCTTTTCTGTTTTGTACCTAGTTTTAAGCAACAGAGCACTTGATTTACTAGTAAGATGCTCAATTTTCTTTTGTGACTAATCCTATACAAATGTGGTCTTTTGGATAATAAACAATTATTATTATTGATAATATCACAACATTTCATTTCCAGTAGAAATATACAAGGTGTTTTCTTTTTCGCGAAAATGGGGCGTGGCCAGGCTCTACGTCACTATACGCATAGACTCGTCAATCTCAGTCGACTCAATGCTTTTTAGTTGTTTTAATTGTAGGTGCTTTCGGAGTAACGTTTGTGTTGGGTACTTCCTGTCAAAATGTCAAAAAATCACAATATTACTCTTTCTCTTTCCATAAAGACATCGCGCACTCTTCTACTTGACGTATTTATTTAGTAATGAATTTTTGGATAATCAATGTTTTTCAATATTTACGAAAAAAGTAATTTTTCTTTCGCTCGTACCTAGCCGGATTTCTGATTTCACCATTGCGAATTGGTATCAGGACAAAACGCCAATCTTCCTCTTTCCATATACACCTAAAACGACCTTCAACTCCACGGTGCAAGTGCAGGGAGGGGCTCTGTCTCGCGGTAAAAAGAGCTGTTTTCAGCGGGTTATGAGAAAGAGGCCCAACAGAATATTTGGTACACCCTGTGTATTGGTTTGTTTTTGAAGTAATCAGTTTTAGTTTTAATTTCCGTTTTCCAAATTCCGCATATTCTTCTATTTCATTACCTATGTTTAATACCTTTTCAATTTTAATAGTTTTTTCAATTTAAATAAAGAAATAATACACTAAACTATACTACCGGTTAAACAAAACTTATCTGTTTCATCCACAGCTGCTGGTTTATCCTCCCTTCTTGGATTTGATTTTTTGCACTTCAATTTTTATATGTCACTGAGCTTGTTGTTGCAGGGTAATTTATGAGATTATGACATGACTGTTTGGTATCTAACACTGGGTTCGGTCGGTGTTTATTTTCTTTTAGAGTTATATTACCAGATGTTTTGATGAAATATCAAATATCAGCTATATGAAATAGAATATGCTAATTTATATCAATTAATGTAGAATTGTCTACGTTTTAGTTTAGCACAATTTCGTACGATTTTACACAATTTTAACCGATTTTATTCGATTTTGAGACACTTAAAACGCGTCTGCCATCGTTGCCGACCAAACTAGTTCTCCCTAGCTCGGAGGAGGTGTATTTTTAGAAAAAACTCTATAGATAAACAGTCTGATTTTAACGTGAAAAATCGATCCTGAACGTTTGACGGTTTAACTCTGGGTCACCTTGTATAACAATCAAGTGCAGAATTTTCAAAACTCCTAAATGGAGGGTGTGCTAGACCCGTACCCAGTGCAACTTAGTATCTTCGGAGTGTGTGTGTGCAGGAATTTACATATAGAATATTTTTTGCTAGTACGTCGCTGAATTCGGTCTTAAATTGTTTACTACAACTTCCTTCACTTTTGTTATTTGTTTACTTACTTGATGTATTATTTAATCCACACGAACAAAAATCTAAATGATACAATATTCTGACCTTGAAATATGATTTTATACAACTTCTATATTATGGAAAAATAAACATTATCACTTTTGCGACTGATTTTTATTTGTTTACCTTTTCTGTATCGGCTCTTTATGAAGTAATTTAGTTTAATTTATGCGTTTTGTTAATTAGGTGCAATTTATGTTTGACATATGCCTTATATTATTGAATTAATTTAATAAACAAATTATCAGAGAAATAAAACGGTATGGCATCATACATATTAATTTAGTGTTTTTATTTTACTAGCCCTTTCCAACATGTATAGTCCTCACTTAGGTCGGTTTATCAACGCTGGGTTAACTTAACATATCCGACAGATAGCGCCTCTATAGAGCGATACTAGAGGACATGTAGGATTACTTACGAAAATTTTTTTAAGGTGGTCACTCCATAGGAAAACTGCGAATTTAAACTTTAAATAATTTTTGTGATTATTACTGTAACTTGTTATGGATGCATATAAAAATGCCTTATGTTTTCTAGAATTTTTGCCCCTTACAGTTTTCGTTTCAAAATAAATAGAATAATAAATCAAGAAACTATTTCATTCCTCTCATTTATTAAGAACTAAAACAACAACACACCATACCTATTTATAACGAGAAGGGTAGCAAGAAAGTTGCATATCAATAATGCACATAGTAGTAAACTATGAACCTAATAACTGCACGAAAAACAAAAAATGCAGATATTGTCATAAAACGTCTTTATCAATAAGGACAACTAACTGATTAACGTTTAAAGCCATTGTTTAAAGTTGTCACTATTGACCATAGCAGCGTCATAACATTTGTTTATAAGTTTTTTAATAGTTGTCATTTTGAAGTAAGCCTTCAACTAATTGATATTTAATGGTTAAAGGCTTTGTTTAGTTATCAAGGTTCGGATTGGACTTGCAGGGGGTCACTTGTCAGGACCACATTTTTTTAAGGTACACTAACTGGTAACATTTATTTTATTCTTTTTTTACAACAAACGTTACCGAATCTTGTAGAAAATGTAAATATCCGAGGTATGTTCTTTCAACATGATGGAGCCCCATCGCATTTCTCCAACGAAATTAGAAATCATTTAAATGATACATATCCAAACAGATGGATTGTTCGGGGAGGTTCTCATGTATGGCCAGCAAGGTTTCCAGATTTTAACTCTGTTGATTATTTTTCATGGGATCACTTGAAAAGTGAGGTCTACAATGTGGACATTAATGACAGGGATCAATTAATTCAAAGAATTGTTGATTGCTGCGAGGAAATTAGAAACAATCCAGATCTGATAAGATCAATTGGAGATCTCGTGGATCGCGCCAGAAAATGAACAGAAGCTGAGGGGAGGTAATTTTGAACATAACATTTAATTATGATTCTAATTTGTAAGCACGTTTTATAACAATATTTGATATCTACATTTCTTGTTTTTCGTATAATAATTATTCTTCTGGTAGCTTGGTGGTATTTTGTTTTTTTTTGCATTGGATTTCTCTATTAGCCAGATACATATTATGTATTTATTGCTTTATTCATTCGTTCATTACTAACCTAACACAATGACCCAACCATATAATATACACAGGATAATAGTTCACAAGGACACTCTCTTCTCGTCCAGGGAACTGTCAGGACATTTCTTATATAACATTACACAGGTAGACCACGGAAAGGGGGTATATATAACAATGGGAGAGACAATTAAGGAATACGAAGCAAACCTAATATATGTAGAACGATGTTATAGCAACAATTTAACTAAAAAAACTGTTAACTATATCAACAGTTCTATGTAAATAGTAAGTATCTATGGATACTGAATATAACAAACATTCTTAGAGCTGTGTATTTATCATGCACAGCAAAAGATTCTTCAAAAAAGCCTTGAAAAAGGAAACAGTTAGATTTCCGAAACGTTGGCGAAATATTTAATTTCAACTTTTTATACTTATTTGTGTTATTTATTTTAAAGAAAGCAACCTCTAACTGATCCTTTGACGTAAAAGTTACAGGCGTAGAGGTTATTATTTACCAATAACATACTGGATAATTGTAGATTCCCCGTGCACCGCTTAAAAAGAAAACATACATGTGGCAGGAAGTCCCAAAGAAATGAAGAAAAAAACTATATTATTTCCTTATAGCCTTACCCTATTAAAAACCATATCGATGTGCCTGACGTTGATATAGTTTTTAATATAGTAGGGGAGCCCAATAGGGGATTTTGGGATTTACTCAAGCGCGGCAGATTAACATATAGGGAATACCTTGCACCCTGTTGAGTACCTCCACCATATCTAAGCCCTCTATATAGGGCCGCGCGTGTAGGGCAGCCGATCAGAATAGTAAAAAAAAATTCATAGTTGGAAATACTCGAGCGCGTCAGATTAAGGTGTGATGGGTTAATTACATGCTGAAAAGTGTGCGTTTCAATAATCTGACGATTTCAGCGTGACGCAAGGGAGTGGGAGGGTCACAAACTTGCAAAAAAAAAACGTCACCTCGACATTCTCGAGCGCGGTTGAATTTTTTTTGTTTTGAAGGAAATAATTCAAGGATAATGGGAAAAATATAATCTGCCGATTTCCACAAGCCAAAGTAACGAAAATCGTCAATAAAGTTTAGCGCGTGCACCGCAGTGAAGCACGTATTCCCCACTCTGCGCATCTCTCTCCCTTTCACTCTTTCTCTGTCTCTCACTCTCTCGCACCGTCCCCACACGCCAGGCATCACGCCATTGGTGATCAATTACCAGAAGTATATGAAGATGTAGTCATAACACCAGATATTCTAGGGGATACTCCAGATTCAGGTACATTTACATTTCAGTACTTTAATAACACGCTTTTCATTGAATAAAAAATATATTGTCAAGTATTATAACGATTTCTTGTTACAGATATGCAAGCTGTGGATGAAATTGATGATCAAATCGAAACAGACTTGCTGTATGATGATAATTCCACGGATGAAGATAAAAAAAATATAACATGTTTATTTTGTTTTATTAATTTTTTGTGAATACTGTAAAGTTATTACCCATCAATAAAATTATCAAAAAGTTTAAAAATATCGTTATTTATTAACCTCGGCCATATTTTTTTTACCTGTTATTTATTTATCATTTGTAATTTTATCAGAGAAAGAAATTACCGAAAGTATATATTATACATATAATATATGTGTTTATATGTATTATAATTAAAATAAATAGATTTACGTGTGCAGAAAATAAAATAAAAAACTTTCTTTACAAATTTCAACAAAATTTGTATTTTTTTTTATTTGCATGCTATTTTCCGTGCATTTTATTTGTCATATTCAGTGGTTTAAAAAAATCATAAAAATATTTTTTTTTCAAACCGTCAGATCAAGGAAATACCACCAAATAATCGTCAGATTATTGATCAGCACGATGAAGACATCAAGCTAAACCGTCTGTATGAAAATTTGACGAGCTCGAGTATTTCAAAATGGCGATTTTTCTTTGCATTTTCAAAAAGCCGCCACGAGCTTGCGTAACATCCGAATCGTCAGTCTTTTGAATGGGAGCTTCGTTCGGGTTCACCTAACATTCCCTCTGAATATCTGACGGGCTCGAGTAAATGTTTATTTTTCCCATTTTTAACACTTCCGTACGGCCGCCCCCACCATGCAAACCGGCAGATTAACATACCTCCATCATCGGAGACACGTGGGGCATATACACTATCAATATCTGACGCGCTCGAGTATTTCCATGTGACTGTTTTTTTAATACATTTTTGAAAGCCTGTAGACCTTTTTTTCTTTCTACCATCTAATCTTCAAAATCCAGTAGGTTCCCACGACGCTCGAGTAAAGCCCCATTTAGCATCGTGGGCTCCCCTACTATAGGGTTTCTTATCGGGGAAATTCGGTCATGCTTATCCGGACAACAAATAAAGCATTTTTGCTAGGATAATCGAAAATATAGTTTATGTAATATACCGCAATTATTAACAAACATATTTTAAACAACAATAATATGCTTGTTGCAATAATTCTGTTTTTGTTTATGTAATTATAAATAAATGACGGAAAATTGTTATTCTAAAAGAATATCAGAAAGTAATATTATTTACAGTGTTATATTTAAGATTCTGAAAGAATATCAGAAGTTATTTACAGTTTTATATTTAAGTTAATTCTAAAGATAATATGGCGATTCTGTTTCCTGGCTTCTATATTTAGATAATAAATTGCAACACATGAACGCAAAAAGTATAACAAATTTATTGCCGAGCCAAATAACAGATAAAATTGAGTAATCAACCGAAACGAATTATTAAAAATAATGTCTGATCAACAAAACATACGAAATCAAGAGTTACAAGACTACTGTGGGTGTCGAAATTTTAGTTTTTTGATTTTCAAAGCGCAACTATAGTAACTGGAAATAATTGTGAGATAATAAGCCAATTAGAATAGAAAATTAACATGCCGTTTCCCAGAGTACAAAAAGCGGCCCAATTCAACAATATTCATAATAAAAAAAAATCGGAGAAAGGTTTAAGTTGTCGAACAAAAGACATATAGATGGAGCCCGTAGTATCGGTATATTTAATATCTACCATGGCCGAACAAAATGTCAAAATTAATCACAAATAATGCACATAAATGACTAATAGCTACCCCTGGCGCTGTCTCCATCGTTGTTGGGGGTAGCGATTTTTAGATGTAACCGATACGTGTTCGCAGTGGTATGAAATGGTTCTTGGATAAGGTTTGTACCTCTCCCATTGGTATCACGAAAAGGAGATACGCTCGCACGCAGAATTCCCTTTACCGAAGTCTTCGCAATGACGTCACTTGCTGCCGGTAGTCTGACCAGCTTAGTATGTAGAAGTTTTAACATTGGAAATGTTAATGTTCGCGTATAGGACAAAAGTTACGAGTCTTTTCCAAGGCCGTCGACATGAAAGTATCAAGGTCATATGACGCAATACTGAGCGAGAGCCTGTTACTATGTGGGAAGCGATGCGGTGTAGTCGGTCAGCGCCGATCGATATTGTAACGCCTGTTCAAATATTTCTTCCGTGCTATGGCGCTGTTTGTCAAGTCCTGGCCACGCCGAATGTTTATTTTTATTTTGTAAAGTTTAATGAATTTTTTCACAAATTCACGTTTGACTTGATGGCAGAAATAATGTTTTCCTTCCTTTTCCTATAACGATTTCAATCTTTCATGGGATGGTCAGGTGGTTAGGTTAGTTGGCGCATCAGAACGATTCATACATAATCAAAGTGGGCAAGCTGAATATCGAATTACCCTAAATTATTCCCAGTGTTTTAAGTCACTGCCGCCAACTCGATTTGGATATTTTCAGCGAGTGACGTCAAGCGCACGACCGGGTCAAGCTGCTACTCATTATAAGTCGTATTTCCTCTTTGATTGCTCATAGACAGGCCCCTTTTAGAGACCTAAATGGGATCACTCCTTTGTTATTTTTGTCGTCATATTATCTTGTAAATAGATTTTATTATTATTACTATTATTCACGGACAGCCTAGGCTTTGTGGTCTTCGCTTATTTGTTAATGAAAATGAGTAATTATGGACATACCAAAATACTTTTAAGAAAATAAACATTATTATTACTATTCATAGTATCATGCGCCACCCCCATAAGATTAATTTCAGTGATTTTGACATAACTCACCAATTCGACGCACCATCCTAAAATATTGGCCAGTTTTACATTTTCGGGCGTGAGATTTTCCGGTTTCTCCAGCAATTTGTACGCTACTACGGTAGAGAGGCCTCTGGTTTTCTTACCAGTAGGCACATTATATTGTAACACCTTAGCGAATCTTTTCGTTACTTCGGGAATGTCGGTATGTCTGCCAGCTTCAGTTAAATCCCTGACAATATCAGGAAATATTGCCATGAAGTCTCGACTGTCCTCTTTTGAAAATAAAGGGGTACTGGTCATTGGAGGTTTCACCTTCGTCTGAATGGTCGACAATGCCCTGCAACAATGAAAATATCGATAAAGTACGCCGTCTAGAATTTTAATAATAATAATAATAAGCTAATTATACTCTTCGTCGATTTACTGCACTTTTTATGTAGTTGTTGCACATTCTATAGGATACTCTTGGCAGTTTAAAAAAAATATTAGTCTTAGACATTTTTTGTTTAATAACAAAACATAAAAAATTGATTTTTAAAAAAATTAAAATAATTATTAACTTTTTTATTTATTGATACATTATGTTCAAAAAAGCTCATGGCTTTGTGCCTTTCTGATGAGCTCCAGAATAAGGGCGAAAAACGTTTCAAAGGCTTAGCATTTCCAAAAACAGAATGGTAGATTTCATGAAAATGTAATCCATTAGAACGAAACATTTTTTAAGACAAGGTAGGTAAATAAATTCATTTTAGGCCTTTGTTCTCATTTTTAACTGAATCTTCATGACCGTAGGGGGTTATGTAGATACTAGTTTAATCTGCATGGCCTATATTTAGAAAAAAATAAAAATAAATCGCACGTACACATCTTTATTGAATTAACAATAGTTTTTTGCCGCTGGGGATATACCCCACAATACAATTCTATATTGAAGGCTGGATTGCATCTCTACGAAATATTTTTTTTAAATAACCTCTATATTCTGTATCACGTAAATTCCGCATACGTCTTATTTTATATATTGTTATGAATTACACCCCCTTGGAACTGGAGATGATACGCCTATGCCTACTAACAGTGACTGGAAAAACTCTAGAAAGAGCCATGGACTTTTCTAGAGTATGGTTGGAGAAGATTCTTGATGGTTTCTTGATGAATCTAGAAGCAATTTAAGAGTATATAAGGCGCGATTACCGGCGCAGAGGGAGAAGTTTATTTTAGAAGTGACACGTTCGGTAAAAAGTGAGGTTAAATAAAGTGTAAAGGTTATTTTGAATGTTTGAAGTATTGTATAGTCAGTAAATTATTAAATAAAGTGTTAGTGGTGTTTATCTCTTGTTGAAATTATTTTGAACCCACGGATTCATACAGGGTGTTTCCTAAAAGGTGGAAAATACGTAACAATATTTTGCGATATGTATTTTTTAAATTCACTGCATATATGAATATCCCTATCATTAAGTGTTAAACCTAAAAATTTTACAGTATTACTTCTGTTTATATACTTTTCACTCAGACTCATGTTTATATTCTCTACCTTTTTTTAAATTTAATATGAAACAATAAATATTCAGTTTTAACTGAATTTAAATATCGTAAATTTTTAGAGAACCACTGTGCTATTTTATCTATTAGATGTGTACAGACTGACTAATTGAGTTCAGAAGCTTATGTTGAAATTAATATACATCTGCATACATAGATATTTTATATTCCAATAAATATTTTGCGATGTCAGCTACATAAGCAGAAAATATGTAGATATCAGAACAGTTCCCTGAGGTACCCCTACATCCACATTCACAGCGTGTTTGCTGTTGCTCCCCCCTTTTCTACGAAATATTTCGACATATTGCTTTCTGTTTTCAAGATAACATGAAGACTACTGGTGGGGTACTGCTGTAATGCGTCCAGAGCTTGTGAAGTAATCGGACATGGGGTATAGTTCTCTTCATATATTTAAGGCAAATAAAACATGTAGAGGTCTTTGATCTTTACCGCAAAGTCAAAGGCGCCGACACTTTTTATGTGCCTTAAATATATGTAGAGAACTATACATAGTCAAATGCTTTGCTCAAATCGCAATACATACTTACTGAACACCCTATTTTGTCTAATTCGTCAAGGATGTATATTTAGAATTCGGTTGTGGCTGAGATTGTTGATTTATTCTCTCTGAATTCGTGCTGTTTGTTAGGTATTAATCTATCTTTTGATAAAGGAGTCGGGTCTTTCTAGCCTAGAATACTGATGGTAAATTGGCCTGTAGTTATCTACACAATTTGTTGCTTTTTTTACGGATCGGTACTACATTTGCAGCTTTAGGAACTATCCCAGATTCAAGAGACTAATTAACAAGATGGGTCATTGGCTTTAATACATATATTTGCTAAATTCGTTTGTAACAATGCTTGATATATCATTGACTAATACAGAAGATTTATTGAACCGAAAGTCTTTAACTACTTCAAATTAAAAGCAGCTTTAAATCATGTCTCTGTAGAACAAATCCCTGATCTGGGCCTCGATAATACAGGCTTCACTGTACTATTTAGTGTTTATGGTACCCTTAAAACCTCAATTCTAGGTAGTAGTTTACCTAATTAAAAATAACAATTATATATCTCTTGTAACAGCTATTGTTCAAAATCACATAATAAACACCGTTTTTACACAAAGATATATCATAATAATGCTTGTCAATTAATTCATACAGTGTAAAAATAACAGGTAGGTACATCATTATTATTTTTAATTTGAGTGTTAGGTAGGTTTAATGAAATTGACGCTAACGGTACTTACATCTAAATGTCGCTTTATATATTATGTACTTGTGCAATAGATAAAAATCAAATTAGTATCTTTAATAAAACTAATATTTTATATTGTGTATACATCCTTACTTTTGCACAATTGTTTTTAAATTTTAATAATAATAATCTATATTAATAACACCCAAAATAGGAAAAGTAATGAGAAAACTCAAACTTGATATGTCAAGTAATTATTGATTCTTTGAGCCGCTCACCAGTGGCTTAAATATACAGATACATTTAGTAATAAATAATCTCACATTATTAGCATTCAATCACATTCAATCTCTTACACGAACGTTCGTTTGCAAAGGATAAAAAATTGGACTTTCTTAATAACATTATGTTGATTATTTGAGAACGTAGTTAACGTTTGTGATTTGTGAACATCGCCGAAATTGTTCACTTTGGCACATTTTCAACGACTATCTATTGGATTTCTTAATAAAGTCAGTTATTATTATTGTTAAACAAAGACACATAATTAATAATGTAAACATAGTATATATTAAAACAAACATGGTAACACTTTAGTAAGAAAAAACACCGTTGACTAGTTACATTATTACAGTAACGAATAAGCAGCTGACAAAACTTTTGAAAGAAAGAATTCGAAATGGTACGTATATAACACGTGATCAATATTTGCCAATGAGCCTATTTAATCCATACAGAGCGTTTAGCTGCATCGTCATTGACACGTTGTGAAAACGACAACTCGTCCCCTCGTTTAAACAAACATATACAACGTATATTATATATTTATGTAATGGTACTGGCTTTTAAATAACTGTGTGTCATTCGACAATTTTTCGAATATAATTTGCAAATTAAGTTTTTCATGAATTGATTGATTGATTTGCCAGCGTAAGGTGGGCATTGCTGCCGATTCCGGGCATCCATGGAGGTTCGTTCCCACCTGGTCGTCCGTCAAACACGACCAACGGACGACGGCCAAACCGCGTGCCGGAACCAAACCTCGAATGTTTTATACACCGCCGGATCGGCTGTATACGCCGGGTTGGGCATTGGACATGCTTGTTGTCAGCAGCGAGAGCCGCATGACGCATGGGGTGGGAATATAGGATGGGAAATGTAGGTGTTTGTGAGCTGCTTCTTTTAAGTTTCCATGCTTCTATTAAGTTTCCATTTTTCATCATCGGCTGGGGTGTGCAAGTGTTTGCGAGATGCGTCTTTTCAGTTTCCATGCTTCTTTTAAGTTTCCATCTATCGTCATCTCCTTATTTTTCTTCTACTAACTAAGTTTTCTGTTTCTTCTGTTTCTGAATGGGGCAGCTTTTATGTTTTATTTTATTTTTGTTTTTAGTTATTAATCGCTCCACAGGTAAATATCCATTTACAGTTGCTGGGAAAGGTCCTTCCACGCGGTAACAATTTTCTTTTCGCGTTATGAGAAAAGAGGTCCGAAGGGATAGTTTGCTCACCCTGTATGTCGTTTCCTTGAAACAATCGGTTTCAATTTCAGGTAGTTTTTCTATTTCATCACTATGTTTAATACCTTTTCAATTTTGATCTCCATTTCTTGCTTAAAATTTAATAAGGACATAAACAAATAAACCAATGCTAATAAACAAAAACTTATCAGTTTCATTCACACATCTGGCTAGCTATTGTTTATTTTATATCACCCACTTCAAGAAGGGACGGATCCAGGTACAGATTCCACGGTCAAGCAGTACACTTTCTCGGGTTGTTTATATACACTATTTTATGTTGCTTTATTCAACCAACATAATTCTATCAAATATCAACTATACGAAATAGCCAGACCAGCGCAAATTTATATCAATCAATGGAGAACCGTTCACGCTTTAATTCAATACAATTTCGACGTCTTGTTGCCGCTTTATCCGGTTTATCTCGAGATCCCGTAGGAGCCACGAAATACGAGTGTGTCACCGAATTCGACACACTTTGATCCTCAAGTTTTTCATGAATTATTACTAAAATTCATTAAAATCTACAATTCGTATATATGCATTAGCAGTGAAATTTATTATAAAATATTTATATATTTCTTAAATAGACATGTGTACACATTTTTATTTTGCATCGCCATCTATTGGCTTCATCTGTGCGAGGGCTTATGTTTTCTAACGTGGTGATATTCTGCATGTTATGCTCATTTTTATTATTTGGCGCCTTTTGCTAATATGCCTACTTTTGTACTCAAACTTTCTCACTTTCAAAACCAATGCATGATTCTTGAACATCGTCAACATTAATTGTGTTGGGTCGATTTCCGCGCTGATTTCTTCAAAAAAGTAGAACTTGTTTCAAATAATTACAAAAGAATTATTCCTAAAATTTTGAGAAAATTTCTTCTGCAACCATACCTTAATTTCTTATGTTATTTTTATTGAAATTATTCTATAAACAAACACGTTAAGGGGTTGGAACTTGTCTCGGACAACGAAGAAGACTAAACAGGGAAAACATTTATTTAGTATAAACTTGTGTATGTGTATCTATTTTATGTTTGGTTATAGTACTTTGCAATTTATGTTTTTAGAGTTTATTTTGGAGAATTTAGACTGTTAGATACTTTTTGACCCTAACAGTAAATAGGTATGTAATGGAAGTAAAACTGTTTGAACATTCTTATATTTTAATAAAAAGATGATAGTAAGTAAAGCAAATATATTTATATGTGATACTGATAAGTTGTAAATATTTGCATATTTAGTTGCAGGCGTTTTCTTATTTGTGTACACACGACGTTGTTGGATAGCCAGAAGAATATTTAAAAATGTCTTATCGAGTACTCCTTCCTTCTTGGTAGACAATATCTATACTAGTTCAGAGGACGTAACATAGAAAAAGAAACTTAAAAATTTCGTTACTGCTCTGTTTTTCACAATAAGAAGATCCATGCTGGGAAACTTCTGACTGCTACAGGTGGTGTTCAGCAGTGCCAGCTCCAATTTATTAAATATCTACATATTTCCAGAATTTCTAGGTTATTCGGAAATAGACTACAATCTTTACATGTAATTCGTAAAGTTGTAAGTCAGTGTTAAGTTCAAAATCACGCACAATATCCTTGAGATGATTGGCAAAGGTCGAATCACAGTAACCTTTGCTTATACAGCTGAGGCGTGGACTTTAATACTCGACAATATATAATCTAATTGCGGTACATATAATAAAAGTATGAATCTAAAAATAAGATTTTTAAAATGTGGAATTAAACCACATTAAGTTAAGCGACTGGTTTAAATTAAATTATGCTGTTAATATAGTGTTATTGCTAATCTACTTAATAACAAACAATCAAGCCGATATTATTAGTAATTTTTACGATGTCTCATACTGTTAAAATTATTATGGTGTGATAAAAGACAGTAAAGATTAACTCTAATAATCTCTGTAATACCTGGATTCTGTTCTATATGAGAATGAATAAAAATTGTTACGATATAATTTGGGACGATAACAAACAACTCATGTATTGTTTTTAACAATAGAATATTTAAATATCGAGTCACCAAAGGCCCTATTTTTCACACCGTGTGCAAAATTTCAATCTACAAAAATGATATCAGCTTTTGATGTGCAAATAGTGTTTTCATCATCTCCTGGTGATGTCAACTTGTAATCCAGAATAGCGCAGGGAGCTTCATCGTTTGTGTATAATACTTCAGTGACAACCAGTGACAAACATACCTAAGGTTTCAATCTCATTCTGAAAACATACATTTTCGCATCGATTTCTTCAACAAATATTTATTAACAAGATTTTATTGTTCATTTTTAAGATGGTAATTCTGATATATTGATTAACTGCAGCAAACTACAAATAACAAAATTGAACCATTTCAAACTAATTAAACAATGGAACCAATAGTGTTGTATAATAGTATAACAGTGGGTTTCGGTGTGTCGAGCACCCGGCAACACCTGGTGTTCCGCAAGGATCAATACTGGGACCGTTGCTCTTTTATCCCTTTATAAATGATATTGTGGAAGTTATTTAAGCTGACTGTTTACTCTACGCAGATCTCACTTTTTAGGACTATTAGTTCCATAGCGGACTGTAATCTATTATAAAACAGCCTCTCCAAAGTATCTGATTGGTGTGTTCGAAATAAGTTAAACTTAAATATGTCCAAATACAACGTTATGTCATACACAACAAAAAATCATAACCACTACGTTTATAGTATAGACAACGTGGAACTCCAAAGTCCCCTGACTTTCAACGATCTTTGGAATTTGATAAAGATCTTTCCTTTGTACCACACATAAATAACGTAAGTTCAGAAGCTTTTAAGACTTTGGGATGTTTATTCAGATCAAGCACCACCAATACTGATACTCTAAAAGTACCTTACTTTTCTTTTGTAACTAAACTTGAATACGCGTCACTCATCTGGAACCCTCATTACGTAACTCATGTTAATAGCCTAGATTTGTAAAATTATTGTGGTTCAAGTGTGATAGAGTATACTCACCAGTTGGTTTTCCACACCTAGAACTTTTGAATAGATTCCCTAGGGACACTATTGAGAACAGGCGGGTTTGCTATTCTCAAATATTTTTACATAACCTAATACATAACAAGATAGATGGCCTAGAATTTTGAAATATATTAGGTATAGTTTTATGTCTCATTAAATACTCGGATAATGCAAACTTTTTATCCCACTCCAAGCTCTAATAGACTTAAATTTTCTACTATATTCTCAATGTATCATAAATACAACAAACATTGTGACTTTGATATTTTCAGCTGAACTATTAATTCCATAAGACTTTTATAGCCATTGACTCTTTGTTTTTCTTTGGATTCTGCTTTTATGTAGTTTTATTATTATACTTATATGTGTAGGTATTTTAAATTTTTGTGTTTGATCTCTGCTTTTATTTAGTTATAATATTATGTAATCTTATAGGTGCACTTTATATTTCTCTAATGTATATTGTAAGTTCTTAATGTTCTGTTTTTGGGTATCCGTCCTGCTCTGTAAATGGGTAATACCTGTTGAGCAGTGTATGCTCAATAAATAAATAAACAATAAATGAGAACTTAATATTTTGAACTTTGATAAAGTAAATAAATATTGGAGCTTCCCTTCGTAAGAATTGAAGTATTTTTATTATCTCTTTGCTTCTTTCGATTCAAAATTATGCTTTTTCTACAAATTAAACCATTATTTATTTAACAATACACTACCCAACAGAGTACCCAATTACAGGACCAGAGATAATAAGTACTTACAAATAATCAAGTAGAGTAGAAACCAAAATGTAAAATAAACAGATAAAAATAAAAAAGCAAAACAAA
The DNA here is from genome assembly GCA_963583905.1 of Stenurella melanura. Taxonomy (NCBI): domain Eukaryota; kingdom Metazoa; phylum Arthropoda; class Insecta; order Coleoptera; family Cerambycidae; genus Stenurella; species Stenurella melanura. Next base: position 172,122,271 of record OY757310.1, on the reverse strand, counting down.
ACAAAATTTTCATTTACGCAGTTTACCCTTTTATTCCAGCTACATTGCAGTGGAAGATATCAAATTGGCCTTGAAGTGTATTAATGTCGCTATACTCGTGAGAACACCGTATTACACCGTATTATAAATTCCAGCGTGATAGTCTTTAAATCATTTGGGACCAATCAATTATGACCCAATTCAGCTTATATGGAAGAATAATGGGTCAAGTACAGAACCTTGAGATACAACCAAATGACCACTTTGTCGTAATATTCGCCGTATATCCAAGAATATTGAATAAAAAATGTCGTTTGTAGAAAAAGACCAACTTCCTATTTAAAATTATTACTTTTTTTCAGATTTTCACCTACATTGCGCTCCTAAGCTTGAGAAAAAATATGCCAAATCAATATATTTATTTATAACGAGAAATTAACAACAGTAATAAAAGCTAAATTAAATGAAAAAACTGCCGCGGGTACCAACGACTATGAAAATATGCACTAAAAAGATCCAAGTTCAATAAGAATCTCGACTCGAGTGTTACCTACTTATTTGCATAATTTTAAAATAAATATTCAGAACTCAACACAGAACCAAACCTCAGACGCACTTAAATGATTTAAAATAACTGTTATACAGCACCAGCATAAGTAATTTTTGCAGATAATTTTATTTCCTACCTATAGTTTTTGCTTACTTTTCGGGATATTTAAGAAAAACCATAACGTTATTTTTGGTTGAAATTTTTAGTAGATTTTGTAAATAGTCACTTTTTTAATTTAAATACTTCTCTCTGGAAATTCTTGAGGGGGAGGGGGGCATTTTTCTACGGATTTTTTCTCTCTCAAAATCTTCATATCACTGTGTTGGTGATAGAATTCTGAACAACTTCCAAAATGCCCGTCTGTCTGTCCGTCCGTCACGTTTCTTGCAGGCACGATAACTTAAGAACGAAAAGTCCGATTGTATTGAAATTTAGAAAGTAAGTTAGTGTTAGCTAGAGGAAGAACTCAATTGTTTTTGAACACAATCGATCAACAAATAAAAAAGTTATTAATTTTTTAAATAAAAAAATAGTTTTTTTATGTTTTGTAATTAAATAAATAATGTCGAAAACTAACATTATTTACAAGCAAAACTGCGAAGAGTATCCTACAGAATGTGCAACAATTATATATAAAGTGCAGTAAATTGGCGAAGAGTAACTAGGTATAATGGTTAGCTTGTCATTATTATAAACACTCAATCACACGAAAGTAATTATTTTATTTATTTATTTGTAGCTGATTAATAGAAAAAAGTGGCAGCGAATGGCAAATATAATATAATATATTCGAGATCATTAACAGTAATGCATAGATTTTCGTATTCTCAAAACTCAAATCCAAAAAATTAGGTCACTTCATCGTACCTAACTTAAATTACTTTTTTCTCTTTATTACTCACGTACCTATTTACAGCTTAATAATCAGTCCATCAATAATAATTTAAAGAACATTTTTAAGACGACAACATTAGTTTATATTTCAAGGTAAATTTGTCAAGTTACATTTAATAAAATATCAATTATCATATCACTTATCAAACTGTCAATAAAAGTCCAGAGGACAAAACATTAGGTACATGAAACAAGCATTAGATGAATCAACCATATACGCATCATATTTGTAAACATTCTTACAAGGTCGTTGCTACACATTTGTAGGTCATCTAGGGAGACGCAGTAAACAAAGGACCATCCTATAGGGATGTAAATACGAGGCCCCGGTCACGTAGACACCGGGCTTCAAGCAGATCAATGACCTTTTAGCTGAAGACTCCATGCACATTGCACACTCTATCAAACGTATAACCTACAAACTTACCTGATATTATTATGCCTACTAAGTTTAAGCCACCGACTTTTAGAACTTTTATTGCTGCCGTTTAATTCAAGATTTGTTTTGAATTCGTGTTGTCTAGAAATGGCATCACTGCTGGGTACACTGGACGTTTTACTGATGTGCCTCCTAAATTCTCTGAGGATTTCTCGGCTAGTACGATTAGCAGACAACTTAGCTGTAGAAAACATGATTCTCACTTTAACGTGACACTTTTCGATTGCACTTCAACTTAGACACTGCTGGAGAAAAAGCTGCCGTTTTGTATATAAACTGGAAGAGAGAGATGAAAAGAAAACAAGCCGACACGCGAAGCTCTCCCTCGCTCGCGCGACTGTGTATACAAACCCACGTGGTTTGTGAATGGCTAGCTAGCGCATCTTGAATGTGTATACGTGCAGAATCGTTGCTACGCTATGGAAAAGGACTATTTACATCAGCTGGTTGCGAAGACACCCCTTTATTTATAGATTTTGGAGCACAAGTGCGTGACTGCCGTCTTGTCTTCTGTATTTATTGATTTGCTGGAAATAGAGCAAGGTTTGTTGTAGGGTTTGTAATCCGTTTATATCTATAACTTAAGTAAATATTTTTCGAAGAATTACCTACCAAAATAGATTAAATAGTCCAGTTTCTGATTCGGTTAATTTCGTAACGAGTTAAACAGGTAATTAGTTTTTAGAGAACGAAATTGCAAAAACTACAGAGTTCGTCGGACGGACAATAATAGAAAATAGAGCTACGAGTATTTGTACAAGCACATTAACCAAATATAAGGGGTATCTGGGGACATTAGCCTTCACAGGTCGTCTTTATAAGAAATGAAATTGTTTTAAAATAATAATAATAATAATAATAATAAATCACCGGCGTCATCCCTATGAGTTTACACGAAAACATCAAAAAATTAAATTTACACAAGGGTACTTATATAAACTTACAAAAAGCTGTGATTCTAGGAACAACAAGAATAGTCCGCAAGTTCTTGAATCAAACATGAGGGTGCTTGGCTTAGCCCGTACCTCATGAAAGATTGCCAGCATAGAAAGAGCTGAGAACAACAGAGATAATAATAATAATGATTTTATTGTTGGGGTTTCTCTAGCCGGAAGTATTTTTAATTAAATTAATTATCATTAAAACAGAATAATGTTTTACCGTTATCGCGGAAATTGATTTCAATTAGAGCATTCTTTAGGAAATTTGATGGTCTTTCAGAAAAACCTGGTATGACAACCTCTATTCTGCCGAAAATGTATGTCATACCTATTTGAAGGAAGTGGTAGGTAACAAAGTTTTACCGTTAACGCGGAATTTGATTTCAATTAGAGCATTTTTTAGGAAATTTTATGGTCTTTCAGAAAAACCTGGTATGACGACCTCTGTTTTGCCGAAAATGTCTGTCATACCTATTTGCAGGAGGTGATAGGTAATAAATTTTTACCGTTATGGCGTAGAAACACTTGAAAAAAAATTTTGTTCGTTTTTGTGCGCTGTTTCAGAATATCATGGTATGACAGCCTAAAAACTGGCATACCGGTTGTACTTATAGCGGAAGTCAGGAGTCGGAAGGACACGCAAGTATCTGCTACTGGGCAAATTAGTACCCACCCGTTTTCGATGGTGCCGAATCCGATTCCGGAGTTCAAAAAACTATTTGACCCCGGCTACTCTCTGAAATTGCCCCCACACCACCATTAAAGTCTCTTTCCTGGCGCAGACATCAATCCAATCCTGTATTTTGGTGAATTGGCCCTCCTTATAACTTAAGGTGTTAATTCTAGGGGGATGACCCCAATCACCCCTACCCCTCGATTCAACCCCTATTTTTAAAAAGTGGGTTTGTTGGAGGGAAGATGAAGGTGTCCAGGGTTATAACCAAGGGTGGTTTCAATCCCTCCAGGGCGCGGATTTTTTTTGCAAAAAATATTCAATATTTTCAGAGAGGGGTTTGATGGAGGAAAGATGAATGGCGACCAGGGTTGGAACAACCCTCAGGAGTGGAAATCCACCCCGTGGAGGAGTGGGTATAACCTGGTCACCTTCATCTTTCCCCCCTCTGAAAATGGTGAATATTGTTTACAAGAAAAGAATCCATGCACTGGAGAGGTTCATCTACATATAATTTGTGGGATTTTGAAATAATTCATTCAAATGTTTAATAATGAATTATTACTTGTTTGCTTATAATTGTATTGAAACATATTCTTTATAGGATTCTGTTTGCAAAATCCTATAATGTTCAAAAATTAAAAAAAAAATATTTCTACTCTAAAACGGTAAACCTTTGTTACCTCACTTCCTTTAAATAGGTATGACAGACATTTTCGGCAGAGTAGAGGTCGTCATATCAGGTTTTTTTAAAAAAGCATGAAATTTCCTAAAAATTGCTCTAATTGAAATCAAATTCCGCGATAACGGTAAAACATTATTGTTTTTTAATAATAGTTAATTTAATTAAAAATACTTCCACCTAGAGAAACCTCGTCATACCAGGCTCATTTTGTATACGTATGGTTTTTTACAGTCAATTTTCACTAGAATTTTTAAGATCCGCGATGACGGTACTTTTGATGTTAGTGGATCAAAATAATAAAATTGTGTATAGGTGTTTTGGTGATTCAAAAATCTGTTTTTTAAACTTTTTGTAACTTAATTAATAATTGATTTAAAGATTTCTATTTCAATTTTTTTAGCTGGTCCTTGACTATATCGCTGTCATCGCACTGTTCACCATGCATATTTTTCTTTTCCTATTTCAAGTTGCAGGAAAGTCTGTTTCTATGTATATGTCAGTATCTTCAAATTTTTGAGTTTCATTAACAAAAATTATACACTCTTTTAATAAGGGAGTGGGTGGTGAGGGGATGGAAAATATTATTAAAAAAAACCTGAGACCTTCGCTTCTAGTATATACGCCAAATCCCAACTTTCTGTACCCTTACCAGCTTGATTTACTTATTTTACCCTATTTAACCCCCAACCCTTCAAGGGAACAATTTCAAAATATAATCCAGTTCCAGATGTCGGTATAACATATACGTGTACCAAATTTCAAGTCAATATCTTAACTTTATTTTATCAACCCCTTTAATAATGGAGTAGGGGTGGTGAGGAGTTGAAAAATATTATAAAAAAATCTGAGGTCTTGGCTTTTAGTACATACACAGAATTTCAAATTTCAAGTATCTGTACTCTTACCAGCTTGCTTTACTTATTTTCCCCTATTTACCCCCCAACCCTTCACCGGATATGTTAAAAAAACACTCCAGTTTCAGATCTCGTTATAATATACACGTGTACAATATTTCAGGTCAATATCTCAAACCGTTTCGGAGAAATCGTGCGGACAAAAAAAAAAAAAGAGTTACAGACAGACAGACCGACAGACAGACAGACATTTTTTTTTCGCTCAAATTTTTTTTTTCGATTACTATACTTCCAATCCACTACGTGGACGTGGAGGAAGTAATTTGAGGTGTTGGTTCTTAGGATATACGCAAAAAATGAAGTTTCTGGAATCTTATTAGCTTGTCCCACTCATTTTCTCCAGCTTACAACCCCCCCCCCCTCGCCTCCCCCTTTGGTGGGGTGTTTGAGAAATATGATAAAGAAATCTGACACCCTGGCTCCTAATATACAGACCAAATCTCAAGTGTCTGTACTTATTTATCCCCCACCCCTTCAACGGAATCAAAATAGAATCTAATTCCAGATGTCGTTATAATTCATACGTGTACCAAATTTCAGGTGATCTCAATTTAATTTGATCAGCCCTTTTATTATGGAGTGGGGTAGCGGAAGGCTTGAAAAATTTTATAAAAAAATATGAGGCTTTGGCTTCTAGTATTTACACCAAATCCAAATTTATGTACTCTTACCAGATTACTGTTTATTTTCAGCTATTTACCCCTTCTTACCCCCGAACTCATCTCCTGAATCATCACAAAATATAATCTAATTACAGATGAGGTTATAATACATACATGTGCCAGATTTAAAGTGAGTATCTGCAATTTTATTTTATCAACCCTTTTAATAATGGAGTGGGGGTGGTGGGGGGGAGTTGAAAAATATTATAAAAAATATAGTTGGTTATGTGACATAAAAATGACATGGCAGTTGATAAGAAGTGCTGTTAACATGTCAATAATACCTTATTGTGCGGTTGTGAGGAATTCATAGTTGTTTGGTAATTTGAGGGTTGGGGTGGAAAATGTACATATGAATGTTATACGTATAGTGAATGAATACGACGGAAATGAGCAGAGGAAGGGTTTATTGTTTAACTAAATCGAAAGCATATACAGGGTGGGTCACCATCGAAGAGACTATAATTAAAAAATAGTTGGTTATGTACAGGGAAATAATGTTTTTAATGGTAATACAAACATTAGGAAAAATATATAAAAATGTTATGGAAATGTAGAAGACAACTATTCACGACGCAACAGATTCTTTAGACTTTTCTTTGTTTATGTTGCTGCCATAAACCTGGTGTTCGCAAGTCTAGGTACACCCCTACCATTATTAAAGAAAAATCTTTAAAATCATGGTACAAGATATTTGGCGTAAACGTGATTTTTTTTGAGTCAACCAGAACCAAAAATGCACTACCGGTTTATCCGGAGCACTACAAACTGTTTCAGTTTTAAATAGGACTCTATATATTTTCTACTCTCATCTAACAGAGGTTTGAATTACCTTCACATTGTTTTTCTCAAAATTAAAATTGAATCAGTTCCAAAATAATTGTTATTGTTATAATAGAAAAAAAATTACCATGAGAACAGAAAAGTTTACGTCAGCTGTACTGAAACACCTACATAAAAAACTAATAAATTACGCAAAGAATATATAACAAAAAACATAAATAATTAATTTTTCTATTAAATAGTTTTTTAACAATTTGCGTGGATATAATAATTTGATCTTGCCTGGAAATATATTAAAAAGATAGGCACCGGCACAAAATACGGGTATTTTTGTTTTTTTTCATTACATGCGCGCATTGCTCGCTCAAGCGGACGAGCGCCATTCTCTTGCTTAACTCTGATCGTACTAGAAATTAATTCGTTTTTTTGTACAGATTATTAAACTTGTGTGTGATTAATCGTCAATGCTTTTAATTTGTTTATAAGTGTTTTTATAAATAATTTTAAGTATTCATTCTTAAAAACTATATATATATATCCAGATTCAAATTTTTTTGGATTACAAATAATGAAATATATGGGAAATTAAGTATAATTTTACATACCTTTTAGGACCAAAATATTTGTTGCAAAATTATCAGTTTTCATAAGCCCCATTCGTGGAAATTGTCCAACTCTGCATCATTATACACCGCTGATCTATATGCACTACTTCACCACTTAAAAGTCACTGTTATTTCCAAGTACCAAAATGTAAATGTCTGTACGGATTCACTAAGCTAAATCCAAAGCTTAAACAACCCATTTATAACTGCGATCCATTGGTACAGCTTGAATTGAATAAATCTTAAGTATTTATTTGGACCCCAAGCCATATTGGAATATCAGGAAATGAAGCAGCCGATATAGCTGCAAAAGAAGCTGCTAATAAAGAGTCCGATGTAGATTTCAATTTTTTTCAATGCAATGACGCAATCACATACATCAAAAGTGAAGTTGTAGACTACTGACAAGAGCAATGGACACACAATAACAAAGTTGAAACTTATTAAATAAAGTGTTAAACCTTGGAAATTCACACCTTTGGTATTGCTTGCGCTTATATTTTATCCACAGAACATCTTCATTGTGAATCACTTCGTCCTCTAAGATTCTGCGCCAAAACTCCTCGACTTATTGCAGTGATGTTGGTGTCTTTACTTTACTCTGCTGGCCGTTTAGTTGGCGATAGACCTTCTTGGCGTCCTCTTCAAAGAGGTTCTTGTGTTGATGATTCTTTTAATATACCTCCTCAATCTCTGCGCCTTAGCTTGCAATTTCATCTTCAGGTTTTGCTCCACCAAGTTCACTTCATTGGACATTTTTGTAGTAGCTACACATTCGGTCTCATTATTATTATTAATATTATTATTATGATTTCGTAACCTGCCAAGAATGACACCATCACAAAAAATGGTAATTTATTAATTATTTATTAAAGTAATTAAGCCGAAGAAACTAAGAGGTCCTGACAAGACTAGCTCACAGCAACATTACCTATTTGCATCTGAGAAATGAAGCACCTCTGTAAGTAAGTCAGTAAGTTCCCGCCGATTACATCAAATTACAAATCTGTTACGTGTGACACTGTCTAATACTGCCAGATCAATAAACAATGTGTTTAGATTCTATAAGACAATATTGGATTATTTCACAGGATATAAGCATAAAGTGATTGCGGCAGATGACCTCAGCTGTTAGGGCCGCTTAAATCAAATAATAATAAAAAATTATCATCAATCCGTGTGGAATCTGCCTCACTCTCAGCACTATCAAAATAATAATCAATCTCTTTTTCATACCTATAATTTCTTATGTTTGTCTGAGCCATGGCTTCATTGTTATCAAAATAATTGTGTTCGGATGTAGTTTCATGCTGCGATGCGTCAGATTCATCATCTAATACGTAAGTAAGCGAAGGAAAACATGGCGGCCGATTTTTAAAAATTTTGCAATTTTGGGAGGTTTAGGTTTTTATATGTAAAGAAATCTGCTCATCACGATGGTGATGGTCATTTTTTTCCTAACTTGGGTGCAACATATCTTAATATACAGGATGACCCAGAAACTTTTCTGCTTCTGTATAACCCATTTTGATCAAATAATAATAATACCAAATGTCAAACAGTAACAATAGTCATAGTATCATCACTCACAGCCTACTGCGTAAGAGTAATTACTGCGCTTCTTTCGATAACCATGAAATTTCTATACGCATGCTTGAAGCATATTTAACGTTCGATATGTCAAGAAATATTATAGCTAGACCCTACCAACCGTATCAAAAAGATCTAAAAGAACATGTAAAACTATACTGGGTAAAAAACAAACTTCATCGTAATATCACGTGACCTATGCCAGCAATTGTTTTTTTAATTACATTTAAAAAATATATATGTACAACCTTACACACTTTTATACGACACTTTTTTTGTATCTCCAATAATAACTTAAATAAAGGGGTGGGGGGGTCAAAATATAATGACAGAGGCACTGAGCGCCAACACGACTGCGGTACGAAGAATGAGCACAAGCTGATGGAAATCGTCGTTTCTGGAAGCGGCTCCGGTCAGTGGGCGTAAGTCAACTGGACATATTGCATCCATGTTCGTATTAGGCTGGACCGATCTGTATATTTAGCAGCGACTGTGTTCAATCGGTTTTTAGTATGTTGGTTAGGGGAGCCTCCTCGACAATTTTTTGCAAAATCCCTTTTTTGTTTAAAAGTGAATTATTTATTATTTGTTTGCTTATAGTAATGAAACATATTCTTTATAGGATTTTGCAAACAGCGGAAAGAAAATCTATCTATGAGAACTAAAAGAAAAACTATATGTAAAAAATATTAATGAAATCTTTGCATTCTTTCGATAACTTGATTTCTGGTTATGCTAACAAGTAAAAATTCGCATTTGCTATTCTCATTATAACACAAGCATCAGAACATAGTCCCCTACGACTAGGCAGGTTAAACTAGTATCTACATGATCCCCTACGATATGTAAATTCAGTTAAAAATGAGAACAAAGGCCTGAAATTAATTTATTTACCTACCTTGTTTTTAACAATTTTTTCATTCTAATGAATTACATTTTCATAAAATCTCATTCAATTTCTTGGAAATTGGGCAATACCTGATGGCCTTTGAAACGTTTTTCGTCCTTATTCTGGACTCATCAGAAAAGCCCAAAGCCACTCATAACGATGTTCCATGCAAAACCAAGGCAATATCCATGAATAAGTATGAAATATTTGTTATCATAACCAGGAGTTTTTCTTTTAGTTCTCATAGATAGTTTTTCTTTCCGCTGTTTGCAAAATCCTATAAACACTATGTTTCATCCCTTTTGTCATCTCGACTTACCGCCAAATTTCATCTTTATTTCTAATTCGTCTACATTATATTGCCACTACTCCTTATTATGAATACAAACTGGAAAATGCAGGAGTTATTTAACCTGACACTCAACTCATTTAGTTGGTACCTAGCAACAAGCAAAAACTTATTTAAATTTTTAAATATTATAATTTTTATATTCATTCTGAAAATCACGTATTCTACATGTATCGATCATCTTCTGACAGTATTAACAGCAATCGATAAGTAATATAAAGATAATTCACGTAAAAATAATTGATATTTTTGAATAAAAAATAATCACTTTGTCTGGAGTACCATTGGTTTGTGCAAATAGCGTTTATATTGTTTTTCATATTATTTCTATAGCTACTTGAAATGCAACTTTATTAAAATACAGAACATTTCCTGGTTTATTAAATCGGTAAGTGTGTTGTCGGATAGATATAAATCACATTTGACGCAATCCTAAAGGTGCATGAGTATCGACCTTGCGAGGCTACTTCGAGTGGCTTCGATAGTTTAGTCTACATATATCTGAGAATCATAATTCACATGCATTTGAGACTGGCCTCCTAGGGGACAATATTACCAAATCTATTTTCATTAATTAAAACCTGACTGTTGCACCACCCGGTATATATATATATGTCATATGACTGAAAAATGCTGAGACAGCATGACAGCAACCGCCGAGAATGCGGGCAGGGGTAAAGAAGTTAGTTCTCAAAAGAATCTTATTCGGTGGGGTTCGAAACATTTATCTTCTAAGCTTTAAACTGCATCCAGCTGTATATTACTTGTTACATTTCTAATTAACCCTTTATAAGTTCCTGATATCTATACTATGATTGGTATCAAGGCATGTTGAGCAATACTTGACACTTCTTCTTCTTCTTTTGGCATCATAACCCAGGGTGGGTTTTTGCCTGTCTGGCTATTTTCTTCCATTCTCTCCAGTTTCTAAAACTCAGCTCTCAGGTCATCTTCTATATCATCTATCCGTCTCATCCTAGGTTTTCCTCTTCATGTTCCAGCAGATTTCAACTCACAGATTTCCCTAGTTACTCTCAAGTCCATCCTGTTGACACGTCCCAGCTATTATTAATGCATTAATGCTTATTTAATGCCTATTTAAACTGCATCCAGCTGTATATTATTTGTTACATTTCTAATTAACCCTTTATAAGTTCCTGATATCTATACTATGATTGGTATCAAGGCATGTTGGGCAATACTTGACACTTCTTCTTTTTTTGGCATCATAACCCAGGATGGGTTTTTGCCTGTCTGGCTATTTTCTTCCATTCTCTTCAGTTTCTAAAACTCAGCTCTCAGGTCATCTTCTATATCATCTATCCGTCTCATCCTAGGTTTTCCTCTTCATGTTCCAGCAGATTTCAAGCCACAGATTTCCCTAGTTACTCTCAAGTCCATCCTGTTGACACGTCCCAGCTATGTTAGTCTTTGACTATTTATATTTATTTAATAATGCCACTCCCTTTATTGATCTGATTCAGTTCTGCATGAATGCCTATTCTCCATGTTCCATCCATTTGAAGTATTTCCTCGTCCATTTTTGTTATGGTCCAGGTCTCACATCCATATTGTATTACAAGTCTAATTAAGGTTTTATGTATTTTAGTTTTTGTGTTTCTGTCTAATAGTCTACTTGTCATTGATTTTTTGTGGGGGTAGTAACATCGATTTCCACTTACTATACGTGTCTTGATTTAATTGCTTATGGAATTAGTTTGGTAAACTTACGCTCCTAAGTATGTAAAGGTTTCCACGCGCTCAAGGTTATAGCTTTCGATTTGGATGCTGTTGCTATTGTTGGTTGGTGTTCCTTTCACTTCCATGTACTTTGCTTTATTTTCATTCATTATAAGACCTCTCCTTTGGGACTCTTGATCAATTTGAGTAAACGTTTCATCTAACTGGCTTTTATTTCTGCTGATAATAGACACAGTCCACCCATTTGTAAGATGGCCTGTACGTTCTTTGAACCTTGTTTTATTTTGAGGTTTCGTTTGTCCAACATATTGCAAATTAAAATTCTCACAATTGATTTCGTAAATCTTAGATCTTTGATTCAATATCATTTAGATGTCATATCAATTTGTCATATCTAGGTCCAAAAAACTTCTTGCTTAGATCGTGGGTAAATCGTGGTTCGTTGAGAATTCATACAAATTTTGAATTCCATTCGGAGTCAAAGGTCGAGGACTGCTTCACTTCATTCTATGGGGCTAGTAAAAACTCAAGTTTGGCACATAGTGGAGCACATTTTGACCAAGTACTAAAATAATTTTCTGCATACGTAAGTGTAAGACAATTCATTTAGTGGTAAACTGTTTCCTTCTCTTTATGTATCGTTTTTTTGCTATATTTTGTAGTGTTGGAAATAAAACGATTTCTAACAGACATTTAAATTTTTCAGGTAGCCTTGAAAAACACAGTTAAAACCAATTGTCGTTGGAATTTTATTATTCATAAAAGTAATTAGTAACACACACGCCAAATGGAAAAAAAAATATAAAATACACAATTGACCATAAAAATAGCAAAGTAATACTGCGATGTAACTTTTCATTACGTAGTTTTAGGCGAGTCTGCCTGGGGTAAAAAAGAGATGATTTTATAAATTTTGTATACCATTTGAGTTAGCAACTCATTCTTATAGGAAAAATTCCGCTGAACAAGATTTTCTTATGAAAAATTTTCCTAAACTGTGAGCTTCATGGTCAAATAATTGTTTAAACAAAGTTTTTTTCGATTTTATTTAATAAAATGAAAACGGTTTGACGGATCCAAAAAAATCTTGATTCAATCGAAATATATTTTCAATACGCGTCGTTTAGTGCCAGGCATAACTCATTTTGTCAACCCGTTCATATGTTATAGCCAAAATAAATTTTTTAATTAACAAATTGATTACTCCGAAACTAATGAGGTCAGGATATTGTTTTTTCAAAAAACATGCCTTTTATACCAAAGAATATACCATATTTTTTTGGCCCGTATCTTCAATATTTTTTAATTGTTTAAACAATTGGTATAATTTGTTAATTAGCAAACAACTTTTTTTTTCGAAAGTTTGATCGACTTCAAACCAACTTTAAACGAATAATATTGATGTCGGGCATAACCCCCATGTAAGTCTGCACGAATGCAACTTTTTGCTTTTGTTTATTTAAAGTTAAAATTAATTTTGCAAATTAATAAATGGAATATCTCGGCTCTGGATAAGCGTATCGAAATGGGGTTTGTGCGTATAACAGTGCTTGGAAAAAGGAAAGTTTTGAGACCACTTGATCGGATAACCGGAACCGGTAATAAAAGTGATATTGCGTGAGAGGCTCTAATTTGTTTATTAACAGCTTTTTGGACACGAAGTTCGGTGCAAATGAATGCTAACAAGTTTTTCTATCAACCACAAAAAGTTCTACAAAAAATATTCAATCCTTGAAGAATTATACGCGTTTTTGACCATTAAAAAAATCTCCCCCGCAACGAGAAAATAGTAAGATTTGACGCGCAATGGGGTGGCGGGTTCGATCCTCGGTGTGGGCAATTTTTGTTGTTGTCAAATTCAATTTTTTTCCTGCAATAAAATATTTCCTATAATAAAATAATTTTTAAATTGTAAAAAACGCTATTAATAATTATTTATTCTTGAGACCTTTATTAAATCCGTAACTCTCGAACTGATGCTGTGCACTTGCTTTGTATGCTCTACATTTTTTACAGTCGAAATCATGGAACGGTGGAAGGGGATGGGCTCTTTTGTGAGTGGGGGCCGGTTCTCTACAACACGGTGGTCCTTGACCGCGTTGCGTGCAGCTGTTCGTTCTTTCCGCAGATTTTTTTTTTGCTACGTACAGACGTGTATTTTGAAACACAGCATTTTTTTCCCACTTGTTCATCCAGAATTTCCGATTTTCTTTTCTTTCGGTTATATTTGATCAAAGATTTTGGTGCACCAAATACCATTTGAAATTATTTCCAAAACATATTATTCATTCTAAGAAAAAAGTGAAAAAAGAATTTTTATCATTTTTAATTTTGGTCTTTTTTCAACAGGCACCACCCTCAAATAAAGTAAAACAAGCCTTCTCTTTTACAAAAAGTAGTAAAGAAAAACAAAAACTACCGACAAACCCTCGTTGGACAAGAACAATCATATGTTTGTTGCAAGATAGCGATTTATTTACTAAAAATTGCAAAAAAAAAATATTTACGAGGTTTTTAAAAATTTCTCAGAAAGCAAACATTTATCATCATAAAAAATTCTTGTCGAGGATCGAACCCGCCACCCCATTGCGCGTCAAATCTTACTATTTTCACGTTGCGGGAGAGATTTTTTTAAGGATCAAAAACGCGTATAACTCTCCAGGGACTGAATATTTTTTGCAGAACTTTTTGTGGTTGATGGAAAAACTTGTTAGCTTCCATTTGCACCAGGTTGGCGTCGTAATCAGTCGCCTGTCTGACCAGCGGATTCCCATGCGCTGTTGCGCGGGCGTATAGATTCTTCGCTCTGTCCCGGATGACCTCAGTTACCGGGATGTATTCCAGGTCTCTGAAGATGTCGATGTTTCTGACAAACCATGGTGTATCCACGGCGCACCTAAGTGCGATGTTTTCCACGGCTTGTATCCTCTTCAGGTGGGTGGCTGGTTGGTATCCCCAGGTTAAAGAGGCGTAGGTCAGAATAGGAGCAATGAAGGTCCTGATAAACGTGAACTTGTTCCTCAGGTTGAGTTGCCTCTGTCTACTTATCATAGAGTAAAGTAGAGTCCTCCTCGTCCTCGCTTTCTGTATTATTGCTTCTGTCTCCACGTCATGATCCATGATAACGCCAAGGTACTTGACGGTATAGTGCCATTGGATGTTATCGCCGTTCATGGAAACGTGTCCTGTGGGAGCTTACTTCCTGACTCTCTTGAAGAGGATGGCTTTGCTTTTCTCCACGTTAACTTTGACTTTCTACTTGTTGCACCACTCTTCCAGAAGGGATGCTGCTTCCAGGATATTGTGGGTGGCAAGTCTTACACTCCATGATCTTACGATTATGGCAGTGTCGTCTGCGTAGAGCGCCAAAGGGGTCCTCGCGGTTCTTGGCGTGTCGGAGGTGCCAGATCATCCGAATGAAAGAGACTGCGTAATAAAATAAACAATAAGGGACTTGTCTGTCTAGGTACTAGCATTATTCAATCTTCTTCGTGCTAGCCTGACGACAAAGTCATAATTAGATTTTAATTATTTTTACAAGCTATTTTTGTTAATTCATAATGTAATTCCAACTTTGGCAATTATTAATAATTGTGCATTAATATTGAAATTAATAAACGTGGTAAAGTCGAATTTAATTAATTGTCGTGAGTGAAAATCCCCGTTATATTTGTAACAATATTACTAATTTTATTCCGTTGTTATAGACATCATATTATAATTTAAAATTGAAATAATATATATTTTTTATCAAAAACACGTGTGCACCCACTAATTAGTGGATGCACATGAGAAACTTCAGTTAGTACAATAATGAACGAAATTATTACATATTTGTACGAGTGTACAATATAATTATTTATCACTACATCTCAAAATGATAAAATTAAAATGTGATTTAACTATTTGATTAGAGCACGAATGCACATTAAAAAGATACACGAGGAAGGAGACCTTCGTTTGACCTCTGGCCTCGTGTAGGTGTTGTGATTTTTTTAAATCCATGGCGATACGAGAAAACAAATACTGATAGTCCATGAAAAAGTTGTAAAAAAAGACGTAAACTTAAAAAGTGTTGTGACTAGGATGAGACCTGGTTATGTCCCCGTCTTCGAGGGTGCTGAATACAATGGCGATATTTTTAGGTCTCCCACCGCTCGGAAATACCCCCTAAACGCGAAAACCCACCCCTTTTTGCCTTTTTCCATTCTAGGCATGCGAGGGTTTGTCGGATCGGGTTTCTCGGGTAGGCCGTATGGACTTTGACCATCCAACATATTAGCAACCCCCGAGGTTAAAACTACCTCCTCCCCTTCCCACATTACGTAGGCACGTTTCCTATGCTCCACGTGACGTAACACTTGCCGATTCTAACAAGCCAACCTGTCTTTTAGTAACATTGGTCAAATTCATTTAATGCGTACCCGACAAACCCCGAAACCGCTTCAGCTGGATGTTGTATCCCTTTAATTTGGAGTTAACAAGGATCTTCGTCTATTTCGTCGTCTATGTCTGACTGTCTTGCTTCCGGTTTATTACCCTCCGCCCCATTAGCGTGCAATGCACGCGCGTTTGTGGGGGACCTGAACATTTGTGAATATGTTTATGATACACGGTGTGGCAAGCATTGAATCCAACGTTGACAAATAAAGTTAAACCGGCGCCATACGATGCGTCCAATGCCATCTAACGTTGATCACATGATAGTTTATCGCATCAAGTGGCCATTCTTCAAACGCTGAAGGATGGTGCCGAGTGGCCAACGTTGGCCGCTTGCGATGTTTCGGCTCTTGGCGGTAAAATTGGCATGCGTCGAAGGTTGCTTCCAATTTTGAACGCTGAGTTTGTTTTCAATCTGTACCCCTGCTACACGAATGGTTAAACAAGTCTTTTGCGTTTTGTATTGCAACAGGTAGGTTTTAATAAATTTATCTAATTTTTAAGCTTATTAATCTTAACATGCAGTCCTAAGGGACTACATAATATAATACCCACGAGGTGACGTCACTTTCTCGGGCCTCGGCTAGCCGAGCGTATTTCTGTAGAAATGCGAATATATTAGTCAGGGATCCAGCAATCGATATTCCGCTTATTTCTCCATTGCTATGCCACTTTTAGACATACTTTTAAGATTCGGTCTGTATTATGTAAAATTGTCTGCCGAATTCATTTCCGGAGGGCGATTTGCGATAAAGGCTTGAGTCTACCACTCATGTTAATTTTACACCTCTTTTCGGCGATACACGATATTTAAAAAATTTCGAATATAACTCATGCTGTTTCGAAAACTACAAAAGCTATAGGATCAAATTTTAGACGGAGGTTAAATAATGTGTAACGATTACGATAGGAGCGTTGAATTATAGTCCTTTGGGTTATGTATACCCTCCTAGAAAAAATGAAGAACGCAAGGGTACTGAAATATTGTAGAGAAAAATGTAGCATCGAGATACTTTTTTTATTTCTAGAAATATTATATCGATTGTATTAGCGGTATTGTAGTAAAAAGTCCAAATTAAATTTCAGTGAAAGAATTTTAAGAATCGGATTAATCCAGCGAAAGATATCGATTATTTCGAGAACTATAGGCATCGCGGGTTGAATATGAGTCACTTCCTTCAAATCCGATAACGTTCAAATATGTGGTGTTAATTGATTCCATGTACTATGTCCAAAAACATCAAAACCATAACTGCCGGTCGTATGAAGATTTATATTTCCAGTACATAAGAAATTATTCCTCCGTCACAGATACGACAACTGCATAATATTAGTTGGAGATAGATATGAACACGGATTAAAAGATTATGAAAGAGCCCGACGTATAACCAAATTATCGCCGAAATTCAAACTTGGGGATAAACTGTAACGCCCCTAAGGACTCTTCACTGAGCTAGGAGGCAGCTCTCGAGTCGGAAGCAAAGGGGGTGGGTAAGGGATCTTTTGTTCCTTAATATTATCTTTAATAAGTGGTGGTAATTAGGCGCCACTTGACCTTGGTGACATTAAAGCCAAGAAAAAATGCCAGCCTTGTTTTTGTGGGGTGGTTATAGCACTACTATAAATAAAAAGTCGGGTTCTCAAAGTTATTTACTCGCGTTTTGTGATTATTACAGCGTTATAAAAGGGTGACAAATAATGCATTATTTATAAATTTAAAAGGTTTTTATCTGAATCTCAATTGACGGAACTCTACAATAATGGTTCACTCTGACTTTACAGTTCAGTTGTCCTTTGTTAGGTCCTGAGACAGGGTACCAGGACATCCTCAACCAGCCACATTACGTAATCGAGTGCTTCGTCTCTCCTTGGCGGGTAATACGGGCGACTAGCAGGTACGATTCGGCGGGACAGCGCGGGGCTGCGGGCACTTACTTTTCTAACTAATAACAACGGCGACAAATAGTATATGGTTACAAGTTATTTCCTCGCAGAACAATAAGTATTGGATTTACGCCATATGCTTCCAGGGTACGTGTATATGGGGCATGTGCATGTAGATTACGAACATTCAAACAACATATTTCTATCTATTTAGTCAGTTAGGCCGGCAAATATTTCGCTAAGACATGGCCTCTTCTCTATCAGATTACGTACAGACTCAACTTGCTTGATACTGAGACGTTACCAGCTATCACACGCGTGTTTTACAGATTATTAAATGGTCGCTAAACCCCTTCGATTTCCTTGTCCTCCGAAATCGAATCCACTTTGACTTAAAATCTCTATTAAAAAAGACGACTTAATGAAAACTCGTAGATCGCGCAGTGACGCGCTCCTAGAAAGGTACGTAGTATGCCCGCACGCTGTTCTTAGCTGTAGGTGATCCACAATACCGCTTGCATTTCAAGACCGACATAAACAGGTGCCTAACACAATGTGTTCCAGTGCAAATACTTAATTAATCCTTCAAACACACATTCTTATTTAAATTGTCGAAATGCCTTTTAATACCCGTTTTGGGTCCCTATTGTTTGCATAATTATTTTCCAAAGTTAGCCACATAAGGGGAGAGCCCTATAAAGTACAATACATGTGTTACAAAATTCATATTCCTGAGTGGAAGGTGTTTATGCCCAATCCTAAGAATAAGCAGTGTCTACGAAATACTTCACGCACCTCCACATTTTGGGAAACGATATTACGTTAATAACCACTTATCGGTGGAACAGCAACTAATCTGTCAGCTGTTGACACTGCAATTTTAAATAATGACCTCAACGGGCGGATGTACGGTAGCAGCTTCTTACTTTTTCAAATGCTTGTACGGTCGTTCTAACTTTGATGTAGTTCAGATCATTTACGAACACATTTATTTAAAAACTGCAAAATGGGTTTGAGGACATTGCCACTCACTCAAGACGCCTTCGTTCAGCATGTAAAGCGAAGTGCTTACACACTGTTTGTGTGAAAAAATGTTAGTGATCTATCCCCTAAATTACTGATCATTCACGAACATGCTTGGAAGATAGAGCATAATAATTTCACTTCAATCATAATCACGAAACATCCAAAACAGGAACAAATAAATGTCACAACTTGTAAGTGTAAAAATAATACGCGCAGTAATAGGCATTGTAAGAAGTTACGAGTTGATTGCACATTTAATCCGTGTTCATACCTATCTCTAACTAATAGTATGCAGTTGGCATATCTGTGACGGTGGATAATATTTTTCATGTACTGGAAATATAAATCTTCGTACAACCGGCAATTACGGTTTTGATATTTTTGGATATCCTACATGAAATCAACTAATATACAGTTTTGAACGTTGCCGGATTTGAAAGAAGTGACTGTGTTCAACCCGTGGTGTCTACAATTCTACGAGCTAAATGGATATTTCTCGCTTGAATAACCCGATTGTAAAAATTCTTTCACTGAAATTAAATTTGGACTTTTTACTACAATACCGCTCAACAATCGATATAATATTTCTAGAAATTGAAAAGGGATCTCGATGCTACATTTTCTTCTACAATATTTCAGTACCCTCGCCATATACTATTTAACCTTAATCTAAAATTTGATAAAGATAAAATTTTAGTTCAACTCTAACGTTAATATTACACCTCTTTTCGGCGATACACGATATTTAAAATTATTCGGATATAACTCGTGCTATCTCGAAAACTATAAAAGCTGTCTTATAGTTTTGGAGATTGCACGAGTTATATTCGAAAAATGATAAACTCGTGTATCGCCGAAGAGAGGTTTAAAATTGACATAGGGGATGAACGCAAGTCTATATTACAAATCGCTCTCTGGAAATGGATTCAGCAGACAATTTTACATAATATAGACCTATTTTAAATGTATATCCAAAGATGCATAGGACTGAAAGGCTAAACGGTCTCTGAATCCCCTACTACATCTATTGTTATTGATCCAATTGAACTGACTTTCTGACACTATGGCATGTTATACCTTATAATGAGAAATAAATAATGGGAAACTGCTATATCGCTAAATGAACCTATTTATTGCCGTCTACCGATCTCTGCGGTAATTATAGATCACCCTGTATATAACTTTTTTGCCAATTATAAAAATGCCTGCATATTTAATTCGAGCAGTACATGCAATTAGAAACAATACACAGCAGGCCTGACGCCGCTAATATGCGAAAATAGGTACCACAGTCTAGTGAGTATTCGAAGAATGACCTTTTTCAAATTTTGCCTACAATCCAGAAAATTTATATACTTTTAATCAGAAATGGAACAAAAGCGGAATACATTAATGTCACCGTTTGTAATTAGTTCATCAACACGTCGAGATGAATTTATACAGCCCAAACAAGGACAAATAGATTCAGAGCGTAAAAATATCTATTTTTCACGTTGCGTCAATAAAATACATTTGTTTAAGGTTGATGTACGGTAAATATGGGATATATAAGAGACAATTAGATTTGTTTGTAAAAAGATCTATTGTAATGTTTATCACGAAATTAAGTTATAATATCTGTTTTGTACTAAAGAGTGAGTGGCTATTGTTATTTTTAGACTATTTGCCCAATAGATAAGGAACTGAACTGAATACGTTTGACATTTACTAGGATGCTAATTTTCTTTTCAACAAAGATACAAGGCTAAGATGCTTGCACATAATATTCATTTGTTGTTGATATAATGATTCTCACGTGTAAATATAATGTTTGTCCGAAAAGTAGCTGTATAACAGAAGAAGGTGAATAACTAACATTATCACGAGCAAGTGTTTGCAAAAGGAATTACTCTCTCTATATGTATATATACTTTTAGATTACTATTTTTAGAACGCATATCTAGACAAATTTATTTGGTTTTAAAATAAACAAAATTAAATAATTTTTAAAAAGCATTAAACGGAAACATTCATTTTTGTTTCTATTACAGTATTTTCAGGCAGGCTTGCATATGGAACGTCCTACAAGCTTGAATATCATGGAAAATTATCTATTTTCTTAATAAACTTGAATAACTCTAAAACCGTTGAAAATAATCACTATTTGTATAGATATACAGGAAAGCAGCCATACTGGAAGTATTTTTAAGTCAAGTCATGAAAATAATATTCAGAGTGACCCAGTGACTGATGAAATGAATGTGCTAATCTTAAAGCAAATATTCGAAAATTAGATTTGCAATTAAATTTCCAGAAGTATGAAGATGTATCAAACGCCACAAATTAAAAGAGTATAAATCGAAGCTATTTAAGTCGTCTCTGTTAAATTTTGTTAATTTTTTGATACTATTAGTGATATAGTTGATACTATATTAGTGTATTTATAAAAGTGACTAACTGATATTTTAACTATTTGAATAAATTAAATACCTACTAAAATGAATTTCTTTTCCCCCCAATTTTTCGTTCGGCTTTAAGTATGGGAGTTCCACAGGGCTTGAGCCCTATTGGGCCCTGCGTTATTCATATTATATATAATACGAGTAACTCATTAATATACCGGGTGTAAACGAATAGTGGACCACCCCTTTAACTTCCTTGTTTTTATGATATCGGGATGAAATTTTGTATGGTGAAATTAGGTAAGATTTCCAACTTTCTGAGACCTATCTGCCATATTTGTCACTTCCGGTTTCATCGCAAATAACCCTAAAAATAAATACAGTACTACAGAAGGTTAATAAATTGTTTATTCCAATCTCTAATTTAAAAATTGTTCAAAATGACCTTCATTTAGATCTCTGCACTTCCGAATTCTTTTAATAAAATTTTGAACATTTTGCAACTCTGCAGGGGATATGTTGTCAAATGCCACCCGCACACGATTTTCTAAATCCACTCTCCTATATAATCCACAGCTGTCGAGTACACAATATTTTTTAAATGAATCCTTAAAAATAAATCTATAGAAGTTAGATCCGGAGATCTCGCGGGCCATCTAACAGGACCGTTTGATCCAATCCACTGCTCCTCGAATCTATTATTAAGATAAGCAGGAACATTTCTGGAGTTACGGGGAGGCGCTCCGTCCTGCTGAAAATAGAGTTGCCCCTCTGAGCTAAAGGCAAATTATCTATACCATCTTCAATTTCATTTTGAAGAAACTCCAAATACCTTTCTCTGGTAAGTGGGCCATCAAAGAAATAGGTCCTATAATCCAGTTATTCTTTAACCCCGCCCAGATTTAGTGTCTCAAAACGCTAACTAAATGTTGATTTTCTGTGGCCCAATATCAACAATTATTTCTATTGAACATCCCGTTATTTGTGAAACGAGATTCGTCTGAGAACAATATGTTTTTGTGGCATTCTCTATCTTTCCCATACTTTTCCAGAACCCAATTGCAAAAAATCATTCTTCATTGTCATCTTAATAGGGGTGCTGATGTAATTGGTATTTAAAACTTTTTAAACTTATCCTTTTTTATAATTTTCCATACTGATTGATGGCT
The DNA here is from genome assembly GCA_963583905.1 of Stenurella melanura. Classification (NCBI taxonomy): domain Eukaryota; kingdom Metazoa; phylum Arthropoda; class Insecta; order Coleoptera; family Cerambycidae; genus Stenurella; species Stenurella melanura. The sequence continues at coordinate 172,099,717 of OY757310.1, read as the reverse complement.
AATTGCAGCGTGATGGGCTATTTCCCCTGTAGATGATGTAGGATGTACCCTTACATGAACTAATACTTTGATTTCAGTATTTTCATTTATAGTGAATCTCGAATCATCATTGTTAGATGATCTTCACAGTTTTTGTTCCTCCTTTGCAAACTGGCGACGGTTAGGATGATTCCTATCTGGATAACGTCTCGCGCATAACTCCGCCGCTTGAACAGAATTTTTCTTACATTCCCAGTATATTAAAAGCATGTCGACTTTCTCACTTTTATTGTAACGAAATTCCATTTTCAAAATCATTTTGGATGCTAAACACTCAAACTTATCAAAATCGCTTTAGACGCTTATAACGCCCACCTGGCTGTTTATTAGTTTACAGGTGATAACGTTAATGTTTTTTTTAAGGTTTAAGTTCGACAAGTAATGTTCTTGCTCGTGATAAGGGTCGTGGATCGAAGATCTTAGTGAACCAATAAAAATAGTGAATACTAATGGGCGCCAAGTGATTTACATAATAATATTACCCTAACTAAAATTTATGATAGCTCAGCTAAAAATCACTAAACAAATCTGAGTTGCAAATTTATAATGATGTCAAAATTAAAGAACACGGACCTTAATTGTGTATAAATAAATATATTAACAATAAATACCTAAATTACAAAAACAGTGGTGTACAAATATTTTTCTATAACGTGCACGTTACCCTTGCAAGAGTCGGAGTTTTTGGACACCGCGGACTCAAAACAGCTAGTTGTCCAAACACCCTTACTATAAACTTTAAAAAATGTAAGACTGATGAAGGTATCAATATCACAAGTAATAAACAATTGGATCTTTACATTACCTTATGTAATCCCTGACTTCTATCTATATACATACTTCGTTTAAAGGTGAAACGAGGTGTCTTCTCCCGGAAAATTCCGTGATCCTCTAGGATTTGCGACTATTTCAAAAGTTATTCATAGTAATACTTAACTTTTCCCAAAATATTACTTTTGCTGCTTAAAAGTAAGTGGAGCCAAACAAAAACGTCTCGTGCCGATTTCCCCTAACATCAACAGGAGACGTTTATACAATTATGTAAGGTTATCTAATATCCAAAAACACTCATAAATAAAATGCTAAAGAGGGTATCTTTGACCAAACAACCAATCCTCAATTAGACTCCCTCTTAGTGGCACTATGGGTATATTTTATCCGCAAATTACGAAATACTTAATTAAAACTAGCACACGGCCGTTACCTTGCCTTTCGTACTTCTTTCTAGACCGCTTGTTCTTTTTTAAAAACTTGACCGTTTTTTACTTATTTTCTTATCGCCTATGAGGAGCAACAAAACACAAGGCTTTGCACGCTCGCTTACAGATGTCTCCTAGAGTATCAAAAAGTAATATAATAATTGTTTATAGTCCAGGAACTCTTGTTATTTTACGATTTCTTAAAATATCGTAACACGCTAAACACTTAAAATACGAATGAAAATTGAAACATAAGCACAGCAATTGTTTATTAGGGATATTACGATGACACCAAGGACCTACTTTAATTAACTTTATTGTATTTCTGCGGCGATAATGGCTTGACTAATAAACAAAAAACATGCTGGTGAAAGGACTTTTCTTACTAAGATATAAAAAGTAAGTACTGAAGAGTCCATGTTCATATAATATTTAAAAACTACATCATGCGAGTTCTATTGTGTACTCGACAGCTGTATATGGATCTGGCAGTGTAGCTGACCTCCCTCGATATGGTCGCCCTAGCACAAGCAACGAAACCAAATTAAACATTCTTCTAGAAAGTGAGGAAAACCATCATCTTTCGACAAGGCACCTGGCTTTAAATCATAACGTGAGTCAAACTTCTGTGGTACGTCTATTGAAAAAAGAAAAATACCATCCATACAAAGTGCAATTAATCCACGAATTGAATGAGGACGGCGCTTACAGTTTTGTGAACAGTTGATGACTTTGTGCGATGAAAATCCAAATTTTTTAAAGAACATTGTTTTTTCTGATGAAGCTACATTTTCTTTAAAGGGGACTACATCGGCATAACTGTAGGAATTGGTCATGCGAAAATCCTCATTGGACTCAAGAAGCTCATACACAGCGACGAGGCAAAGTAAACGTGTGGGCAGGTATGATTGGTGATCGTTTATTGGGACCTTTTTTTTTGAAGAAAATCTTACGGCCGCAAGATATTTACAGTTTTTGCGAGTTGAGTTAGTACCAGCCTTAGCAGTTGTTTCCAAACAATAAAGATGAAGATATTCCTGCTGAAAACGTCTGGCTTCAGCAAGACGGGGCCCCACCTCATTTTGGGATAGTAGTGCGTCCCCGCGTTCGTCGGATTTAACCCCCTTAGACTTTTTTCTTTGGGGTTACTTAAAGTCAAGGGTGTACTTTAACATACCGAATACCACAAAAGAATTGAAAGACAGAATTGGCTTGGAGATGAGACGAATTGCCCATGAGATGATTCAGAACAGCGTGCAAAGTGTCTACACCCGTCTTGGTCAATGCCAAATGGTTAGAGGGTCGCAATTTGAGTAATGGAGATGATTTTTTTCTCATAATTACTTATGTAAGGTATCAATTTTTTTCATACCACTAGAAAGCTAAAGGAATATACCACCAAAAACAGTAAACAAAAATGTCTGTTTCCATTAAAAAAGATTTATGATGAAGTCACAACTCAAAAACCAATGACGTCATAAATTTTGGTATAGTGACAAAATGTAGCATTTACAAAACTAAAATCGACCTGTTCGAGGATTTTTTTGACAAATGACACATACCAAAAGTATGGATTTTGTGCGTTTCTTTAGGTTCACACTGCATATTTCAAGTCAATATATTAAACCGTTGCGTTGGTGAGAAAACGTGCGCAAAAAAAAAAAAAAAGGTTACAGACAGACAGACAGACCGACTGACAGACCGATAGAAAGACAGACACCACTGCGTGGATGTGGAAGTAAAATTAAGGAAGTTACGCAGATGTGTATGCGAGAAGTGAAACGCGCCGTATGGTGAAGGTACCCGAAAAAAAAAATGTTTTCAAGATTTTATTTTATTTTGTGTATCAGTTATAACAACCAATAATTGCACAAAATATCTGCTATGTAGGCCTAATATTTTCTGAGAAAAACACCTGTGACATACAGACGAGCGGACATACGGAAATTATGAAACTGCAAGGGTTCCACGGAACCTTAAAAACCCGGTCAGGATCTCTGCCGGGGTTGTTTCAATAACCGGGCGCCGGGCGGGGGGTAATTTTTCTGTTCTTAATTTGTGTCATCGTCGACAAATTCAAACCAAATATATAATTTTTTTAAATTTCTTTGTTTTATGCTAATACGCAAGTACTCTGTCTTTCAGACAGACCTAAAAGTTCTTTATGTACAAGGCTAGATCAAATAAAATCAGCTCCACCAACTCGCATTAAATGAATATAATCCAACACATAAATACAGTATTTCTAATGGTAATAACACCAATAAATTGCAAAATAGTACTATACAGCGTGTATGTAAGTGAGCAATGACCATCCAGTGACCCGAGTATTTGACGCTTTCCCGGAAACTGGACAAAAGAACATCCGGATGGCGCGGTCATCAAGGCCTCGCAGAGTCATCGGCAACCAACAAGTGCCCCCGCGAACTTTGAACACCAGTCAGTGTGTGCAGGTGATAGTGATAACAGCAATAAAAAATCAGGGCTATACTGTAAGTAATTCTTCAGATTAATGTTGCTTTCTTGGAAGATGCTGGATCAGTACAATACCGTCAATTGCCGATATTGTTGTGAAAAATTGATAGAGGGAATTTTTGTTAACTCTACACTCATACACGTATTATTAATAATATTTTCTATTGTAAATAATTTACTCGTATAAGAAACAAACAGAAAACAGTTAAAGTTAAATGCACAGGAAGCTAATGACAGAAACTATACCTACGTATATTTAGAATAACTATAATTATTGATTTCGAAGGATATGTACTTTTGCATGTGTACCTACTTCTAATATTATGTTTTGTAGTACAGGCAAATTAGCCATTTAAGGTAACAAAAATTAATAAAGGGGATCTTCGGGATTTAAGTAGGTGTAGGTAATAGCCTGGAGAATGAGATGATGCATTCTTTGCACTTCCAAGTTCCGGGAAAATTACAAAAACTTGGAAATACTCTTTGATTTTCGGTTTTTTTGCACTAGCGCTAAAAATAATGAAAACAGAGAAAAAAGTTTTCAACAAAAGTTGTAGCTCGTCTCTTTCTCTACAAAAAAGGTCTTTACAGCTGTTTGTCTTACATAAGCGTTTAGAAGATAAATCGATTTTTCGACTTATAGTTTTGAGCCGCTTCGAAATGTGCGAAAAATGAGAATTCTCTGAGAGTTTCGTACGACCGCCGACCGGGTTCATCGATCGATAATTCTTACTATTCAGAGCCCCTAAAAAAATGAAAATAACATAATATGTAGAGAAAAGAGCTTTAATGTAAATAAATAAATCAAAAAATTCATAAAAAAATTATCATAGAGAAAAAGTGTTAGAAGATGGGTTAGTAAACTTTGTACAGTTGATCCACAGATTTATTCATATCTTTGTCGGGAGTCATTAGAATGATAATTCAATTTGCTAATATATTCTTATATAATGATATATTAATCCAATTAACATTTTATTGCAATTAACTTTTGTTTGAAAAATATGCCTTGCGATCAAAGTAGAGGGTATATTTCTCATCGATCAGTCACCCTCCAATTTTTTAGTTTAATTCGCTATATCTTAAGTAATAATAATGACACAGTCTTAATTTTTGGATTATAAGTACAATAAAACACATTATTTCCAATGACTTTAGAGTCTTTTGAATGCGTGCAGTACTTTTTGAATTTGTCTACATTATTCATACACGTTCAGAAAATGCACAATTATACAATAAAACATATACAACTTATTTGTTTCTTAACATTCTTCAATTTTCACGAAATACAGATTAAAGTGCGTTGAATCAAATACATGCAGTGAAAAAACACCCATTGTTACGGGAGAAATAGGAAGGATGCATAAAACTCAAAGATATGAATAAATCAACTGTACAAAGTTTACTAAGCCATCTTCTAACACTTTTTCTCTCTGATAAAAATTCGTATGAATTTTGTAATTAATTCCACGTTAAAGCTGAGACTTTTCTCTACATTTTATGTTATTTTCATTTTTTTATCGGCTCTGAATAGTGAGAATTATCGATCGATGTGTACCTGTGATGTATCTATATAAAATGTAAAATTTTATATCACTTTAAAATACCTAGTTTAAGGCTTGAATTGTATATAGATAAATAGAATAAATATATTTAAATGGAAATGGAAATCCCCGAGATGATCCTTTTATTAATTTTTGCGGGGTTTTCACAAAATTTTGCCTCCATTGCCTGTACTACTGATTGATAATTGTTAATAGTTAAGTAAGTTAATTTTTATGTCTATATATTCACATTTCATTGATATGAATACCTGACTGAATCTTTTATAACATAAGATATTGGCTCCTCTTATGTTCTTATTTTAAACGTCTTGATATGATTCTGGAGATGGAGATCACTACTTATCTTGGTTACTGATTACTATGTATCTGGTATCAACTATAGAATTGCCGGGTAAGAAAGAACGTATCAAAATTCCAATTTGCATGACGCGTGACGTAAATAGTTGGGAATATAGCTTCTCAGAAATATACACATTAACTTGTGAATCCAAATATAGATGGCACTATTTTTTCCGAGACAGCAAAAAAATTTCTGATTTTTTTCGTTACAGAAAATCGAATAACTATGTTTACAATGTATTTACAGGTTTATTTGTTAGCATTTTTTTAATGATGATAAAACTAGTAGAAAACTCTATCTAGCTTAAGGTGACGCCAAATTATTGTTAACAAAAATTATTTTAAAAAAGTGGACCTGAAAAGTGTAAATGTCAGCATCGAGGCATTTTTAAATCTATGAGATAGACGCATACATCTTGATACAAAATTTACAGAAAACAATGGGGCAACGTTTAGTGAAAGAATAATTTGCAATGTAGTCGAAAATCTAACTTTTCAAAAGACGCTCATAAAAAGTCGAACTCACAACTCGAAAAAATATGTATGTTATCTGAGTGGTCAAACAAGCGTAAAAAATTGTGTTCCGAAAATGTTTGTGTAACCGAAAATGTTTGTGTAACCGAAAATTTATTAAATTTAAGTTTTCGCCGCACGTGCAGGCTTAGTTCTTAACATTTCTTATTGAGCATACGTCTACGATGCAAAATGCAGAAAATAATGGAGTAATTATTATCTGCATTGCTTTAGTGTCTACAAAAATGTGATTATTTTTCTACAGCGTTGTTTCTCGCTACGGTTTTGAGTTCATAAGTGCATGTCTCATGTACTCTGACAGAGCAGTGACTTACATTGCAATTTACATGCTTATTATTACTCATAAGTAAATATTATAACTAAAAATGTTGATGAAATACAGAAAACTAAATAAACTTAAATTAATTTCCTATGCATGGAAAATAAGAATATAGGAGTAATAGTCTATTATCATAGGGCTCAAAAACGACCGCTCGCGTCTTGCCTGTCTTGCCAAGTTTCAAAACGCTTTATAATGAAAATATAAGCCAACGTGATGACCAAATGCCTTGTTGGCATTTCTGAAAATGGATATTTCTCCAGTAATCCACAAATCAAGATGGTGACTAGGCGGATTTTTCAAAAAATCATATCTTTGGTAATATTTGACCAATTTTCAATTTCAATAAAATAAAACCCTTAGAAAAAATAAAATTTACGAAAAAAATACTGGAGTTAAAAATATTTAATACCTTATGGAATATTCCCAAAAAAACTTAAATTTCTATTTTTCAATTTTATTTATCATTTTTTTAAAACAACAGGCCATATGGAATAAAATATCAAATAAAAAATGTGCAGAATTTTATGCTGAATATAGTGATATACAAATTTATGGGTATTGGTGGAAAAATAACCCTATAAATGTGCAAGAATATGACGTGCTCCATTGAGTCGAGCCATTTCAATTGCTACAGGCATGTACGTTTTTTCTTGAATAACGCGTGTTACGATCTGTTACTATTTACGCTGCACTTTTTATATCATTGTTGCACATTCTAAAGAATACTCTTCGCATCTTTATCGTAAATAATATTAGTTTTAGACATTTAATCTAATTACAAAATATTTAACTGCGCTTTTTATACAGGGTGTAATTAGTTTCATGTCATTAAAAAACTGGTGGTAGGGAACGACAAGACAAACAAAAAAACCTTATATAACATGGGTTCTAAAGCTCATAGTTTTGGAGAAAAAAATAAACAAAAATTTCGCAAATTTTCAATAAAATCTTTTAAGAACTGCTGGAAAATTGAGGTAGGTTTAGATCGTCGCGCGTGTCTTTGCCTATGATACTCAATATTTGTGTAGATAGCTATAAAATGTCGGCGGTCTTTAGCGGTGCGGTAAATAAGATGAAAGACGTTGACGTTTTCTGAGTGTTTAGTAGATCTGATCTGAAGAAAACTATACTCTGACTCTCCCTTGTGCAATATTTTAGTTTCTGTGGGTGTTTCGTTATGTACACACGTCCAACCCGCCGTTCGTTGTTTTTGTTATTTTTGAATTTCGGGTCGCTGTGTATTTATAGTGAAGATTTATTTTATTGACTTTACCGTTCAAGTCGTTAAATTCTTGATTACGTACAGACACAACTTACTTGTTCGTTCTTTTTGTATTCCGTTTTGGATTTTGGACCAAGTTTTTCTTTTATTTTTCTTTATTGACAACGTTAGTTGATAGTTTATTGTTTAGTGTTGAACGGAGTATATATGTCCTTAATTCGACGTACCGAACTGTGTATTGATGCCGATGCAGATTTCGAATTATTTACTTAGGTGGTAAGCTTTTAACCCAGGACACTCATTTATGTTACAAACGTTAATAAATTACATTTAAATATTCTAAATTATAAACATTAATCCAATATTTTGTTCCAAATTAAAAGACACACATGTAAAGAAATGCTCTGTTTAAACTTCTACGGCCATTATTTGCTTGCAGTTGTGCAGGAAAAGATCAGGAATTATTTACCTCTTTATAATTGCCTTAGTGCGCTTGAGGCGGTCCATCAAAGGCGGTCGATGATCCAAGGACCTTGCACTTTTTTATGACAATTTAAAAGTTGTATAATTGGGAACTACAAGTTCATTGACCAAGAAAAGCAGTGGTTCTCAATTATTTTCTACATTAATATTAAAGAAAAATATATATTAAAAAGGTTGATCTAGGTCAGTTTTTTTCAAAGTGCCCCTAGAGGGAAAAGTCATAAAGGTTTTTTGTTTGTCTAGTCGGTCTCCATTACCAGTTTTTTTTAATGACATGAAACTGATTACACCCTGTATAATTGTTGCACATTCTATAGAATACTCTTTGCATCTTTATCGTAAATAATAGTTTTAGACATTTAATCTAATTACAAAATATTTAAAATAAGTATTTTAAAATTTAAATAATTTATTTATTTATTGATCGATATTGTTAAAAAAACAATAGGGTTTTTCCTCTAGCTAGCACTAACTTTCTGTATAATTTTTAATACAATCGCACTTCTCGTTCTTAAGTTATTGTGCTTATAAGAAACTGACGGACAGACAGACATACGGACGGACGGACATTTTGAAAGTTATTCAGAATTCGATCCCCAACACAGTGATATGAATTTTCTTTTCACTACGAGCGATATTATCGGTTTTAGAAATGTGCCGATCAAATGCAATATACTCTTCGTTTTGCATTTGTGAAGAGTATAATAATGGAACTTAATTCTAGTACATGTTTTGTGCAAGGACATGCTAGCAACTAAAGACTGGTTGTCTAAGATTTAATCTTAGACCACGAGTCTTTTGCTGCTAACATATGGGACAGGAAAGGAAGACTCGCCAAAAATACAAAATGATGTCAACAATGCTCTGGCGCATTTTACCGTGTGTCAAATGGATTATTAATAAAAAAATATTTCCCTTAAAGATGTTTTATCTAACATAAAAACCAAAAAGAAACTGACTGAATACTTCGCCAAGAAAGTTCGGAATTGAGAAAGATTTAAGCATGTACTAACTTCATATATCCCGCTGATAAACATAGAAGACAATAATCATGAAGAAGCTGATACTATTCTAATACTTCGTGTAACTCAACAATATGGAAAGACATACAAATTTCTGTGCACAGACCGTATACAAATGTAATTGTGCTTCTGGTTAGTTTTTATGAGCAATTACCAAAGAAAGTCATAATGGTAACCAGTTGAGGAAAAACTGAAAAAGAAATAGATATTGGAAAAGTCGTCAAATTATTAGGTGTCGGATACATGCATCATAAATTTTTTCCATGCCTTTGCTGCGACAAATATAACCGGCAGATTCTCAAGAATTAGCAAAGAATTTTGCACTAAAGTGTTTTTGAATCTGTAGGAATAATCAGCAATACTGAAATCATTTGTATTGTTGGGAGCTCTGAACACAACTACCCTATAACTTGAAAACAATTTCCATGAATTAGTACGTTCGCTGTATAAAAATGAATTAATAAAGAAAGGACTTGTGTTTTCCACCAAAAATCAATAACCATCCACAGTTGATGGGTTTGGGGTTGATCGTTATTTTATTTTAGGGTCCATTATATTGCAACAGTATGGAGAAGTGCGAATGAAAATATCCAAAATTTGCTATTCTCTGTGGGTGGAGACAAAATCACGAATATTTAAAACCAGTCTCCATGCTTAACCCACACGCCTCAAGAGCTGTAAAATTAACCTTGACAAATATAGCTGCAAGAAGGCGAACAATGATATGTGAAACAACATTGAATAATTTGCATAGAAGCCTGGCAGTGTTCTGCAGGAAAGTTCTTTTGTGCAAGTACCCCAGATATAGTAACTCTATCGATCATGGAAGAATATGAAGATGAATCAGGTAAATTGTAGTATTTTAGTATTGAAAATACTACTGGGCGCATGATATAGGACCCATCTTACGAAAAACGTATCGAGAGCGACAGATCTGTCTAGGCCGCTGCGCCGGTAGTAGTAGAGTAATAAGCTGCCTCTATTGTGTCATTCCGTTTGCAATGTGTTGCTAAAAGCTACGGCCTATTTTAAACGATGCCCCATCAAAAGAGAAGAAGATTTGACTTGGTCGTGGAAAAATCGTCCTGTAAGGGGGTTGCAGGGGGCGATTTTCCGAAAAAGTCAAAAAAATTTTGTTGTATATTTGAAATTTACAGCACGTCAGGTTTGTTTTCACGTAATATTACATACATATCTTAATACTTAATATTTTTTTCTAATTATTCAATATTGTCTGCGCTATGACTTCTTATGGAGCGCCTTAATGAATTAACGCTTGCCCTGAAACGTATCAATTCACAAATCCTTTAACTCATCATAACTCGAAGCGTGTTCATTTTTCGAAAAACCCTGAAGTAAACGTTGTACGTTTGTTATCGAGGATTTAGTTGTTTTTTTTTCAAATTTATAATAGTATTTACCGTTTGATTTGTGCGTTTTTTTTGTGGACCGTTGTCGAATCTCGCCGACCCGACCACGGACATGCGAGGAAGGTTCATAATTACCGAACGCCCCTGCTATACCTACTCGTCCTTATGCTACAGTGTACGCATACAGTCGATTATCGTCCGGTAACTGTTTAATCTTGCCTTCTGAGACCGTTTTCTTTCTAATTCTTTCTCTCAACGAATGTACCTATATTATAGAGATAAATTATCGAAGGTATTTAATATATAATTATTCAGTTTTTCCTAGTATGATTAATAAAAATAATATTTATATAAAATGAAATACAGAAAATAATTTGGTGTAATTTAGCAGGCATATCAATAGCACGATCCTATAGGACCTCGACCTAGAGCAGTATAGTTGCATCTGGTATTTTCAATACGCTTAAGATACTTGCGAAAGATGCAAGATCTGTGAATTTTTACTTTAACATATAACCAGAAATATTTTTTAGAAGATGATGACATGCAGATAACTTAAGAATTATCTTATGTCGAAGAAGACAATTAAAAACGCAATTCAGATCGTTACATTATATAAGATTATGTCAAACTAATACTTTATGATGTTATGATATTAATAATAAAAACACATTTATTTAATACGCCGTTTTATAAAAGTTGTCACTAAAAAATTTAAAACATTTCTGACATGGCTTGAATGCAATTTTTAACTTAGAGAAGCTATATTATCGTATAAGTATCCCATTAATTAACTGTGTGCCCGACCAAACTCACCCTGTGCCGCAATACTCTTCCACAATACCCGTAGCGCGCCATGATTTTTAAATTTTAGAGCATTATTGTTTAACCAATACTCAATAAACTATACATCGTTGCATTCAGCATTAAATTCTACTCATTTTTTTATTTAAACTATTTTTCCATATAACTTGTTGTTTTTCAAATAAAAAATATTTAAAAAAGTTAGAAAATCAAAATTTTACTTTTGCAAAATTTTCAGTTAGATATTAAATATTCTTAGATCTTGTATTTTTTATAGTAAAACATGTTTTTTGAAGTTTTTCCTTTTTTTGAAATAAAAGATCCGACAACTAGGACGGGAGTTACGAATTCTTTTCAAATCGCCCTATCCGCCATCTTGATCTGTATATTACTGGAGAAAAATCCATTTTCAGAAATGCCAATATGCCATTCGGTGATCCTGTAGACCTAAGTAATCATAAATTAAAGAGTTTTCAAACTTGGCAGGATATCGACGCGAGCGGACCCTATGATACTAGATTATAATACACATACAATATGCATACTTAAAGTGAATTAACACATTTACCACTTATATATATTATTTTTTAAGTGCCAACCAAAATCATTTGGATTAGGACTTTCAAGATTTATTATACTTGCACTTTTCCAAATACCTAATTGAAACGCACCTCACAAACTTGTTGATGAAAAGAATCCTTAGTAGGTGGTAAATCTTTCATATCGGTCTCATAGGTGCGACACAAATGCGCGCGTAATTTATTCAAATCCCCTGCAAATGAAAGCCAATCCGCAAAATTTTGATGGGGTTTGAGCCAAATCCTGAAAAAGAATGACATCATTGATACTACTTTGAGGGTAATTGTCGAGCCGAATTTTGAAAAGGTATTAAATCGTTAATATTATTGTTACGTGTTTTCGCTCTTTAAGAAACACCCTGTATGAATCCGTAGGTTCTAAATAATTATAACAAGGGGTAAACCACTAACACTTTATTTAATACTTTACTGATTACCCAAACTAACTTTTACAATGTTTGTATTTATACTTCGAATTTATAACCTCACTTTCGCTATTAACTTCCCTTTAGTAAAACTTCTCCTTCTGCGCCGGTAATCGCGCCTTCTATACTCTGAAATTGCCTCTAGATCCATCCAGAACACAATCAAGAATCTTCTCTCACCACACTCTAGGAAACTCTTTCTCTTTCTACAAGTTTCCAGTCACTCACTATTAGGCATAGGCGTATCAATCTCCAGTTTCAAGGGGGTGTAATACATAACATTATTTTTAGGGAATCCTGTAATGCGTTATTACTTTTTATCAAAACTTCATTAGTGTTTCCTTCTAATTTCTTGTATTTGTGTTAATCTGAAGTAATCATCTAATCAAAAATTAATGAATGCACTTTAAAAATAAATTACAAATTTTTCCACGTGACACTTTCGACACCCACTCTCGACATCCCCGAGCGCCCGAACCTGGTACATCAAGCGTTTTAGAATACATAATGTTACTAATTTTTTTTCAATTGATAAGCTTACCATAGACAGCTCGTAAGTTTTAATTCATTATCATTATTACATATAAAAAAATGTACAAAGTACAATATTAACCAATGGCACCAGCCAGCGGAAACATTGAATCCTCATAATTAGGTGACGTTATGTGTACGAGCGCTAAAAAACAGATCACATTATATTATGTTTACGGCTTATTGTTATTGAAAATACAAAATTTGTATAAAGTCATTAAGAATCATTATTATTCTTTTGAAATGAAAATTAGAAAAACATAATGATTGCTTTATTCGATGATCCATAGCAGCGACCGTAACAAATTCTAGTATTATTATTTGGAACACGTCAATATATAGTTTTTTGTCGATGAGAATATCACACACTGTTTGGTTTTAAAGGGGACTCATTTGCACTGGCGTATTTTTTGTGACCGACATAAAGGTATGTGAATTACAGTGACACTACCTCCTGTTCAATTTATTAGCGTTTAGAAGTTGGCAGTTTATTAAAAAAAATAGATATTAAAAGATAATATTTACTAAGAAACACTATCTTAAAATAGTTTCAAACTATGATACCTATGTTGTACGAGTTGAAATGGTGCCATATTAGGTACTATTTTCAAGAGGCCTAAGCGCAAAAATAATTTTTTGTAATTGTGAAAAAATAATTGTGTTGTAGCTGAAGGACAACTACAAGTATTTCATAATCTTTACAAATTAGTAATACACGCTAATAAGTCTACTATTGGATAGAATTTAAATTCTTCGTATTTCTTTATGATCCAAATATTTCTTCAAGATATGGCGAAGTCGCCGATGTTACATATACAGACTATGTCACTCATATACAGATTCAGAAAGTATTCGTTTTGGTATGGCAATAATTGGCAATAAGTGGAAGCGAGAGCGAAGCAACTAGGCTATTCTTTTCTATCGTATGTATAACACATCGTACAAAGCGCCACCTGCTATCTCCACCACATGTGTGTGGACAGAGTTTAAATTTGTTTCCGTCTTACACACGTCAGTTCTCGTTTTGCCCTATACGATGGAAAAGAATAACCTAGTTGCTTCGCTCTCGCTTGCTCTTATTGCCAAATATTACCATGACAAAACGAACACTTTCTGACTCTGTATACTAAGATCTTGTGACTACAGTGGTATCTCGACTTAGTCCAGGCGACAGGTCAAAAACCCACAAAAATTTACAAACTGATCACCATAGGATATTTTTTTAATAGTCTTGTTTCAGGAACAGAAAAAACATATCAAAAGTGTGATTACTACCCTTAATTTTGCAATTTATGAATAAGTTCTTCTCATCTATCTAATGGGTCATAAAAACGTGACAAAAGGACATTAAAGATACCGGCATTCCAGCTAGTTAGGGAAATGTTGAGGAGGGACAGGGCTGGCTTTAGTTTTTCCTAAACAGTGAGACGTTTAGTTTTAATTTTAATCATTTGAAACTGATTTAAAAAGTTTAAATCTTTTAATTGCACCGTTTAGCTAATAACAAATATAGATACCCTAAGGTATTAAAGATATTAATATTATATATACAGGGTGGACCATTAATAATAAGCCATGGTGCAGGGGTAGACTATTTGGGCCAAAATATGAGGATGTAACCAAATATGCTTTAGTAAAATGTTGCTGTGGAAAAAGATACAGGATGTCAAAATTCAAATTATTTTTTCGTTTTTTTTTGTAATAACTCAACAGCCTCTTGACTGATCTTGGCCAAATTTGCTAGATGAACGTTTTTATTCTAAGAAACAATGATGTATGTATTACATCACTTTAAATCATAGAGGGCGCAGCAGGACCTGTATCTGATGATTAACTTTTTTCATATATTTTTTTGGACGAAACGTTGTGGAAAATCTGATGGAGGCGTCATTTCCACGTATAAAAGGTACACTTGGTAGAACTTAATTCCAACCGTTTTCAAGGAAATTACCATCAAACGTTTGAATAATTTTTTGAAAGACAAATTCAAATTTAATGAAACAAAGTGTACTTACTGAAAAAAGTACAAAACGTAAGGGAAAACTAAATCGTAGTAATAGCGTAAACTCTTTCTCGCTCTCTACATCGAATTTGCAACGATTTCGTCCACAACAAAATTACCCATGCATTTGGTGCGTGGTCCTTTATAATGTCAGTTGATGTCACTTGACAATAAATATTCGGTCTCATAGCAACCAAAGCGAACATTTTTTCATGTACGACTTATTTGTTTTATATATTTTTAAAATATTAAACTCTTTAGGTTTTATTAAATTTATGCAAAAACGTCGTAAGCACTGAGGTCATTAAGTGTTTTACTGGTTTCGGATGTCTTGGAGCTCTCGACTTTGTCTCGATCTCTAAACATATCCTCAATCGGTAAAGAACACTTATTGACCTTAATACTTAATATACTGTTATGATATTTTGGGATTTCGAGCTACTGGATTCAAATTCCTAGGTTAGTTTGCTCAATATATGATCAGTTTTAAGTTTTGAATCATTGCAACTAATTTTGCTGGAAACACTGCTCACCGATGTATATTTAGTGGAAGATGAAATATATACACCATAAGTACTTGCTTAAATTATATATTTTATAAGTAGAAAAACAAGATTTCACAAATAAAACATTTAAATCTGCAAAAATGTTTTACGAAAAAAAATATAAAATACGCACCGTTAATTTATTGAGAATAATGTCCATACACATATTCTGCTCCTAGCTGTTTTTACCATAGGTCCAGACGAAGGCACCACTTTCAAGACATGCTTCTTTTCGTTACCGATATTTCCGCGCGCGTTGAGACGCACTTTTAGGTGTTTTTGAAGGCTTACCTGCCTTTTTTTTCTTTTCACGGTGCCGTCTCACTCACTGGGGTGTTAAAGTATGAATCGTCTCATTACACGATTCATTTTCATCTTCAGATACTTTTCTCTTAATTCGGACATAATGAAACACTTGATACGTAACACTTGCCCGTGAACACAAAAACTATCAACAGATATTTAAAATTATACAATTTGTATTCAAACATAAAAACTTGACCGCTTCTCGTATAATGTTTGCAAATACTATAGCGCTATATTAGAAACAAACGTTACTACTCCCATGACACCACGCACACACACAGATTTCACTCTATGTATACGCATGATGTTAGCATAATACTAGCTACGCAAAGCAGGGTTCCCTACGTCTTCTGTAATCCCCACTCCAGGCATTTCAGATTTTGTCATGCTGACAAATGGATTTACTCTCGCTACAGAAGTTTCGCTTAAAAAAAAATTAGGGAGTTTGATGCTATTTTATTTTGTTGTAACAACGACTGCTTTGACTTTTTTTATACATTTTACTCTACTAAGAAATAAAAAAAATTACTTCATTCTAGATCGAAACCCGTGGGGAGTGGGATGACATTGACACTCGTATAGATTTACAGATTTACAATATTTTTCTTGTTCTGGATTAAAACTATTTTCAATTAGCAAAATACTACCGCAATTAGTTAATTTTTTTCACACTTTGGCGCAAGCAGTGATTAAAATAATGAGTAAAATACATTTATTAAAAAATAATTGGCAAGTAACACAACAAAACACTATTCAGTAACTCCCAGTTAAATCATAACAACTTGAAGAGCCTAGCGCCCTTCACACAAACAACCCGAACAAATTTCAGTTACATATCAAAAACTGATTCCAACCAAAGTTCTGGTTTATCATAACCTAAGCATTCGGGAAAATCGCATCCGAGTTCAGCCACAGTGGCTCCTACTTCTTGGACAATGTACGGGTAAATAATTGCCACATCATTGCCACACTTATTCTTGACCATTTCCAAGAAGCGAACGGTCAACGCATAATCATTGAGACGCCTACAGGCATGTAATGCGGCTATAATTATTCTGGGTTCTGGAACCGAATCGTAGCCGGTCAGGTCGGTCATGGCTTGACGGATGTCCCAGCCATCGGCGTCACCTCTGCTGAAAAGACACACGTATCTGAAATAAAAAAAGGTGGGATACAGTGGGTGGGTGGGAAAGTTGAACAGGATGGTATCATAATAATAAATGCTATAGTGGGTGAATTTGCCCCCGTATGGATGGTGCTCATTTTTCTTGCTTGAAATGTTACACAGGCACACAAAAAAAGTTGTCGATTCCACGGACCAGACTAACCATTTTTGGTGTATTTTGGTTTGTTAAATCCGAATCTGGTGTCGGTTTGCTCCACCTTGTCACAATTTTTTTGTAACCTCAAGAAACAGTTAGAAAAATTAAAAATACTATTTGGAGTTCAAAGTGTTCTAAAGTCAAAGGACTTGGATGAAATCTGGCATAAAAATGTTTTTCGTTGTCATTTTTGACTTACCACGTCAAAGCCGCTAAAAGATTGCAAAAGTTACAACTTTAGTGACAACTTCTGCATCAGCTAATTAATTAATTTTTTTTGTACAAAAAAATTAAACAATTTACCACTCAATTTTATTCAAAACCGTTGCTTCCTCGCACAGAAATACGTAAGAACAAAATACAAGAAATCGAAACCCAAAACGACATCTTATGTCTACAATTGAATTCGTTCGTTACTAGGAGTTCACTAAAAAGTTGTAACTTTTGCAATTTTTTGGTGGCTTTAACGTGGTGGGGCAAAATCGACATCGGATTCGGGATCAATGAGAAAAAAAACCGCTGCCTAAGGAATCACTACTTCCACATCCAGATTTTTCATCCAAGTCACTTTAAAGGAAACATTTTGACTATATTTGCACTCTAGTATGTGGAAATTATTGGTCATAGAATTTTAATAATATTTGGGGCAGATGTCATAGAAAAGCTTGAGGAGTTGGTTTCTACCATATACGTTAAAAATGAAGTTTCTAGTTTACCCTACTTATTTTCCACTATTCACAACCTACCGCCTCCCACCCCTTCAATGGAGTCATCTCAATCAGATGTCACTACAATACATACGTGTACTAACTTTCAAATGAATATCTCAATTTTATTTTATCAACCATTTTAATAATGAAGTAACCCCTACTTCAAAAAATTGAAAAATATTATAAATAATCTGAGACCTTGGCCTCTAGTACATACACCGAATGTCAAGTTTCTGTAGTCTTACCAGCTTGCCTTACTTATTTTCCCCTATTTACCCCTATTTAACTCCCAACCGTTCAACGGAATCATCTCAAATTATAATCTAGTTCCAGATGTCGTTATAATATAAACGTGTATCAAATTTCAAATGAATATCTCATTTTTATTTTATCAACCCTTTTCATATTGGAGTAGGGGTGGTGGGGGTTGAAAAATATCATAAAAAAATCTGACGCTTTGTCTTCTAGTACATACTCCGAATTTCAAGTTTCTGTACTCTTACCAACTTGTTTTACTTATATTCCCCTATTTACCCCAAATTAACCCCCAACCTTTCAACGGAATCATCTCAAAATATAATCTAATTCCAAACGTCGTTATAATACATACGTGTACGAAATTTCAAATGAACATCTCAACTTTATTTTATCAACCCCATTAATAATGGGGCAGGGGTGGTGGGGGGTTGAAAAATATTACAAAATCTGAGGCCTTAACTTCTAGTACATACACCGAATTTCAAGTTTCTGTACTCTTACAAGCTTGCTTTACTTATTTTCCCCTATTTACCCCTATTTAACCCCCAACCCTTCACTGGATAGCCTCAAAAAACAATCCAGTTCCAGATCTCGTTATAATATATACGTGTACAAAATTTCAAGTCAATATCTTAAACCGTTCCGGAGAAAACGTGCGGACAAAAAAAAAAAAAAAAAGTTACAGACAGACAGACAGACAGATTTTTTTTCGCTCAAATTTAAAATCTTGACGTTTCATGACATTCTAAATCTATTTCACGAATAAAAATTTTTGAAAATTTTTTTGCGATTACTATACTTCCAATCCACTACGTGGATGTGGAAGTAATACATTTTTGTACCAAATTTCATACAAGACCTTTGACTTTAGAACACGTTGAGCTCCAAATAGTACGATTTATGCATTTTCTAACACGTCAAGTGCTGATGACGTCTTAAGGCGTCGTCTCCTTACTACCTTTCAACGCCCATGACGTTTTTAGACGCATAACGCCCAAGGACGTCATGAGCAAAAAAGTGTAAATTTCATAACGAGTGCCCATCTCACCTTTGGACGTCATGTTTTTTTGTTTAATTTTGCTTCAATTTTTTTAAAGATCATATTTCTGGCAAAACCAGAACACATGCAACAGAAGAACAAGCTTGATTAGGTTAGCCACCAGGTCACACAGGCCATATTACGTCAGCAGTAAAAGTGCTAACTGTTTTTTGACGTTAGAAAAAAACTGTGACGTGCTGGGGCAAAACTGATACCGAATTCGGCTTCAGCAAGCCAATATACACCGGAAATGATTGGTCTGGTCTGTGGAATCGATAACTTTTTTCTTGTGTGCCTGTTTTATCAATATCACTTATACAGGGTGGGGCAATAGTATGTCGGACCTCGATATCTCGAGTTCTACGATAGCCAGAAATTTAAAAAAAAATTGCAAATAAACTAGATAAAAAAGTCTATAACTGGAAATTATTTTCGAACATACAGGGCGAGCCAAGATCAAATTACAGAACCAAGTGCCTTTTTTTAACTGGAATTATTTTTCAATTAAGAACTTTTTAAATTGAATTTTCTCAATATTTTCTAATGGAATGTATATTTTTCAACTTTGTGATACAGAAATTAAAAAGGAACATTTTTTGTAAGTACCTACTTCCCTATGGCAATAGGACAGTAATTACAAAATTCAAAAATAAACCTAAAAAAAAATAACTAAGTAGAAAGAATTATAACAAATGTTCCACATGTTGCCTATTTTGATTGACATACATCTCTATGCACTTTTGAAATGAGGTTCCCACTGTTCCTAAAACTGCCGGTGTGATAGATTTAAAGACAGTTATTATTCTTTCCTTCATATTTTGTACTGTTGTTGGTGTGTCTCTATAAACAATTTTCTTCACGTATCCCCATGAAAAGATATCCATTTTTGATCTGGGGATCTAGCAAGCCATTTAGTGGGTCTATTTTTTCCAATCCATTGATTAGGGTAGGTATTATTTAAGTGGTCTCTAACTGCATTTAAATAATGTGGTGGAGCACCATCTTGCTGAAACCACGTCCTATTTCGAATTCTTTCAGGGGGATTTACCAATAATTTTGGCAGACAGTTTTCCGAAAAATGAAGATAAATAGCTCCAGTCCAATGTACCATCAAAAAAATGTGGCCCTATTACATGTTCT
Organism: Stenurella melanura; assembly: GCA_963583905.1. NCBI lineage: Eukaryota > Metazoa > Arthropoda > Insecta > Coleoptera > Cerambycidae > Stenurella > Stenurella melanura. Next base: position 172,079,487 of record OY757310.1, on the reverse strand, counting down.
CCAATAATTCCTCCCCAAATGTTTACAGACCATGTTGGTTATCAACTTGCATAAAAAAGTGAGGATTTTCCGACGCATAATAATGGAAATCGTGCCTATTAACAAATTCATTTTTTATGAAAAGTTGCCTCATCAGTGAATAAAATATTATTGAAGATATTATCTTGCATTTTACCTCTGGCCCACTTACAAAATTGTAGGCGCTTTTGAAAATTGTCGTCTAGTGCATTTGAATATGATACGGATGCAACTTATTTGTTTTTAAGATTCGACCCACAGACCGTCTACTTATTCCTACTAATGAGCTCTCTTCTCTTTGACTAACATGGGGATTCTCAACCGTTGCCAGCACCACAGAAAACTCATTTTCTTCGTTCACAACACGTTTTATTTTTTCACTTTTTTTATATTCAATATTTCCAGTTTCCAGAAATCAGTCGAGAAGGTTTTGGAAGCTGCTAACATCAGGAATCCTTCTTTTAGGATAACGTTGGTGGTAAATTCACCAGTAAACGATTTCTGTCTGACTCGCCGAAAACAAAAGTCATGTCTATAAGTTCCGCTTTATTAAATTCATATTGTACAATTCCAAACATTTTAAATTTAATACCAATTGTAACTGACGACCGATAAGTGTGATATATGCTCCGTTGTACAAGACAACTTATACCAAACTGAGGTTTTATTGCTTGTCGAATAACGAAAACGGCAAAAAATGTATAAAAAACATTACAGCAAAGGACCTGTTAAATACTATTTACTCATTTCAATGGATTGGAAGAAATGGTCACAGTAAATGGCCTCATTTCAAAAGTACATAAAGACGAATGTCAACCAAAATGGGCAACACGTCGCACACCTATTATACATTTTTCTAATGAATTATTTGAGGAAACCTCTTTTTTTAAGTTTATTCTTGAATTTGACACTTATTTATTTATAAAACGAAAATGGTTGCAATTAGCCATAGGGAAGTACTCACAATAAATGTTCGTTTTTCATTTCTACATTACATCGTTAAAAAATATACAGGGTGTTCAAGTTGAAAAAATTGAGAAAATTCAATTTAAAAAGTTCTTAATTGCAAAATAATTTTTAGCCACCCTGTACAGTTTTAGGAAATGAAAATGATTCAAAAACATTAATTAGATGACTCGTAATTGGTATTCACATAAGTTTTTCTTAACCCATAATTGTGACTGTGATGATTTCTTTAATATCCATCTGCAGATTGCATTATTTCAACAAAAACATTCATTACATCCAAGTGGTTGGAATATATTCAACGTTAATACAGGAATGAATAGAGCCTAGAAAGAGGCTTTGAAAGATGTACTAATATATATAGCATTCCTTTTTAAAAAAAGACACTTGGTCCTGTAATTTCGTCTTGGCTCGCCCTGTATGTTCGAAAATAATTTCCAGTTATAGACATTTTTTATCTAGTTTACTTGTAATTTTTAAAAAAAATTGTGCTGATGGTAACAAATCAAATTTTCCAAATAATTTGTCAACTGAACTTCGATTTCTCACTCTATTACCTTACAAAGTGTTGGCAATATACTGATAGCCCTAAGATCATTATATTCAGAAGGATTAGATTTTTTAGGCAGGACTTTCAATATCGCATTTTTCCATGATGTAGGATAAACATTTTCCTGAAAAAACAAATTCACTAAATGCGTAACATATGGCACGATAAATGGGCATCATAATTTTATAAGTTTTATATTCAGTTCATCACAGTTCTTGGCATTACTTTTTATACTGCATATAGTTTGACAAATAAGCAAATCATTTACTTGTTGTTTTGGTGGCTTCACAACACATATCATTGTCGCAAAGAGATGAAGTGCGGATTCTGCAGTGAATGGTTATCTTTTAAAAATGCCGAACAAGATACAAAGCTTGGTTTGTCGTTAGTATTTACGATTTGCTTTGCGTAGTGTTATGCCAGCACCATGGGTGTACGTAGAGTGATATTTGTGTGTGTGAGTAATGGGAGCAGTCACGTTTGATGCTAGTATAGCGCTATAGTATTTTTGATTATATGAGAGACGGTCGAGTCCTTGTGTTTGCATACAAATTGTATAATTTTAAATATCTGTCGATAGTTTTTGTGTTCACGGGCAAGTATTTCGTGAAGTGTTTCATTATATCCAAATTAGATAACAAGAGAAACGTACCTGAAAATAAAAATGAATTGTTTAATAAAACGATTCATATCCAATGTACTTCGAATGAGAAGACGTCGTGAAAGGGAAAAAGGCAGATAAACTTTCAAAAATTCCTAAAAGTGCGTCATATGTCAGGTCATGGTAGTCGAGCAAATAGCTATTTGTGTATTAAGAGCTGAAAGTGCCCCATCGGCGCTTGACAGAATAGCGGAGCGCGTTAAACATCCGAGAGCGACAATGACACCTTGCACTCGAATTACACTCGATTTTATCTTCGATCACTTTAAAATATCCAAAATTATTTTTCTGACCCTGAATTTTAATGCGTAAAGTGTAATTGTCAGCTCCTTTTTTCTATTCCTGCATTAATTTTTATTAGACTTAAGGTTTTTAAAAAGTGTTTTATATGATGTATTGCAGTGCAACTAATCAGAGTACATTGCATTTTTGTTGACGTATTCTATGACTTCTATGTTATTATTGAATCAAGCTTATTATTATTACTATTATTAACAAAATAAAGAAGTAATTAAGTTTAATTTTTTACTGAAAACCTCGATTCGTCAACATTTTATGAGTGTGCCATGCACGTGACCAAAATAAACAAATTAATAAGACACAAGTGCTGTCAATTTATTTAAAATTTGTCTTTCGTATTGTGATTTTATTTAGGACGAACAACGTGTATCATGAAAAACCAGGCAGAAAATAGTGACAATGTCCTTTCATCAACTCTCATTATTTTAACGACAAAAGTTTTAGAGCATTATTATTTCATAAAAATATATTGTTTAAGTACAGATGCACTCAAGCGAGCGTTAAAGGACATTATCGCTCGTCGTCATGGGAGACGAGCGGTAAAGTGACATTACTTATACGTTCTGAGCTTACCTATTAACCATATCCTCAGGTTCTTCATTCATAACGGCTAAATAACTAATCGGACGAGTCTTGTTCAAAACTATCTTAGATATTTGTCCATACAGTTTAGTTGTTACAAGCCTGAATAGGGACATCTGAAATAAAGAAATGAACCTATATCACTTCATGTAAAAATAATATAAACTGCACAGATACAAACGACGAACGGATATTTTTAAAATTGTTTTAATAATATTTACACATAAAAATAGTTGATTCGTATTTTGATTTATTTATTTTTTACTTCCCTCGCTTATCGAAGGGAAAATATTGCATAGTTAGGCGAGTCCCAGACTGGCAATGTAATCAGCCTGAATGAACCATCTACGACTGCGCTGGTTTAAAGATAATAAAACGGACAGGTCCACTAGCATAAAAAAACTTGTAAATCGTTTCTCAGCAGACAACGTGGACTTCTGAGATGTGCTGTCATTGACCTGGGTTTGAGGACGGGTGGCGACGATTGGTTGGCACCCGAGTATTCCTCAGTCCGATTGGTCGGTCGGTGTTTGAGTTATATCAGTCATTAGTCAACATGGACTCAATATTTCAGTTCACTTCATATTTATACGGTACATAAAAAACTCAAAGCTGCTGACCGAGCTAATACATAGTGCTGAACTGAATATGCTGAATTTTTCTAGATTATATTAAATAATAATTTACTTTCGTGTAAAATATGTTCTGGTACGATTAAGATAAGAAACAAACGAAAACAGGCCTCCTTTAACTAAGTTTTCACTCTTGTTGATATAGTTACGCAAATCACTCCTAAAACTAAAACGTCATACCTAAGAGATAAATAGAGACGTACTTCGAATTTATCTATCAATGTCGCGAAGGACGGGCAATGCGGCCGCCAATTATCATCAGATATTCCTATCTTGATGCAAAACAGAGTAAGATTTTTTAATTTACCAGAAACGTCATCAAGTTTCTACCGAAAATACGATTTTTAAATCTCTAGTATTATTCCGTTCGTTGTAATATGCAAACATTTGATATACGGCTCTGTAGTACCTTGTTGGCAGGTATTTGGATGGCTTGTTTTTATTGCCTTTTTTATGTGCCTTAAACAAATGGAGGCAACTATGATCGTGAAGAAATCACTCTTCGGGGTTTCCTCGAATTTTCACGTTTCAGACTATACAGGGTGAGTTATATTGGATGCTCGTCATTGGGATCTCGGAAACCGTAGAGATGAAGAGTTCGTTAAATGGGGCGAAAGTGGTGCAATATAATACTGAATATGGCATAAAGAAATCTGAAATTTCTCTGTTGGTTCCTGAGATATTGGGGAAAAAAATGTAAATTTTGGATTTTCAATGTTTCGAAATATTTCATTATTGCACTTATAGAAATTCAGTTAAAACTCTTGAGTTATGGAGTGGAGCCCAATCCTGCTGGAACCAAATTCAAAGTTTTGTCATTGTAAAAAATCAATAAATAATCTCAAGTAAATTAACAGATTACTTACTAATAATATAAGCAAGGTACCGTGAAATCTAATTTAAAAAACAAAACTTACAGGACCGCATTCAGGCGACCCGTTAATTGATTAACGGTTTTAGTGCTATTAAATGTTGGAAAGTACCTAAGTGCGACAGGTCACTGATTTCTTATTACAAAATGCCGACCGAAAATGACGTAAAAACTGCAGGTCCGTATTTAAAATTTTGAAGTTCATGTTGGTTCTAACGCGACGTAACGTCGCCAAAAAGAAACTGATACTGTAGGCGTGTAGAGCATCGTAAAGTGCTCTAAGACAGCACTTTTGGACTTGAAGTGCAATAATAAACCAAATATTTCGAACAATTAAAAATTCAAAATTTAAATCTTGTCCCAATATTTCAAAAACCGACGGGAGTATTTCGGATTTCTTTATGCCATATTATTCAGCACTATATTGCACAACTTTGCCCCCATTTAACCGACTCTCCATCTCTTAGGGTTTCCGAAATCCCAATGGCGAGCATCCAATTTGAGTCACCTTGTATACGAAAACTAAGGTGTTTTTGTTTAAAAGTTAATTTTTTGTATTGTTTTTGTTTGCTTATAATTGCGTTGAAACATATTCTTTACAGGATTTGGCAAACAGCAGGAAAAATATTTTAGTTCTCATAGACATTTGTTCTGCTGTTTGTCAAATCCTATAAAAAATATGCTTCGGACGGACGGACAGACGAACGGCCGGCCGGCCAGACGGACGGACGGACGGACGGATGGACGGACATTTTGAAAGTTGTTCAGAAGTGGGTTTAAAAATGTGCCGATCGAATGCAATATACTCTTCGTTTTGTATTTCCGAAGGGATACGAAAATGAAAAATGATAAGGTGCAGTGAAAATTTTTACGTAAAAACAGTCCTTACTAGCTGAAAAGTACATAGCTCTGCATCCAGACGTCCATCCCGGGAAGGGAAGCGTGGGCGAGCGGTCAAACGCGTTAATTTTTAATCAAAATGTAATCTCTGAGTGCAGCTCTCAAATTTTGTATAGTAATAGATTCTAACTGTAGAAATTACGTAAAATTATTGTCAGAAGTCTAGGCCGGGGATTAAACGTTGCCAGAAGTCGGTAGGCCATTGCCCCTTGAGATATCACCTTAAGAATATGGGCAAGGCAGATGATGATACGTGCAAATACTTTGATAATGCAATAGAAAATAGGAAATAACGCCTGAAGCGTAGAGAAATTAGCCCCCAGGAAAATCACTAGCTTTGCAAAAAGCTCGATGTGAAGAAGCGCCGTTCAGAGCCGAGCGATCCCTTGAACAATCAACAATCTACATGCCAGCCCGGAAAAATATCAACATCACCGTTTTGTTACTATAAAAAAGGTTTTTTTCTCAATACACTTGGTAATAAATGATTTTAGATATCTGCTAAAAACAAATATTAAAATGTGTCAATTTTTTTAAAGCTTAATACAACAAATGAGAAAAAATTGAAAATGTACCTTAAAGTTTTACAAACAGAAAAAAAATCAACGTACACTAACACCAGCCGTCGGGCCGGCCCTTCGGGAATTTTCTCGTCCTCCCAGCAGGCGCATTCGCCACTGATCACGACATTGTGAATAAGAAGATGGATAATCTGATTTTTAAATTAAAAACATAATATCACTATTGCATATTTTCGTAATATCATAATAAAATGTATGTCAAAGAATTCATCGACAACGCAATTTTTACCCGCCGTAATTATCAACAGTGCACACACAATATTAAATTCCACTAATTATAGCAATAATGGCTTGTTAAGGATGTAATTTTTTTGACAACCTTGATATTTGTAGCATACATAAATTTACGACATGCAAAATCTCAGTAACCATTAAAATCGGTAATAAACTCGAAAAATTAGAATTATTTCCGGTGATAGAAAAATATAACGTGAATGCAACTAATGTTATGTCCGTCCTCTTTGTCAACACCCATGGTGCATTATGATGTATTATCAAAGTACCAATTTGGCATGTTCAAACTGCATGGTCATTAAACACGAGACCTTGTGACATTCGAAATAAAACCGGCGAATGATTTCATTTGAAAAATCCGAATAATATATTATAACTATACATAAAACGCTGAGCACCCCTTTACAATTAATATTCTTGGCATTTTAACTCACTCGTAGTGACATCATAATAAATAAAACTGATTGTTAATTGTAATTGTTCCTATACCAAACTCTCATCCTTCTATTTATACTATAAGATTCAATGAACCCAACGACGATGAAATTTTATTTAACAATTTTTAGTTACCGTATTTTTTGACGACGGTTTAATTTTTTTCATCCTTTTTAGTGGTTCAATGTTATGTTAATCTGCAAAAGTTATGTCGCTCGGCTCTGAACAGCCCTCACATCGACCTAAAAAATCTTTTGTGAATTACCCTACTATCAGTTGTTGTCCAGGACTCCCCAAGGGCGAAAACATATTTTTTTGGGGGGGTGGGGGTTAACATGCAAAATTAAAAAAATGATTTTTTATGTTCTAATATCACAGAAATTCCAGACCTATCGTATCATCCATATCGAATAAAACAACAATGAATTAGGGATTATTAAATTACTACTAAAATATTCAAAATAATGAATAATTCGAACAGAATAATATTTTTTTGCAATAATTTAAAAATATATTTCTTTGCCATAAGTAATTCTTTTTCTGTGTTAAATTAGTTGACAACAAAACTAAAAACAACTTAGTAAATACGAGATTTGGAACCTAAAAATTCGGCTCCAATTTTTTTTTTCTTGCTACGACGACAACCATTCGGTCACATCAAAGATCAGAGAGAAAATAAACTTATAGCATTCATTCATTTAGTTTTAAAATCTTTAAATAAAAGTAGCGTTTACAAAATGTGTCAATCACGGCCACGGCGAGGGTTCATGATAAACCTATTAACTTTAAAACCATTATACAAAATAATTGACCTGAGTACCCTATCAAGTGGGTCAGGACAGAATTACAATTTATGAGGGGTTGACTTTCTCTTTTCTATGAAGGATCAAGTGGCATGAAAACTTGAGAAGGCACACTACAAACCAAAATAAAGCGTAAGCTTAATGCAATTTTATATCTGCAGAAAAGCCACACTCACTCGCCTGACTTTTTATGTTCTAGCCCTTCCTGGGAGGTAATTACCACCTCAACCCCCCCTATCTACGCGCTTGGGACTCCCAAGCTTTTTGGAGAGCTGGTGATTTTCCTGGGGGCTAATTTCCCTATACCTTTGGGAATTAATTCCACCTTTTCTAGGTATTTTAGTTTAGTACGGACTAGCATTTTGCATTCGCAAAGAATATGTTCCGTAGCTTCTATTGCAGTATCACAGTACACAATATCGGCACGTATTATAATCTGCCTTGCCCATATTCTTAAGATGATATCTCAAGGGGCAATGGCCTGTTAAAATGCCTGTCATTAGCTTTAAGTTGGAATTTTTGAGTTTGAGAATCGCTGTGGCATTCTGTGTTGAATAAGTTATGAATTTTTTCGCTTGTCTTTGGCCTGGAGTATTCCTCGGGAAGGATCCTTTCTATTCCTTTTCCTATTTTAGGATCTTCTCCGTTATGTTCCCCTTAGATAAGCTACAAAATGGTTCGGGCCCAAAAAATGTGTACCTTTTTTGCAAGGGCGTTAGCTAATTCATTTCCTTCTATTCCTTCGTGCCCTGGCACTAACATCAAGGTAACCTTGTTGTTTTTTGCCAGCTGGTTCAGGCATTATCTGCATTCCCAGGCAATTTTAGGCTCAAAGGTGTAAGGCCTGAGAGCTTTTAACGCTGCCTGGCTATCTGAGAGCATATAGATCTTTGCTCTTCGAATGCTTATATTCATGCATTCCTAAGCAGATAGATCTATGGCATGGAGACAGTTGGGGTCTTATCTAGGGGTCTTATCTAGGGCTCTGTATAGCCTGTAATTAGGCCCCGCTATGCCCACGCCAACCCCTTCAGCTATCTTCGATCCATCTGTATACCAGAGGAGTGACCCTCTCTCCAACTGCAGAGCTCCGACCCTGCAACTTTCCTTGTCTTAATTTTTCTTCAGTTTCTGACTACCATACACATGATGCATAGGTTACCGTGGGTTTCATAACCGAAAGATAAGATCAGTAGATCATTTTCGGTCTTAGACCGAAGTCTTACCGAACATCCTGCGGCACGTCCAAATAGCCGCAGTGTCTTTGGTAAGTGTTCTTTCTAAATGTGAGATTCAGGTTTTTGATCCAGAATTACTCCTAGATATATAACTTCACTGGAAAAGTTCAGTACTGTCCCATTTAACATAGGAGCTCTTAAACTTAGTTTTCTTCTTTTGATAAACGGAACAATACCTGTCTTGCTCGGACTGACACTGAGACGCTCTAACGGGCACCACCTGGATATTATTTTTGAGGCGATTTGCATGAGATTTGAAACCATAACCTCATGCCTCTCTCTCACACTTCTCACAGTAATAACCAGATCAACAGCATAACCCTGAACGTTGAAACCAGAATTACTTAGTTTATGGTGGGGTTCATCCACCTCCATTGACCACAGCAAGGGCGATGGAATTTCACCTTGTGGACAACCCTTCACTACAATCACTGTAGAGGACTCCCCCCCCCACATTTGCAGTAATTATTCGGCTTCTTAGATGGACTGTATCCGATTGTTGGGGACTGTATTCCCCTTAGAGTAATAGAAGAAAGTTGAAAAATGACTCGTTAACGCATGGTTATTGATTCTTTGGTGTTATGGTAAACTTTTCTAACTCCTCTAGTTCTAGTGACCTTTCAAGAACAAAGATTTTGACAGATAGAATCAGAGATATTTCAAAAAGAAGTTGAAGGAACATATAAAAGGGACTCTAGACAGTGGAGCGGAGACTTTCGACAGCAATGAATAGCATTTTCCTAACTTATGGGGCCCGACTAATGACTAAAAGAAAAATCGTTTCTATCAACTACTTCCATTTTCAAAAATTTTTGACTTAATACTACTCCACTACAAGAAGCTGACGAGAAAGAACTTTGATGAGGCCTTGCACCTAATAAGCAACTGCGACAGAAGTTAACTCGAATAATGTATAGATCACAAAACTTGTGGCAAGATGTACGGAGCCTATCGACAAAGTGGCTTTATGCACCGTAGTTGCCGCGGCTTGGTGGAGATGTTGAAGGCATCTGTAGCTACCATTTCCCCCCAACTGCAGGTTACGTGACTTCGCTCTCCTCGGGAGAGAGAGAGAGAGAGAGAGAGAGAGAGGCAAAAAGCAAAGGGCCGCCTAAAAGTTGCCAAAAAATTCTGAAAAAAATTCAGGCACATTTTTTGGGCAAAAATATACATCTTCTGTTTTTTGGTGTTTTTTTCAAAGCGCTTTCTTCTCCCGGAAAAAAATGACAAAAAGAAAGAATTCATAGACTTTTATTAATTAATTTAGGGTGAAGAAAACGTTTTAGATAAAAACTCCAAGAGCCGAAAGTTGCTTATTTTTGTCCAAAGAAGAATTTTTTTAGACAAAAATAATTTCTGCCAAGAATCTCCCAAAAAATTCAGGCTATTCCTTGGTTGAATATAGGAAATTTTAGCCTCTTGGACTTTTTCTCCAAAGTGCCTCATTCTCCCGCAATAAAGTACTAAAAAAAATGGAATTCCACTCCTTATTTTTTTCCGGGAGAAGGAAGCACTTTGAAAAGAGAAACACCAAGAGACAAAAGATGCTTATTTTTGACCAAAAAATGTGCCTGAAGAGCGCGAGGTCACGTCTAGCGGAGACAACTGTGGTGACGAAGCCACTTTTGTCGTACTATTATGAATAAGACGTTTTATGGGCAGATCTTACGGATTTTTCAAATTCCGAAATAGAAAAATATTATTCTATTAAGAAAACAAGTTGGCCTTGAAAACATAGAAAATATACTATTATTATCTGGTAGATTTCTAATAACTATGATCGTTCTCATACTATTTTTTGAAAAAGTTCAAATCAGATTTAATGAAAAGCGTTAAAGCAGTTTTTTAACAAATATGTGATCATATAATCGAGGATGGTCTATGACTAAGAAGAACCAAAGAGGAAAAGATAACAGGGTCAATATCAATAGAAGTGATGGTAACTCTGCATGCTGCACTGCAAGAGAATTTCCTTTTCTTTTAGTGGTATTTGCAGGTATGGGTGTAATTCATCTACAATTCTTAAAATACTACGATCACCGTAAAAATTACAAAAATTACATTTCTCTGGACAATAAGTATTAACCCAAGTATAACATTGAACCTCTTAACCATTTGCAAAAGTCATACATCAGAACTACTTTGATTCAAATTGGCCTCGAAAATTACACAGCTATTAAAATACTTTAGTCGTTTAGTAAAATGCATCCAACAGGGCTTGCTCCTTTTCACTTAAAATCTGCGAAAAACACACAAAACCTATTAGATGCCACGGAATGTGTCATTGGAAGTTCCGCATGGGCCACCGTAACCGATGGGCAGATAGACCGTACACTATGAGCATATACGTTGTGTCAGGATGCTAACATCCGGTCTCTTTGTTTGCCTTCAATGTTTGTCCACTTCGCATGGAAAACTTTGCGCACATAATAGCCGAATCTTACTCCTACAGGGTGGAGTAGTAAGTAATAGAATAAAAAAACTATTTAAACGATGTGAAAATTTGTGGTGTTCCGTTAATCCCATTGTGAAAATCCGGATGACTGCGACTGATTAATAGATTTACTTTTATGGACATTGATTTTAGTCGGGTGTTGGTGTAATTGTTTCTGTTTCAGCCAGAAAAAGAACAAAAAATCTATATACACTTAAATATGTTAGCAAAACGGAAAAATATATGTCTACGAATGATGACTGAATAAGTCATACGTAAACGTATTTTTAACGCTTTTAATTTAACTATCCAGAAACATTTTAGTTATTATTTATGTAACTAGTATAAAATATTTTATAAGAAAATGATGGTCATGATTAGTTAATGGATATAAAGTTACCCCTCTACAACCACACTAGTGAGATAATGACCTTATTTCTTATGTGCTGTGTACTTCAATGATTTTTTTATAACCATTAGAAATGTTTTAAAAATTCTTATCTCAAAGGATGACGTGTTTAATATATTTCTGTTAATTTTTTAAGGTGATAACATTATAAATTATTGATCGTTGAAAAATGCTATTTATTAATAAAACGTAGGAAACGAATTCTCGCAAAAAATATATATATATATATATTTCAGATAAAAGTAGTTTGATTTTGAGAGAAACAAAATGTGCCTTTCGGTTTAACTGTTGCTTTCAATAAGGTGATTTCAAGGTCAACTGTAATCTTTGATATAGAAACATATATTCTTTCTTGCAGCTTGGTCTTGTACGAAAAAAAATGGTAACTTTGCCTGAAACATTTTTTCCAAACCTCTTTGTTTCAACGACATTTAACCACAAACGCTTCGTAACGCGTATCCCGAGACAAGAATCCAGTACCATGATTGACTCTTATGCAGTCTCACATTTTTTGAGATATCGGCCATTTTAGATATTTTTGCGATATAGCTGAGTTGCTACTAATTAATTTTTTATCGGACTACATACTTTCAGCTTTCTTAAATATATTCATCAGATATTCTTGATATGCATTTTGTCGAAACAGTACAAAAAGAAAGGCCGAAGTATTAGTATAAGAGTTATGTCGGACAATTTATGTATTAAAATATAATATAATTGGTCTGAATTTATTTTTCTATTTTAAGCAAAATTTTCCCAAATACGACACTACTCCAAGAGATCCAAATAGTTTTAAAAACTTCTCTATTGCATACTCTTGTTTTGTTTTGTTTGGATTCCAGTTACAGTGACCCTTGTGTTAGGCTTGTAAAGTCTCTGTTTTGCTTATTGTTCACAGTACTGTCACATTTCTTTGTACTAGTATATTTTTTTAATACCGAATATGCCGATATTGCTTTATGCTTTAATGTACGGAAGAGGTGACGGAAATGCAGTAGCAGCTAAAGATTTTTATCGGAAACGATTTCCAACAGGAATATCCACTGTCCATGGGTAACACATATCGACGTATACGTAAAACAGGTAACTTTCATCACAGGGAAAGATGCATATTGTGCAACATGGTCCTGAAATAGATGAGCAAGTTTTGTAGGTTTTTGAAGCAGATCCTACCAGCAGTATTCGAAAAGTAGCTCATACAAGTTCAGTGTGAATGTATCGGCAGCGGTAATTACAGAACTTTCGTTGGTCTGTACTATCTTCCAGACAATTTAAATGGAGACAGTTATTTAGAGTTTTTGCTGAATAATTTACCAGATATCTTATACGACATACCTCTAAATGTAAGAGACAGCCTGATATTTTAATGTCCTGTCGATTACCGAATTACTGCGAGGGAATTTTTAGACGAAACATTTTCTAATCGTTGGACTGGAGAAAATGGGCCAATACTGTGGCCAGCGAGGTCCCCAGACTTGACGCCCTTTGATTTTTATGCCTGGAGTTGAATGAAAAAACTAGTTTATGAGGTTGAAATAAACGACCGTGGCCACCGTGTAAGGAAAATTAACGAAGCAGGTGCCAGAGTAAGGGAACAAATGAGGTTAGGCGTCACCACCACCCTAATATGGAAGAGGGCATGTAAATGCTTAAGAAATGGAAGTTTTTAAAGTGTGTTTCTGCCTAAATCAAAAAAAAAAATACCATCAGCATCGTGTTCGGCAGATTTTTTTACATACAGGGTGGACCATTAATAATAGGCCATAATTCAAGGGTACGTACATTCTTTGCATCAAAATACGAGGATATAACCAAACATGGTTTAGTAAATTGTTGCTGTGGAAAAAGATACAGGGGTGTCAAAGTTGCACAGAAGTAGCTGGAGGCCACATTGAAAATTTACTCTAAGTTGCACCAAGTAGTTGATTGATTTGATTGATTGATTTGCCAGCGTAAGGTGAGCATTGCTGCTGATTTCGGGCATCCAGTCTGGTTCGTTCCAACACGCAGCTCGGTCGTCCGCCGAACAAGCCCAACGGACGGCCAAACGGCGTGCCTCAACCACACCTTGGATGTTCTATATACCGCCGGATCGGCTGCATACGCTGGGTTGGACGTTGGACATGCTCGTTGTCAGCATCGAGAGCTACACGATGCATGGAGTAGGAATATAGGATGGGAAGTGTAGGTGTTTGTGAGATGCTTCTTTTAAGTTTCCATCTGTGTCATCGGATGGGAAGTGTAGGCGTTTGCCATATGCTTCTTTTTAGTTTCCATGCTACTATTAAGTTTCCATCTATTATCATCTCCTTATCTATTCTTCTTCTAATTCTGCTGGTTCTTCTGTTTCCGAATCCAGCAGTGTGCACCTCATTCCGCCCGCATGCGTTCTCTTTGTTTGTCTGCCAAAACATACATACATTCGCTTGTCGCGCAGCAGGGAGCTTTTTGTTCCTTAATCGTTCCACAGGTAAATATCCATTTACGGTGAAAGTGCAAAGAGAGCCCCATCTAGCGGTAGAAAGAGCTTTTTACAGAGGGTTATGAGAAAGAGCCCCGAGAGAATATTTTGCACACCCTGTATATTAGTTTGTTCTTGTAGTAATTACTTTTAACTGCCGCTTTCCAATTCTGGGTGTTTTTCTATTTATTCCCTATATTTAATACCTTTTCAATTTTACTTCTACACTTTTTTCAATTTTAATAAAGAACTAAACAAATAAATAAATTAATACACTAATAAACTAATGCTACAAATTAAAAAACTTCTCTTCTCATTCACAGCTGACTGTCTATATTGCCTTATAAACACATATATTGCTCTATAAAAGCGTTATAGGAACTTAACATATTTTTGTTATTCATTCCAGTATTTCCATTTATTCTCATTGAGATATTTTCGTACTAAATTATAGTAGCACACTAATATAGAGGATAGTAGTATAATAACTACACTGTACTGTCAAAAAGTACAAATTAATGTGATTTCGTAAGATGAAAAAAATTGTTGAAACGAATATAAGATTTCTGAAATCAGAAAAATCAAATTGACAAAATTTATATGGACCATGAAAAATGAAAATATTTTGTTATCAAAAGAAATTTTGTTAGTAAAACTTTTTAAGGATTTTAATTTCATTTTTACAGTTTTTAATATCCTTTTTTAATGCCCTCATCTGCTAAAAAAAAACATCACTCCTAGAGGTTATTTCACAAATGTGTTTAGGTTTGTCTTGACTAGACTCTAGCAGGATGTCCTTAAAACGTTTTATTCGGAACGTTTTAGGGACGATAGCAAACGGACGTCTTTGGGACGTACCATATAAACCCAGGACGTTCAGACCTAACGAGGACCTAAGTGTACATCCTGGGGACGTTTGTCGTTATCAGGGTTTCTACAAACAACTGATATAAACTTCACACAAGTTCCTTATGAAATTATCAAGACGAATAAGTCTATGGTATCACATTATTTAATATCTATCGATAAGTTTCTAGTACATGGGATAAATCACTTTACACTACCTACTTTATTCGTAAATTAGTGGCAAAAATAGTGGATTTGTCTACATCATAACCCGCTGTATCCCTTTTATTCTCTTAATTATTTTAATTATAGCAAAGATATTAATTTCTTGAAAAATAAAAAAGTCAGAGAGTTTTGCCTCTATAGTATTATGTAAATACCTCTTTCTATTATACCATTCTTTCCCTTTGCTAATTGGACGCATTCTTTGAGAATTATAAAGTTACTTATAAGTCTGCAAGGTACTATACGGTTTTATTCAATGTTTTAGTTGTATCTGAATCCGAAGGAAAATTTAAAAAGGTGAAGGTGATCCAGCAGATTGAACGCTTTGAAATATTGCAGCGTAAAAAGAAAGAAAACGCAAGTTTATGAGTCCAGTTTATTTTTTACTTGGCGCCAACTTAACGGAAGTTGTATCCCTTAAAATAAGCAAGCTGCACGTGGCATAACTTAAATTTAGGGTACCTTGTGTAAACCAGATAAGTAGCCGTACAAAAAAATTTGCCAGTCTTGTGAAACCAACACATATTTTTGCCTAATTTCAAACTTCTAATTAACAAACATCACCAGATATAATAAATCTACTCGTTTGACCCAGTTTTATTCGTGGGAAGCCGGAAACAAAGATAAAAATTAATTCGGCGCTTTGTTTGACCGAATTTACAGTTTAGCGAGAGTATTGTATTGATCCGGCATTGATTGATCCCCCCTAATAAATCTAACTGCCTTCCATATATGCATGTTGTCACTCATCAGTTGTTTTCCAACAGAAGGAAAAGTATGTCCAGATAGTAGAAAACAAAATTCGAAAGGATCAAAATGAAAAGTTATCCATACATCCCCAGCATGGTGCAAGCTATCACTGTTCTTACGGTATTGAAGATGATGACCAAAGGTAAGAGACTTTTTTCAACAATGAACTTATACTGTAGTGGAATTTTGATGTTTGTTATTTTAGAATCGTGAATATTGTTTCACAATAACATTGATGAATTCCATAATACATATTAACATCATAATACTCATTTTGTTAATTAAGCGATACAATAGTTAAATATATAAGTTTTTTAGTATATACCGTCAAAATCAATATTAAGGCGTATAGGTATAACATTATTACACCATTTTTGTATTCAATAAAACATTTTTTACAGCAAATCTGTGAATGAAATAGATAATCACATGAAAATAAAAGTTTGTTTTATTGTTTAATGCTAAACACAGACGTGGATGTTGGTCATTTTCATCTCATATGCGTGTTACTGGTTCATTTTTTACTCTACTGGATTATTGTTATGATTAAAAAGTCCAATATAGGTTTTCAGAAACTTTGAGGCTTAGGTACAACACATAATACGAAACTGACTTGGCGAACACAGTGTTTGACTGTGTCATACGATTTTATTGTTTTTTACAGCAGGTTCAGAAGTGTGAAGTTATCAAAGCCAAAGGACGAACTCATAATAAACCAAATGGACAAAAGTCAATGAGGCAGTGGCAAAAAAGTTGTATTTTGATTAGAAATACATTAGTGAAAATAAATATTTAGTGACAGTGCATTGTACAGATAAACAAAATATATGGAAGTGCATGTATGCCAAAGATTACAATAAAAACGTGCGATCTTAGTGCCGGAAAAAAAAATTACTAATTTAAACCAGCAAATTACTGCCAATTTCATTCACCCAGTGATCAATCGTATTCATTTTTCTATTTTAATCGATAATTTTTGGGAATGGATATGGCGATATGCAGGGTGGGGCAATAGTGTGTCGGACGTTGATATCTCGAGTTCTGCGATAACTACAATTTTTTTGGAAACATACTGGATAAAAAAGTCTATAACTGGAAATTATTTTCGAATATACAGGGGAGCCAAGACGAAATTACAGGACCAAATGCCTTTTTTTAATGGAATGCTATGTATATCAGTATATTTTTTGAAGCCTTTTTCTAGGCTCTATTCATTCCTACATTAGCATTGAATATCTCCCAACCACTTGGACGTAATGATTTTTTTTGTTGAAATAATGCAATCTGCTGATGGGTATTAAAAAAATCACCAGTCAAAATGGATTTTAAGAAAAACTTATGTGAATACTAGTTACGAGACATCTAATTAATGTTTCTGAATCATTTTCATTTCTTAAAACTGTACAGGGTGGCCAACATTTTTTGTAAGTACTTCCCTATGACTAATTGCAACCAATTTCGTTTTATTGAGCAATAATTACAAAATTCAAAAATAAACTTAAAAAAAGAGGTTCCCTCAAATAATTCATTACAAAAATTTGTAATAGGTGTTCGACGGGGCAACACATTTTGATTGACACACACCTCTATGCGCTTTTGAAATGAGGTTCCCACTGTTCCAAAAACTGCCGGTGTGATAGATCTAAAGGCAGTTATTATTCTTTCCCTCATATTTTGTACTGTTGTTGGTGTGTCTCTATAAACAATTTCCTTCACGTATCCCCATAAAAAGATATCCATTTTTGATCTGGGGATCTAGCAAGCCATTTAGTGGGTCTATTTTTTCCAATCCATTGATGAGGGTAGGTATTATTTAAGTGGTCTCTAACTGCATTTAAATAATGTGGTGGAGCACCATCTTGCCGAAACCACATCCTATTTCGAATTCTTTCAAGGAGATTTACCAATAATTGTGGCATAGTTTTTCAAAAAATGAAGATAAATAGCTCCAGTCAATGTACCATCAAAGAAATGTGGCCCTATTACATGTTTTCCAATAATTCCTCCCCAAACGTTTATAGACCATCTGTGTTGGTTATCAACTTGCATAAAAAAGCTAGGATTTTCCGAAGCATAATAATGGAAATTGCGCCTATTAACAAATCAATTTTTATGAAAAGTTGCCTCATCAGTGAATAAAACATTATTGAAGAAGTTGACATCATCTAGCATTTTACCTCTGGCCCAATTGCAAAATTGCAGGCGCTTTTGAAAATCGTCATCAGATAATTCCTGGTGCATTTGAATATGATATGCATGCAACTTATTTGTTTTTAAGATTCGACCCACAGACCGTCTACTTATTCCTACTATATTCTTTCACTTTTTTATATTCGACATTTCCACTTTCCAGAAATCACATCGTTGAAAAATATACAGGGTGTGAAAAAATTGAGAAAATTCATTTTAAAAAGTTCTTAATTAAAAAGTAATTTTTGGCCACCCTGTACAGTTTTAGGAAATGAAAATGATTCAAAAACATTAATTAGATATCTCGTAACTGATATTCACATAAGTTTCTCTTAAAACCCATAATTGTGATTGTGGTGATTTTTTTAACATCCATCTGCAGATTGCATTATTTCAACAAAAAAATTCATTACATCCAAGTGGTTGGGAGATATTCAATGCTAATATAGGAATGAATAGAGCCTAGAAAGAGGCTTAAAAAATGTACTGATATACATAGCGTTCCACTTAAAAAAAAACGCACTTGGTCCTGTATGACTTGCCCTTTATGTTGGAAAACAATTTCCAGTTATAGACTCTTTTATCTAGTTTACTCGCAATTTTTTTAAAAATTTCTAGCTATGGTAGGACTCGAGATATCGAGGTCCGACGCACTATTGCCACACCCTGTATATTTAAATCACTAGGATTACCATCCTATGGCGATCGCAAGCTATCGATTTGGTGTGAATTAAAAGAGAATTAATAAACTGGCCTAAGTACATAAAATCTTTCATAATAATATAGAAATGTATTCAGGGGAATCGCATCCACTTTATTTAAGTAATATATTGCTGCCAAGGCAGGAAATGCCTGTTTTAATGAAAAAAAATATGGCATTATAATTTGATGTTTTTGTGTTAAGGCGTTTGTTTAATTCATAAGATATCTGCAATATGTTTTTAATATTACTTTTTATTATTTTATAATAACACGTATTGGTTTTGATCTTATTAAAAATTTGAAGTTTTAATCAAAAATCATATCGGATTTAAAATTAATGATGACAATAACAGTAATTTTTACTAAACAAATAAATATCTAGATAATTGTTTGTTTTCTGGTTGATGTATTATTCCCAATAGGCGCCAAATTCAATGAAAATAATGACTTTTTAGATGTTTTAATAATATCTTTGAATAAACTATTTATTAACAAATAAATAAAATATAGAGACTAGTATCAACATTCTATTCAATACAGGGTAGGTCATATTTCAAGAATACATTCTTTGTTGCTGTGGAAAAAGTCACAGAGTAATTTTGGTCCACTCGGGATTTGTAGAAGGTGCTTAATATTCAAATTGCAACCAACTGAAGGATGTTGACTTTAAGTAGTTGCAGGGTTAATATTTATTCTCTTTGCACTCTCTAGTTTTACAAGTAAAAAAAAATGTTGTTTGGAAACCAAGGACATCTTTACCACATTTGTAGCTGTGGGTTGTCTATAACGCTAGATTATGCAAAGTCATTATAACCAAATGACATTTTTATACTTATGAAAATGGTCATCATTTACAACTTACAACTAGCTTTGCCTTAATAAGAGGATAGTAACGTATACTCATTGACAAATCCTTCAAGTGAAGGATCGACAAATTGCTGAAGCTGAACAGAAAACAGCTGCGATATGAAGCACTATATGTAGACACATAACCAACTTGTGTGGTGAAGAGGAAGAAACCCCTCCATATCCTGTGAATACCAAGATTGTTGGACAGAAGGCCTCACATTTTGAAGAACTATTTGCAGTATCGGAAGAGATAGCCAAAGCGTCCATAGATAGTTCACTTGCTTTTCTAAGAGGAATAGGTCTGATGGAATAATGAGACTACGGAGTACAACAAGTTTAAACGTCAGTATAACTCTGTTCATCACAATCCGTACGGAAAAAAAACATTATCTATTGTTAGGGCAATTCTGTATATACATAACTATAAACCTAAACACTGTCAGTGTCGGACCGTCAAACCTAGTACACGATAGACACCACAGGTTTGTTCCAACACGCAGTTTGATCGTCCGTTGAACGGTCAAAAGCAGTCGCTCGTCGTATATTTATCTATCTAACGCTGTGACATATTCATGCCATGATTGGACGGCTTCGTATGACCTTTCATTGGAAGATCAAATTGCGCGTTGGAACAAACCTCTTGATTAACAGTACTCGCTAAAAATGCGCTCCATCACGCTGCGCTAGCGTATCGGAACATAGATATATATTTATTAAATTTCATTCTAATTCTAAAACTTGTATTTTTTAGCCCAGACATCTTGTGGCTCGGGATCAATGAACGGCAAGGTTATGTATGAGAGGCTACCCAACATCCAACTACAAGGTTTTGATGATGACATTGTCAGGGACGCATCGCCGCCGTTCAAGGTTTTGGAAAAGTGTCAGGAATTTTGTTTACGAGACAGATCATCAAACAACATAGTCAGGGCATGTTCTTCGTTCGATTTCCAGCCAGGAAGTCGAATAGCTACGTATAACGGAGGACCGGAGTATGAGGAAAGCACGTGCTATCTCACCCAAGAACAAGCCAGGCCGGAGGGTATGGGAAGCCTTATGCTCGTGCCGAACAGCGTACATTTTACGGAAGTATGCATAACCTGTAAGTTTTGTAAATTGTAACGAACGTTTATTGACGTATGAATACAGGGTGTTATCAAACCATGGTACATTTTAATATATTCATTTACCAGAATTTGACACAAAAGTAATTTCAGAATAATTCCTCGTGTTTAATAGCCTGAATAAGAGTTTTTGCAACGTAACCTAAAATGGCCAAAATAAAAGATGACTAATTCATGTGGTCCTCAACATTTCGTCAAAAAACTTTGATGTTTTACGTAAAATTATTCGTAAATGGATGTTGTTTATATCGAAATTATAAAAAAATATTTGTTTATTAATCTTGTTTTAAAATCATCATTTGTCACAATCAGATAAGATTAATAGTAATAACATATTCTGGAAGACCTGACTGACCTGACCTGACCTGACTGACCTGTGAAAAACGCCGCACACACGGTTGTCGCACAGAAGAGACGCGCGTATAAGTAGTTGCTGCAGCACAGTGTTTTGTCAAGAATTTTCTTCGACTTATTGTTTGCTTTTGTTTGTGGTTCTGCATAAACCAATATAGCTCCTTAAACGAAAAATAAGATCCGAATTTATTAATTACAGTTAAACATTTGGTCCTTCGAGCTGGATTCTTAATTCAATTCATTGTTTAGTCATATTGGGTAGCTCGTTTATAGAATTTGTTAAAAAGAAAATTTTGGTAACCCGTAAGAGCAAAAATTGACATTATCAAAAAAAATATATAATTTAGGCAACTAGTGAACAAAAGGGGCAAGATATTCCACATCCTTCTTTGCAAAAAGGGCTGCATAAAGGTTCAGGTCTGATTGGCATATTATTTCTGGCACATCATACAATGCTAAAATATTATTTCTGGCACATCATACAATGCTAAAATAGATTTCAGATCGGCTTCAGCAACCTTCACAGAATCTAAATATTTTCGTTTCAGTGTAGATAAAGAAATTATGTTATATTTGTTTCTCTGGTATAAATATTGAACGAGATTCATTTTTTTTTCAATAGATTCATGATAATTTTAACTGTATTATTACAGAAGAAAAGGTAATTATTTGAAAATAACTCGAAAAATAATGTATCGAAAACTATCTCTTTTACTACTACAACCACGCAGAGGAGTAGAGTAGAGCAATAGAAAAAATTTTTTTTTTTATGCAATAGGTTTAAAATATTATGAAAAGTCGAGATTTTACATTTGAACGAAAAAACAATTTTCACAGCATCTTTTGGTCTCCTACAACTTTAACATAAAATAATTTTTTGTATTGTTGCTAGTAAAGGAGGCACTGAACGTTGTCACATTGTAGACGTATAAACTTGGTTAATGAAATGTGCATCGTGTTTCGTTAACCAAGTTTATATTATCTGGAGGAAATTTAACCACGTCCAGAAAATCATCTAGAGATGATGCCAACTTGGTTGGCGAAGCGCGCTCCGTATGTAACGCGTATATTTCTGTGTTTGTGAAAATAAATTCAGTGTTAATTACCTTTCAGCGAATCGACCAGAAAGAGAATGCCCAAACAGACGATACATATTTGAAAGGCATCCTCGGAAAAAATTAAAACTACCCGCACCTGACATTAAGGAAATGACAGCCTCAAACAGAAGCGAATGCGAGGATAAGTGTCTCAACGAATTTAGTTTTGTCTGTCGATCGGCTACGTACGACGCTGCAATGCGTACATGTACCCTCAGTAGATTTACAAGGAGGACACATCCGGAGCTACTGGTAGATGATTCTGAATCTGATTATTTAGAAAATACGTGTCTTAACGGTAAGTAAACTATATATTCAATATGTTCAATATACAGGATAAGTGGTCTAGTAAGTACTGACGTACAGTCCAAGGAAAAGAGAGGATATGCTTCACGGTAATTCGGAAAAATTAAAAGAATTGATTATGTTTAGGATTGAAAACTCAATATAATAATTCAGTGAGTCAGATTTGACCGGCTCAGGATATATTAGAAAAAAAAACAAAATGGGTGCGACACTACGTTTCTTCTAAGAAAATATATTATACATTTTCAGCTACGTCTTCTGAAATTGTATCACGCATTGTCATTAATATGTGATGATTCGAATTGTGAATCAGAAATAATTTCAGAAAGTACTTTTGAAAAATCTCATCGCTCATCCTTAGATTATATTTGCAAATTATGCAGTTGGTTCCGTTGCAACACTTACAGCCGGTTTCACAATCGTTGGTTATCTTTTTGGTTGAACAAACCGAACCTAAAAGTTAACTATTGGTAAATTCATATATGCGTTTCACGACGTTTATTTTTATATTCAGTAATCTAATCAACGGTTACTTTTAAGTTTTGAATAGTTGGTACGAGCTTTTTCAGAATATTGACGCATGTCCAAAAATTTATTTTAAAAAGGAGGAGGAACTTATCATAAATTTAATGTTTTGCTTAATCAATGTTATTACGTGGTAGTTTTCTGTGATCGTATTACTTGAAATTTATAAGAAAGTAAGTTATGTGTGTTCAATATCAAGAAATCTTTTTGATCATATTCTTCAAAACAATTATAGTGGAGTCAAATAGAGAAAAAAAAAGGTCGGATTGGCAAATGTTTGAAGATGGAACGCGACACGGTGGAAAGTGTTTGTTTTGGTAAGAATAATAAAATTCCGAAATTTCTCCCTCCGCGAAGGGGTGCAACCATGTTTTTTTTCGCCAAAAAGTGGTATTTTAGACATTTTTAGGGATGAATTAAAAAAATGTTTTTCACCAGTTCCATAATGAGTTAAGAAACCAAAATGGTATCCTTTTATTATCAATGTTGAGGGAACTTCCAGTTCAAATTTGGCGATGATCCGACCATCCGCCCTCCTGATATAGATGTACATATATGAAGAAAATAGAAAACATTAAATTTCGGATAGTTTGGTCAAATCTTAATCGATTTGGCTGAAATTTGGAGAGTAGTCATTATCACACAAAAACTGCCCTCCAAATTTCAGCTAAAAATATTGAACAGTTTTGCTGAAATTCCAGTTTCAGTCAAATTATCTGAAATTTTCAAATCCAAATATCTCATGTCCTACGAGTCGAAAACGTGCTTGGCGGCAAAAGATAGCTTATTTTATGTATTTTTATATGAAATTAGTCAAAATTATAATTTTTTCAACATTCGACAGTTCTTTAGCCATTTACGGTATGTAAATGGTGGCTACTTTTCATATTGAACAGTATTGCTATCTTGTAAACCACAACAATTATAAAGTCGGCTAAATGGGAAAAAAGTTTCGTATTTTGAGAATCAATAAAATGGGCTATAAAAATTAAAAATATTCCGACTGGTTCCGGAGATATCACGATAAAACCCGAAATAGCCCATTTCCTGTTTTTCCTCTAGCGCTGTTATCACGATAAAAAATGAAAACAATCGTTTGAATATTCTGTTATAAATTGACTATGCTGCAACTGGTCGTATTTAAATTTTTATTACAACGTTTCGTCTCTCCAGGGTTACCATCAACAATATTTTTTAAATAGGGACCTGTCTTTTTTATTTAAAATTTTTAAAGCATTTGAAATGCTAAATTCGTGGGTAAGCCACACTTGACAATTTTACAACGTGTCGTCAGAAAAATAATCACCTTTCATTTTATTGGCATCGCCCCTCACAAAACTGTTTTGCTTGTTAAGCAATACAAGGGGTGTAAAAGTTTATTTTATGAACAGTCCAATGTATTGACTAACTTTATTAGTCTAGTTCTGCTCAATATTATTGTGAAAAATGGGCACGAACAAAAAATCATTATCAACTTAACAATTGTATTTCTTTAAACAATAAATAAAATTTATAAAAACATAGTAACTTGGTGTGTGAACAAGCAACTTTACAAAAATTGCTGAAAATTACCACCATTCCTCTGAATACAAAGTCGCGTTCTCTTAGATACTGATTTAGTAGCTTTAGCAACTATATTTCGGGTAATTTGTGGAGAGACGAAACGTTGTAATAAAAATTTAAATACGACCAGTTGCAGAAAGGTCAATTTATAACAAAATATTCAAATGGTTATTTAATTTTTTTTCGTAATAACAGCGCTAGAGAAAAAACAGGAAATGAGTTTCGGGTTTTATTGTGATATCTCCGGAACCAGTTGGAATATTTTTAATTTTTATAGCCCATTTTATTGACCCTCAAGATACGAAACTTTTTTTCTATTTAACCGACTTTATCATTGCTGTGGTTCACGAGATAGCAATACTGTTCAGTATAAAAAGTAGCCACCCTGTATATACCGTAAATAGCTTAAAAAAACTGTCGAATGTTGAAAAATAAATAATTTTGACTAATTTCATATAAAAGTACATACTTTTGCCGCCAAGCACGTTTCAACTCGACTTGTTGGACATGAGATATTTGGATTTGAAAATTTCAGAAAATTTGATTGAAACTGGAATTTCAGCAAAACTATTCAATATTCTTAGCTGAAATTTGGAGGGAAATTTTTGTGTGATAATGACTACTGTCTCTCCAAATTTCAGCCAAATCGGTCAAGATTTGACCAAACTAGCTGAAATTTAATTTTTTCTAGTTTTTTTAAATATATACATCTATATCAGGAGGGGGAATGGTAGGATCGTCGCCAAATTTGAACTGGAAGTTCCCTCAACATTGACAATAAAAGGATACCATTTTGGTTCCTTAAATCATTATGGAACTGGTGATAAACATTCACCCCTAAAAAAGTTCCAAAATACCCCTTTTTGGCCAATAAAACATGGTTGTACCCCTTCGCGGAGGGAGAAATTTTGGAATCTTATTATTCTTATCAAAACAAACACTTTTCAACGTGTCGCATTACATCTTCAAAAATTTTCCACCTAAATCACTATTTGACTCCACTATTAGGCCTATATCTAAATATTCTAGGCCTCCTAACCTCATCATCATTCACATAATATTCATCAAAATCCATTGTTAGTAAAAAAATTAAAGCTCTTCACGAAATAAAAATATAAATGTAGTTGACAGTTGTTTACTTTTAGTTAACCACAAATTGTTGATTTACCAATACCTCATCTACTGGTTTTCTTAACTACAAAATAACCAAGACCTTGAAATTAACCAGACATTGTGAAACAGATTTTTATAGGTAATCATTAGTCAAATCTTAACCATTAGTTAACCAACGATTGCGAAACTGGCTGTTAACATGACAGTGTATTTCAGGTCAATTTTAATTAATTCTAGAACTAATTAAAATTTACAACAAATATTGGAAATTAAAAAAAAACAAAAAAAATTATGCAAAAATGATTAACAAATAACATTTGGCGTTTGGGGAAACCACGTCTTTAGAATTATATTATTTTAGCGGACAGAAGATGCGATGGCCTGGCTGTATTCATAAAAGAAGAAAATAAACGTCTAGGTGGACCATTCGAAGTAGACATGTTCACTAATTTGACTTTGGAGGATTGTCAAGCGATGTGCGTTCGAGCCGAGAGATATTTTTGTAGGTCTATTGAATACGACGAAATGCTGAAACAATGCACGTTGTCGGAGGAAGATTCTGTATCACAGAAGGACGATATAGGAGTTGCAAGCAGCCCAACACATCACTTCTACGATTTCGCTTGTCTGGATAGTCGTAAGTATCTCCTTTAAGTAAATAGTGCCAGAACAAAACTGCAGTATTTCATTTACTATCAAGTACATATTAGTTTTATTTTTTGTTGACATTTTGGTATTATTGATAAAATTGCACTGAGAAAGTTGTACACATATTAAATGGTATAAAATACAAAATTTGCCAAATGAACAACATAATTCGTAACAGATTTTTTCAGACATGTCAAAGTACTTATTCACAAAGAAATTCATGAGGCTCGGTCAATCATATGTTGCTTTGTATTTACTATTTACATACAAAATTTGAACAAAATAGTTGAAGCTGTTTTCTAATAGTACAGGCAAATTAACAATTTAGGGTAACAAAAATTAATAAAAGGATCATCTCTGGGATTTAAGCAGAAAAAACAGTACCTTTCATTTTTTGGCGGAAATGTTTGGGTTCATTTTTTCCCCGATAATTGGCCAATATTAATGGCCAATTTAATTTAATTAATTGAAAAATTTGTTATCGTACACAATATGCCATAAAATTAAACAAAAATTCGCGGGGATTTTGGGGTCGCTAATCACCAATCTGAAGTCTAATTTGAGAAATTTAAAATGGAGGACCAGAAATCGGGCCATTTTCCATAAGAAATGAGAATGGATATCCTGGCCTTGAAAATCTGTGGTCGGGGGTTTTCGAGGTCGCTGATTACGAATCCCAGGTCTGACTTGGTAAACTCAAAATGGCGGACCGGAAGTAAAATCAATTTAACAGGAAAAACTCATTTTTTTTCGTTTTTAGACTGAAAATGAGTACTCGGGGGTTTTTGAAGTCGCTGATCACGAATCAAAGGTCCAATTTATGAAATTCAAAATAGCGGACCGGAAGAAAAGTCAATCTCTTCGGAAAACCTCGTATTTTTTACTTTTTTGGGCTGAAAGTATGAAAAATACGAGTATTTCCTGAAGAATATACTACTTCCGGTTCGCCATTTTTAATTTTCCCTAATTGGACATCAGATTCGTTATCAGTAATAACAAAAACCCCAGAGTTACCACTTTCAGCCCAAAGTAGAAAATAATACGAGTTTTCCGGAGAAATAGACTGTTATTCCAGCCCGCCATTTTGAATTTCGCAAACTGGACCTCTGATTCGTGATCGGCGACCTCAGAAACCCCCGAGTACTCATTTTCAGCCCAAAAACGAAAATGATACGAGTTTCTCTTGATAAATTGACTTTACTTCCGGTCCACCATTTTGAATTTACCAAATTGGACTTCAGATTGGTGATCAGCGACCCCAAAAACCCCCGGATAACTATTATTGTCTAATTCTATGGCATATTGTGCATGATAACAAATTTTTCACTTAATTTAATTAAATTGTCTATTAATATTGGCCAAAAAATGAAACAAACATTTCCGCCAAAAAATAAAAGGTATTGTTTTCTCTAAATGTCTTTCTGAACTCTGTGCAACACGAATGAAGTCAACTGACTCTGTACCTTTTTCTTTAGAGGTAAAATGCTAAAATGACGCGACTATTAGTACTTATATTTAAAAAACTATAAGAGTCCCTTAGTAAGATCATAACAAGACTATTACTATGAATTTTCACTCAATAATTTCAGTGGTTTGCAAAACAGTTAGATTTAAAACTACGAAATAGGAAGATTAACATGAAATTTAAATCTAGCTATTTTACAAACCACTAAAATTATTGAGTGAAAATTTATAGTAATAGTCTTGTTATTGTTCTACTTAGGTACTCTTACAGTTTTTTTAAATATACGTACTAAGAAGAAAAGGTATGGCCAAAAATAATAAATAATTCCCTATCGGATGTCTCTTTCTAGCCAAAAATAATAAATAATTCCCTATCGGATGTCTCTTTCTAGGGAAGGGCCACCTTAAGAAAAAAAAACTTTCTTTACGTAGATCATTTGAAGATAAGAGAGCAAGATATCATAGCAAAAAAATGTAGAACAATGGGAGATTGACGGTACAGTAAAAAGGCGAAAAGAAATTCGTGATATCGCTATAATAGAATTTTACATCTGGTGATCGTTTTTGATATAGTAGAGTGCAAATCAATTTCTATCTTTCCCCCCGTTGGCACTTTTAGAGTAAAATATATGACCTTACCAGATATGTTACTTATGTCCTGTAGATTATGAATCCACTTGTCGTCAAAAGATCGTCACGAATATAAGGGCACAAATCAAAATTTTCTAACTAACCACATCACGCGATAGAGTCAATCATGAAGCGTATTTTATCCAAAAATCATTAAATTCTCTGTAGAATTTATATTTTTAAAATAAATAAAGAAACGAACTTTTACATAGGCTTATATGGCAGTAAAAATCAGAAATCCTCATTTTCTGTGTTCGACTACGGCTGAAAATTAATTATTTTTCGTCTTATTTTTCCATTCCCACGACGATATCTCCCAAACTATTATATTTATCAAAAAAATATATTCTTTATAAAATATTTGCCATATTTTCTAGATTACAATGGTACTTAAATCAAATTTTTTGAGAATTTAATAACCATGATTTTTAATAATGTGTAGCGTGATATCAATTTTCGAAGCTTATTAGCGGCATGCGTTCGTTACAGATTCTCGCTCTCCCTCTCTTTAAAACTGTTTCAACACACTCCACTTCGCACCCGTAATGACCTATCGTAAGATATATTGGCGCATGGTAACGCTCGTGGTTCATGATATTAATGAAATTTATGTCTTGAAAATGATTACTATGGAACAAATAATATAAGTATATTTGTTTAATATTAATTCAGTGTCATTTCGCCTTACATAAAATTTTTGTGTAATAGATTAACACGTTATAAGAAACGTGTTAGCAAAATACTTTCAGCTGGTATGTATTTTTTTAACAGAATTTTCTACCATATAAGGTAACTGAAGAAGAAATGAAAATGGAAAGTACTACTGATAGCGCAACTTCTGAAAGTGAGATTGAGACAAAAATAAAATTTAAAGAAAAACAGATTCGTAAGAAATTATGCTTAAATTGTATAAAACCGGGCCCTGTAAACAAGGGTTTTGATAAATCGTTTGCAATATTTACTGATTGTTTAAAACTCCGTGAAATAATAATAACCAACGAGAAGATGATGTATATTCTAGAACTATGCGATTTCGAAAAACAAATCATTTTGGCTGTTTGGTTTGGCACCGAAATTGCTATTCTAGTTTTACTGGCAAAAGAAATATGAAACATTGAAGGAGAAAAATGGAGAAAGAGAAAAAAATTAAAAACAGTTCAGATGGATGGAGTGCAGTCGAATAACTTCTTCAGGCGTGTCCTTGCGTAAAACGATTTTTTTTTTTCAATAAAATAGCTTTCTCAAATAATGACCACGAACACAGAAAGAAAAATAAGACTATTAGCCCACCAAAATCCCATAATTTTCTAAAGAATTTGTAAATGCTGTAGAAACTAAATATCATGTTTAATGTTTCTAAAGTCACAATAGAAAATGCAAAGTTTCATGCCTCGTTTTCTGTTGGAATTAGAACATATTTTTCGTTTCTCTTTGTAGATTTAACAATTTTGACTCTTTTGCCGGTAATGTATTTATAAGTAGACTACTGATCTCTCTTTTAGACTTATATCTATCCACTCTAGATACTTCTCATCATAAATTGACGACATACCATACCCTTTTTGCTTTAAAAACCGTTTCTCAGGAATTTTACATATTTTAGTAGAACTCCGTTCGTTGTCTGTCCGTTTTCCACATTTATTTTTATTGTTAGATAGACCTCTGCATTTTATATAGCGACTTTAGAAACACGAAATATGATATTCAATTTCCATAGGCATTAAATCGTTAGCACAAATTCTTTCGAAAATTATAGGATTCTGGTGGGCTAGTAGTCTTACTTTTCTTTCTGGTTCCGTTTTCATTACTTGAGAAAGCTTTATTGTTGTACTTTTGACAAAAATACATTTCTCTATTTAAAAAAATTATTTTACGAAAATACACATAGGAAAAATTTGATGGATAGGCATTGGATCCATCTGAATTCTTTTCAATTTCTTTCTCTATGTACCTCCTTAAATGTTCATATTTCTTTGGCTAGTAAAACTAAAATAGCAATTTCGGTGCTAAACCAGTCAAAATTGTTTGCTTTTTTGAATGACATAATGCTAGGATATAGATCATCTTCTCCTTGGTTACTTATTTCTTCATAGATTTTTAAACAATCAATAAATGTTGCAAACGATTTCTCAAAACCTTTGATTACAGGGCCCGGTTTGATAAAAATTAAGCTAATATATTACGAATCTGTTTTACATAAAATTATAATTTTCTCAATCTCACTTTCAGAACTTGTGCTATCAGTAGTACTTTTCATTTTAATTTCTTCTAAAAAGCATATACATCAGTTACCTATATGGTAGAAAATTTAAAATACAGCTGAAAGCATCTTGCAAACAGTGAACTATAGGGAGTTTCTTATAACGTGTTAATCTATTACACAATAATTTTAGGCAGGAGATACGTTTTATGTCAGTCCATGTAACACAGAATTAATATTCTACAAATATACTTACATTTATTTCATAGTAATAATCATTTTCATGCTATAAATTTCAAAATATTATGAACCACGAGAGTTACTATGCACCAATCTATGAATCTATCTAAAGGTAGGCCAGAGCGGGTGCGAAGTGGGGTGTGTTCAAACAGTTTTAAAGAGTGGGAGAGCGAGAATTTGCAACGAACGCATGCCGCTGATAAGCTTCTAAAATTGATATCACGCTACACATTATTAAATATTTTGGTTATTAAATTCTCAAAAAATCTAATTTAAAAACCATTGTAATCTGGAAAATATAGCAAATATTTTATAAAGAATATATTTTTTTGATAAATATAATAGTTTGAGAGATATCGACGTGGGAATGGAATAGACGAAAAATAATTAATTTTCAGCCGTAGTCGAACAGAGAAAATGAGGATTTTTGATTTTTACTGCCATATTAGCCTATGCAAAAGTGTGTTTCTTTATTTATTTTAAAAATAGAAATTCTACAGAGAATTTAATGATTTTTGGATAAAATACGCTTCATGATTGACTCTATCGCGTGGTGTGGTTAGTTAGAAAATTTTGATTTACGCCCTTATATTCATGACGATTTTTTGACGACAAGTGGATTCGTAATCCACAGGGCATAAGTAACATTTCTGACAAGGTCATACATTTTACTCTAAAAGTGCCAACGGGATCGAAAACTAAGCGACTTTTGTCAACGCGAGCACTCTACTAATAAAAGAATTGCTGATTTTATGAACTTTTGACGAATACCCATTATAATTCGTATGGCAGAGCTTTTTCAACATCAAATTCGGCCAAAATATAGAAATGCCATTTCAAAGATAAAAAAAACCTAACGATAAATTGAAATTCTTATGGCGGCATTGAATTCAGGAGGGCAAAATGCGTAAAGATTGGTAGGTCTAGTTTCTGGGTCTGAATTTTTTTTGTGTGGCTGTGAAATCATTGCAACATAGGCTTAGAAATGCATTGTTCTGGACTTTTCACTCAGTTAGTTGAACACAAATAACATACCAACAGGTATCAACTCTTTTTCAGCACGAGGATCCGAATATCCCGACAATTCCGTCACTTCGCATCTGTTCACCGGCAAGAAACCCGACACTGCATTCCAAAGGTACAGGAACAGCAGGCTGGGAGGTGAGCACCATTCAGAAATTTCAGGACGATCTCTTAGCGAATGTCTCGACGAATGTTTGAGACAGCCGAGTTTTCAGTGTCGATCCGCAGAGTACAGCGAACGTTACCGAACTTGCAGACTGACAAGATACAATCAAAGAGATGGCATGCGAATAATTTATGACGCGGATTATGACTATTATGAAAATTTGATGCGTAAGTATTGTAACGTACCAAAAATCGTTATTCGTAAATTTTGATTTTGAAGGTTTATCTAGCATGAGATCATCCAGGGTCGTGAGTGGGTATGTCAGATTTTAATCTTACTGATAGAAAGTTCCACAAGCCTAGAGCGCCACAAACTCTATCAGGAAAACAAATATACTGAAAATTAAACGTTAAAAAATAAACAATTGACTAGAGAGATTGAGAACTAGTAGACGGAGAGCTGGCTATGAAAATTAAAAATGATAAGGCACAAGGAAAATTTTTTATGTAAAAACCCTCCTTATTAGCTGTCAGATATCGCTCCCGGGGAGGGAAGCGTGGACGGGCGGTCAAACGCGTAAATTTTTAATCAACATAAAATCTTTGATCTAAAACTTTGTGTACTTGTAGTTTCTAACTATACAGGGTGTCTCACGGGGAACTGAATCGATCGATATAGAGAAAAGCACGCGTCAGAAATTTTTGAACATTTAGATAGTTACTAATGTCGGTGTGCCTAATCCAACTAAAATAATTAGAAGCATGGGGTACTTCCGGTTATACCAGAAGTTGATACCAACTTGCCTATTTTAAATGGAACACCCTATATATTTTTGACTTTTCGAGATGACAATAAAATTCTGAGATCAGGCATGTAGCACACTCTATATCTAAACCCAGTAGTTTCGAAGATATCTGACATTTTATAAACAAATTGACAGGTGCAACGGTTTGCAAGAACCGCTATAACTTTTTCTGTGAAGGACATCCTCATTTGCTCTTTGGCACGGAGAAAGAACACAAGGAGAACTACGTTCTATAACTGAAATAAATTCAATAACATCATACTAAGTGTTCCGTTTTTCAGTTTCAAACCGCGAAAACTTGTTTAGGTCAAATGGAACACCCTGTATTTTTTTACGTCAAGTTGTGTAAAATTGAATTCCCTTTTTTCTGATATTAGCATTGAGGGGTTAAAGTTTTCAACTTTTTGAAATATTTGCGATTTTATTAGAAATTCATGAATTGTAATCATTTCATCAAAATAGCCATGATTAGAAACAATCATTCATTACCTTATGTCAAAAAATGCCAGCACCTTTAAATTACACCCACGATGACTTTTTAAATTTGTTTATTATTTATGGAGAATGTGATAAGGTAATATCCAGAACTTGATTGTTTCTAATCATGGCTATTTTGATGAAATGATTACAACAATTTATGAATTTCTAATAAAATCGCAAATATCTTAAAAAGTTGAAAACTTTAACCCCTTAATGCAAATATCGGAAAAAAAGGGAATTCAATTTTACACAACTTGACGTAAAAAAATACAAGGTGTTCCATTTGACCTAAACAAGTTTTCGCGGTTTGAAGTTGACAAAATGTAACGGGAAAAACGGAACACTTGGTATGATATTATTGAATTTATTTCAGTTGTAGAACGTAGTTCTCCTTGTGTTCTTTCTTCGTGCCAAAGAGCAAATGAGGATGTCCTACACAGAAAAAGTTATAACGGTTTTTGCAAACCGTTGCACCTGTCAATTTTTTTTTATAAAATGTCAAATATCTTCGAAACTACTGGGTTTAGATATAGGGTGTGCTACATGCCTGAACTCAGAATTTTATTGTCATCTCGAAAAGTCGAAAATATATAGGGTATTCTATTTAAAATAAGCAAGTTGGTATCGACTTCAGGTATAACCGGAAGTACCCCTTGCTTCTAATAATTTTAGTTGGATTGGCCACACCGACATTAGTAACTACCTAAATTTTCAAAAAATTCTGATGCGTACTTTTCTCTATATCGATCGATTCAGTTCCCGGTGAGACACCCTGTACAGTCCATTGAAATTTTGGCCGAACCTTGCATTTTGGGTAGGACAAGATTTTTTCTTTTGATGTTTACGGGGGGTCGGTGTGAGTATAAAACTCGATTTTCGGGTTAAAAGCCCCCCATTTGGCCGCAATCTTGAAAAAGGGGGCGTAAACAGTTTTTCCGCGAAATCTTTAGAACCGTAAGTCTCGCAAAACATTTTCTCTAACTTTTTTTGTAGAGAATTCAAATCTAGATAGTTCTTACCGTAAAATTGAAAATGAAAAAGTTATAATTCAAAATTTTCAAGAAAAATATTATTTAGGGGTTATAACTTTTTTCCTATTGATTTAATTGAAAATACCCATCAGATGTTTCATGTAAATCGTTTTACTGCGAACAATTCTGAAAAAAATTGAGAATGTTCCTGGGATGATTCCAAACTATTTTTATCTCTTGGAATTTTTATCCAAACCTCTTTTTCAAGTAAAAAAATCGCAAAGTTCTAAAGTTTTGATTTTTCCTCGCCAGATAACTTGAAAAAAGTCAAAGTGACATATACCGCGGTACTGCCCCCATTCAATTCTACAACTTTTGTTTGAAACATTTTTTCGTAGAGTGCTATTACTCGAAATATTTGAAAGTTTAATCACCCGGGTGATTTTTTTTAACCTGAAACTTTCAAATATCTCGAGTAATACGCACTCCACGAAAAAACGTTTTAAACAAAAGTTGTAGAATTAGTTGGGGGTAGTTCGGCGGTATGTCACTTTGACCTTGGGTGGAAGGTCAAATTCGGTTTTTTAATCGGGAACCCCTATATATTGTTACAAATTCAGATTGTCTAACTAAGAATAGACTATTTTTGTTCGAAACATTTTTTTCTGAAATTGTCATTTTTGTAAGTTATCTGGTGAAGAAAAATACAAATGTTAGAATTTTGAGATTTTCTTTACTAGAAAAAGAAGAGACTTGGACAAAAATTGCAGAAGGCAAAAAGAGTTTGGAATTGTCCCAGAAATGTTCTCAAATTTTTTCAGAATTTGCCAATGTCCTTTTTGATGCATTTGATCCATTTGCAGCGTGCTAGCACCTCTCCAAAGAAGAGAAATGTAAGAAATGAGTAGAGAAAATTGTTCGCAATAAAATTATGTACAAGAAACATCTGATATGTATTTTCAATAAAATCAATAGAAATAAAGTTATAACCCATAAATGATATTTTTCTTGAAAATTCTCGTCTGTTTTTAATTATAACTTTTTCACTTTCAATTTTACGGTAAGAAGTATTTAGGCCAAGATTGTAGAAAATTCAATTCTCTACAAGAAAAGTCGTTTTTTGTGAGACTTACGGTTCTCAAGATATCGCGGAATAACTGTTTACGCCCTCTTTTTCAAGATGGCGGCCAAATGGGGGGCTTTCAACCCCGAAAATCGAGTTTTTTACTCATACTAATTCCCCCTAAACACCAAAAGAAAAAAATCTTGTCCTACCCAAAATGCAAGGTCAATGTAACATTTCAATGGACTAACAGAAATTGCGTAAAATTATTGCCAGAAGTCTAGGCCGGGGATTAAACGTTGTCAGAAATCGGTAAAGTTGTAAGAAACTTGTTCAAATTTTAATGTCAAGGTGCAGTTCTAGCGCTTTCGTTTTTATATTATTTATAGGTTAAAAAGCTGTACATAAATTGCCAGAAGATAAGATGTGTATAAAACATGATCATATCGCCAGAAGTTGCTGAGGCGGTAAACCATTTTTTTTTTATATAAAATAATTTTATACAGTTTTGGTAATTTGTGTTAACTTTTATACATTACTTAAAAAATCATTTATTCTCACTACACAGTAAAAATAGGTTTTTTATTAACATACAGAATCTGAATGATCATCTACATACTCTTTAAAAGTGAATTATTATTTGTTTACTTAATTGTATTAGTTTAGTATTGAAACATATTCTTTATAGGATTTTACAAACAACAGAAAACATAACTAACAATGAGAACTAAAAGAAAAACTATGTGTAAAAATATTAATGAAATCTTTGCAGTCTTTCGATAATCTGAATTCTGGTTATGCTAGCAAATTAAAATTCTAAAATGATTTTAGAATTAATTTGCTAATATAACCAGAATTCAGGTTATCGAAAGAATGCAAAGATTTCATTAATATTTTTACACATAGTTTTCCTTTTCGTTCTCATAGATAGATATTTTTCCTCTGTTTGCAAAATCCTATAAAGAATATGTTTCATCTACATCCTCGTCGCTGATATAATCCATATGTTTCATCATCCAAAACATAAATTAACATTTTTATAAAAACTGTTGTAAAACGAAATGTATGTATCATGTAATAGTTGAATACTTTACCTTCAGATTCTTCGTTATTTAGTATAACATCTTTAACTGTTGCGGTAAAAATAAATGCTATGTAATTTTAGAATGAGAAATTTCAGCCAAAAAGTTCAAAACAAATGAAAAGAGTACACCCGCACAGGATTCGAATCTAGAAATTCGCTGTGAAAGTCGTCGCTTAAGAATGTGTTTGCACGCCACAGTAAATTCGTATATAGAAAAAGCGAACTAATGGTTATGCCGATATGATGGGAATCACAAATTGGCTAGCTATAAGTAGTGATTTCATCATCAGTTGTTGGCAACAGAATTGTGCAGGGCCGTACGGACACTATTGGAAGCCTTGACTAGATTTACAGCAGTGAATAAAAAATGATTCAGTTCCTATTAAACTTTTGAAATAGGATTTGATGATTGTAAATAATTAAACAATTCGTGGTTACGTTAGGCGGTAGCCACCGCAACTATCTACAAAATCTAATAACGCAGTAATAGTTTCAATTATTGTTAGATATTGTTTTTTGTGATTTTCTTTTTCAAATTTTAATGGTTATTCATCGATTTTCGTGTGTAGGTGTTTTTTGTGGCATTTCACTTTCAATGTAAAAATGGTCATCATCTGGTAACAAAAATTTAATGTTTTAGGAAAAATCTGAAAAAAATTAGGGGTGGTACTCAGTAAGGGGAGATAAATCGAATGTCGCGCACCGGAGTTCTCCATCTGCGTTCTTTCTTCGGGTAGAGTCCTCGGAAAATAGAACAGTTTCACTTCTTTCGTGTGTAGGTGTTTATCATGGAATTTCACTTTCGTTATGAAAGTGGTCAACATCGGGCGACAAATTTTCGATGTTTTAGGAAAATTCTGAAAAAAATCAGCGGTACGCAGTAAGGGGAACGAAATCGAATAGCACACAGTGGCGTTCTCCGTCTGCATTCTTTATGTGGATAGGGCCCTCGGAAAGTGAAAAAATGTCATATTTTTCGTGGCATTTCACTTTCGGTATGAAAGTGGTCATCATCGGGCGACAAAATTTCGATGTTTTAGAAAAAATCTGAAAAATATCAGGGGTATACAATAATGGGAGACAAATCGAATAGCACTCAGTGGCGTTCCCGTCTGCGTTCTTTATGTGGATGGGGCCCTCGGAAAGTGAAAAAATGTCACATTTTTCGTGTGTAGGTGTTTTTCGTGGCATTTCACTTTCGGTATGAAAGTGGTCATCATCGGGCGACAAAAATTATATGTTTTAGGAAAAATCTGAAAAAAAACAGAGGTACAGAGCAAGGGGAAATAAATCCAATAGCGTGCAGTGGCGTTCTCAGCCTGCGTTCTTTATGTGGATAGGGCCCTCGGAAAGTAAAAAAAATGCCACATTTCTCGTGTGTAGATGTTTTTCGTGGCGTTTCACTTTCGGTATAAAAGTGATCATCATCGGGTGACAAAATTTTGATATTTTAGAAGAAACATGATAAAAGTCAGGGGTATGCAATAACTGGAGACAAATCGAATAGCGCACAGTGGTGTTCCCGTCTGCGTTCTTTATGTGGATAGAGCCCTCGGAAAGTGAAACAATGTCACATTTTCATGTGTAGGTGTTTTTCGTGGCATTTTACTTTCGGTATGAAAGTGGTCATCATCGGGCGAAATTTTGATGTTTTAGAAAAAATCTGAAAAAAATCAGAGGTACGCAGTAAGGGGAGAGAAATTGAATAGCGCACAGTGGCGTTCTCCGTCTGCGTTCTTTATGTGGATAGGACCCTCGGAAAGTGCAATAATG
This sequence comes from Stenurella melanura, assembly GCA_963583905.1. NCBI lineage: Eukaryota > Metazoa > Arthropoda > Insecta > Coleoptera > Cerambycidae > Stenurella > Stenurella melanura. Next base: position 172,041,281 of record OY757310.1, on the reverse strand, counting down.
TCATATTTCACTTTCGGTATGGAAGTGGTCATCATCGGGCGACAAAATTTCGATGTTTTAGTAAATATCTGAAAAAATTAAGGGGTATGCAGTAATGGGAGACAAATCGAATAGAGCACAGTGGCGTTCTCTTTCTGTGTTCTTTATGTAGGTAGGACCCTCGGAACGTGAAAGAATGTTACATTTTTCATGAGTAGGTGTTTTTTGTTACATTTCATTTTTGGAATGACAGTGGTTATCGTCGGGTGACAAAATTTCGACGTTTCAGAAAAAATCTAAACAAACTCAGGAGGACGTAGGAAGGTGAGAGAAATGGAATGGCGCAAAGCGCAGCTCTGTGTCTCGTTTCGTTCTCGGTGGAAGTGGTGAAAAACTTCGATTTTCATTCTCCGCTAACTTTGAGCGGCCGTATCTCGGAAGCGAAGGACCGCAGCGACTTTCGGTTTGCGCCACTCGATTTCTCGTTTGATTTTAAATAGCTAAATATGCCATCGAGCTCGTAAGATTTTTTGTTTGGGAGAATTGGTCCTCGAAGCTGGACTCACTTTAGCGGTCCATATCTCACGCAAAAATTACCGGAAAATCATCGGATTGCAGTGGCGTTGAGTGAAATAAAAATCGTAGGAATTGTAGTAATTATATCTGGATATCAACGTTGGCATGCGTGAGAAAAAGAACTGTAATGGAATTTTTTTAAAGAAGAAGAGGTCAGTATTGCTTGAAAAAAATTAAAGTAAAGCGTTTAGCCCTGAAAAGTCGTGAATTTAAAACTTCAGATGTTTATAACTTCTATCTAAACAAACAGAGGAACTTTATCTCTGCAAAGAAAGTTGAAATTATTCTAAGGAGATTCAGAAAAGAAATAACAAAAAGCATCAACTTTTCGATTTTAAACGATTTTTTTATTATTCCATTCATCCCCTAAAAGTCAGACAGATCTTACAGCCAAACAATCAGAAATAGGATGTAAACGCATGTGACCTTTCGTAAGCCAAATTATTAGCTCTACATTTTTTTATCTGAAACCTTTTCCATATCTCTCATCGTTCTCGATTTATACGCAAAAATAAACAATTTCATCCTTTTTGTACCCTTAAGGAAAGTGTAGGACTAATAATATATTAGACTTTTTATTTTACATCTCAGCTCAATACAACTTTTCCTGTAGAGATCCCCTCCGGTCACATTTTTGCGATTTAACCTACCTATTTGGACTAGTAACTAGGTAGGCGAGAGAAATGGAATGGCGTAAACCGCAGCTCTTTATCTCGTGTAGTTCTCGAGATATGATCTCGGGAAGAGGTGAGAAACTTCGATTTTTACCTTCCGGAGTCTTTGAGCGGCCGTATCTCGGAAACTAAGGATCGCTTCCCGCGATCGTATCTCGAAAACGAAACGAGATAAAGAGCGGTTTGCGCCATTCGATTTCTCTCACCTTCATACCTACCCCTACCCACACCGAAAGTAAAATATCACGAAAAACTCGTAAACACGGAAAATTTGACATTTTCCATTGGGAAACTGTTTCGAAGGCCCCTATTCAGAGAAATAGCACAGATGGAAAACTTCGGTGTCCACTATTCGATTTTGCTCCGCTTACTGCGTATCCCTGTTTTTTTAGATTTCTCCTAAAACATCGAATTGTTTGTCACCCGATGATGATACCTTTCACACCGAAAGAAAAATTCAACGAAAAACACCTAAACATGGAAAATGTGACAGATTTTCAAATTTCTGAAGGCCCTATTCAGAAGAAGAACGCAGATGGAACACTCAGGTGTCCGCCAATCGATTTCTCTCGTCTTCCTACGCACTGCGGGTGCGAACTTTTGCAGGCTTTTCCTTAAACATCAAATTTTCGTCACTTGATGATGATCACTTTCACACCGAAAGTGAAATATCACGAAAACACATACACACGACAAGCAATGAATAACCATAAAATTATAATGTTTGAAAAAGGAAATTACAAAAACCAGAGGAAAACAATGGAAAGACATTTTGCGTGCTTGAGGAAATGAGAAAATCGGAATTCTTCAAAACAATATTTCTGTACTGCTAGTTTAGTTATCATTTTCAAAGACTAACGTGTCATTTTTGCTCCCAGAAAAAATGTAAGCTCTCCTTCGGGGAGTAAGAGACATTTTACTCTTTCAAAATAATAATTGATTATATACAATCTACACTATTAGAGTGTATGCAAAGATAGTTTGTCTATATGCCACAAGATCAAAGTTCTTTTTAATCCCGCGTGGCATTGATTTTTCACAATCTGGATTACAAATTACATTTACTCCATATAAAAATTACTTTTTACAGTAATGATATGTTATTGTTAGATATGCTCCTGATTTATTAGCAATATTACTAACAAAAAATTATTGCAGATGTAGAATAAACTATAGCCCGGGAGACAGCGACTGAAATCATTTCTATAAAGCTAGATTTTTTTCCAAAGAGAGTTTAGATAGCATCTATAATGAAGGTGCAATTCTACCAAACTCTTGGTGGTGCATAAATGGGTAAAAAAACAGATGGACGAAAATTTCGTTTTTGGAATTGTCACGAATTGTCAAAAAATGACGATTCGCCTTCGCTCCTGCCGCCCTCAATTTTCGATTTTCACCTCTCGATTCTCGTTGTACGGTCATCGCCGGTCTTCTCCTCGCCATCGAGACATAGAACAGGTCTCCGATCGCCGTATTTATTCAGTTCTTACGTTTGAAAAATTGACTTACGGTCGTGCTAATTGGCGACTATTTTTAAGTGGTTTCCCGAGTTCGAATCCCGCCCAGGGATACTTTTTTTTTCGTTTTCAATTTTTTGGCAGATATTTTTTATTCTATAATTGCTATTCGCTCCGTTCTATTGCATTTTTCTGAAAAGTTTTGCATTTTCCGCCGCGAAATATTAATCTGCACTATTTCGATTAAAAATTAGAAATTTCCTTACCAAAATAATATAACATAATGGAGTAAATAAAAGCTTATTAACAGATCTATAAAAATACTGTCTGTTCATTAATACTAATGAGGAATATAATTGTCGTGATTTGACTATGTATTGCCGTTTTTGCAATGTCTACCAAAGATTTAGCCACCCGGAAGTAGAATGTGATTTTTGATCCAAATAGAGCATCTTAATATTCCGCGGCGGAAAATGCAAAACTTCTCCGAAAAATGCAATAGAACGGAGCAAATCGCCATTATAGAATCAAAAATATGTGCCAAAAAATTGAAAATGAAAAAAAAATATTCCCGGGCGGGATTCGAACTCGGGAAACCACTTAAAAATAGTCGCCTATTGGCACGACCGCAAGTCACTTTTTCAAACGTAAGAACTGAACAAATACGGCAATCGGAGACCCGTTCTATATCTCGATGGCGAGGAGAAGGTCGGCAATGACCGTACAACATGAATCGCGAGGTGAAAATCGAAAATTGGGGCCGGCAGGAGCGAAGGCGAATCATCATTTCTTGACAATTCGTGACAATTCGAAAAACGAAATTTTAAATATTTAATTTTTTACTCATTTATGCATAACTAAGAGTTTGGTAGAATTGCGCCTTCATTATAGATACTATCTAAACTCTCTTTGAAAAAAAATCTAGCTTTATAGATATTAACGCGAAAAATCTGTCGCTGCCTCCCGGGCTACTAGAAATGTAACAATTCAATTGGTAAGTAAATTTAAATTATTTTAAGCTATATTTCAAATGGTAGAGAAAACAAAAAGTTCGACCCTGCAGTTTTTAGTGATTTGAAGCATAGTTGGTACTTCGAATAGCTACTGCTTCGCCCTCTATTAGTAAACCGTCCAATTAAATTGGCAAAATTGAATACATTTTTTCTAACATATTAATCTCCCTTAGGAGCAAATATTATGCTGAGTTTTAACTTTTTTTTACATTTAATATATTTATTCTAGTACGTATCATATTTTATTTGAATATTTAAGTCCCATTAAAGAATATAAAATAATTAATGGTGAATTACGGACGATTCAGTGGCACGTTCGCGTGTAATAATCCAAAGGAAATATTTAATTTGATTTAGTTTTCAAATATAAAATATGATACGTACTAGATTTAAGTTAACTAGTTCTAATATTTAAATCAAATCCGATTTTTGTTGGTTTGTTTTTGAGAACAATATGTTGAAAGATTTACGACTGTGAACGCGGTATTTTGACATTGATAACACAGCCTTAACGCGATGTGCTACGGTAGGGATGGACTTGAAATTTCAATTAGCCTCGTCGGAAAAAGCAAAACATGAACTAAATAAATACATCAGTAGGTAGGCTTCCTAATGTCGATATCGAAAGATTGAAATTGGCATTTTCACGGCATCGTAATTGCATGGGCGAAATCGAAAATTCGAGCCGACAGAAGTGAACGAAAAATAGCATTTTTTGACATTTCGTGAAATCGATTTTTTTGTTTCATTAGCGTTACTGGTACGTTAATAATCGGAAAATCTGAAAAAATAGGAAGATTTTAAATAAAAAAAAAAAACAATATCGCCCGAACTGCAGTTTGACATCAAAATTTAAACAATTTTTTTACAACTTTACCGACTTCTGGTAATAATTTTACGAAATTTTTACCGTAAAATCTATAACTACACAAACTTTCAGAGCTGCACTCAAAGATTTTACTTCGTATAAAAATTAACGCATCTGACCTCCCGCCCATGTTTCTCTCCCCGGTAGCGACTTCTGGCTGCAGAGCTATGCACTTTCAACCAGCAAGGAGGGTTTTTACATAAATATTTTCCTTGCATCTTATCATTTTTAATTTTTGTAGCCAGCTCTTAGACTATAAGAACACAATCCATCCATAGTACGATATTGGTCTCGGAAAAATAAACATTTGAGTGTTGCTGTACGAACTCAGTATCCTCAAAAGTTGAACGTTTGGACGGGAATTTTAGACAATCATATTATAGGCCCACTGCTAATCGATGGCAATTTACATGGTAATAAATATTTAGAGCTTTTACAAAACCAAGTAATTCCTGCAGTTCAAAATCTTCCTGTCAACTTTGACGACATTTGGTTTCAACAAGACGGCTACCCAAGTCACAATACCGTAACTGTTAATAATTTTCTGGAAAGAACATTTCCCAATCGTTTAATAGCTACGAGGGGAATGATAAAATGGCCCCCCAGGTCACCTGATCTAGCACCCCATGATTTCTTTCTGTGCGGCTTTTTAAAGGAAACCGCGTACAAACATGCGTTTGAACGAGCCAATAATTTAGTTGAATTACGGGAAAAACTTATCCAACTTTGTGCAAGCATTACTCCAAATCAACTCAATGATATGAGAGGTTCATTGTATAATCGGTTTGGCTATTGCATGGCACAAGAAGGTGGTTTGTTTGAATCTTTACTTCATTAATTTATTGTTTGAAAATTATTATTAGTTGATTTTAGTTTCTGAGGGTTATTTAATTTAATTTTAATGTTCTATTTTTGCAATTTAATAAGAATAATTTATTTTTTGATAATCATTAGTTGATTTTAGTTTCCGAGTTATTTAATTTTATTTTAATGTTCTATTTTCATTTCGGTTTTAATAAGAATTATTATTTTATTCCAATAGCATTTACGGCTAAAAAAGAAACTTCAGAAATGCTTTCAATAGAAGAAATTATTTGTCAAAAATGTGACAAATAACTTCTTCGCTTTTGACGAAGAGATATTGTCTCGTTTCGTATTATAAACTATTACCTACGTCCTCACTCATCTTTAGGTCATGCCGTACTAAATTCAATTCATTGTGTGCCTCTGCTTTCACGATTTATGGAACTAGCGGGGCGTGGTCAATTACATCGTTATTCCTATACCCTAAACTGCATTTTCTGAATCTGTATAAGCTTCTACCGGTTACCGTCACTCATATTAAGAAAATCGCGATTCATCGGCGACTTTGAAATATCTTAAATGTTGAGATTAGATTCCATATTTTTACCAATCATTTTAAATAATTTAATTAATGACAAAAATACGAACCATTAAAGTGTAACTTTGGTGAAATTATTTCTCGGTAACTTTCGATAATGTAATAAATATTTTCATGTTTTAGTTGGTGGCGAAGAAGAAGGTCCAGGTCAGAGACCGGGTGAAAGCGGAAATAGTGTTTATAGACCTGGCGATGATAGATACCCCGGTGGTGATAAATATCCAGGGAGCGATAGATATCCAGGAAGTGATAGATATCCAGGCAGCGATAGATATCCAGGAACTGGTGGGGACCGTTACAGGCCAGGTGGTGGAAGACCGTACCCACCAGGAAGTGGAGGCAGCAGCGGGGAAAGATACCCCCCGAGATATCCGCCAAGTGGTGGAGGTTATGACGGTGACCGTTATCACGGAGGAAGACCGACTTCCGATAGATATCCGGAATACGATGACAGATATCCAGACGATAGATATCCCACGAAACCTATTGCTGGTGGTTATCCTGACAGAGGAAGTACTAAATATCCTATTGGACCTGTTTATCCTCCATCTTCAAGCGGTAAATATCCAAGTAGATACCCGGATGACAGATATCCATACTACCCACCCTCTTCTAGCGGAGGTTCACGCTATCCACCGGAATACGGTGGAACGAGATATGGAGATAGATACGGAGATAGGTATGGAGACAGATATGACGACAGATACGGGGATAGATATGGTGGCAACAGATACGGTGATAGGGACAGATTTAGCGGGGATAGGTACGGTGATAAATATGAGGGAACCCTTTATAGGTACGGAGGATATGGAGGACGATATGGTGAAACCGATGAACAGTTTGGAAGTCGCTATGGAGGAAGCGGTGGTAGCAGATACGGGAACCGATATGGGGATAGGTATGGCGACCGGTATGGAGGCAGAGGCGATAGATATGGAGACCGATATAACGACAACCGATACGATTATTACGGCGATGACAAAGACGGCGGAAGTAGATGGTTCTTCAGACCAGATCGAAGACCTGGAGGGCGCCCAGCGGACTATAGACCACCGATAGATAGACCGTACAGTCGTCCCTCCGGAGTTAGAAGACCTATATCTCCGGGACCAGATGGGCCAATATACGACAGCTTCGGTGGTATAGGGCCTCAAAGACCTTTCAGCTCAAGATGTGATGATGAAGACAACTTTAAACATATCGGTGCACGGCAAAGGGCACGGAAAGAGTTCATCAAGCGGGTCATCTTCGCGCCTTCTCTAAGAGATTGTGAAAGAGAATGCGTGGAGATTAGAGAATTTATTTGCAGATCATTTAATTACAAGTAAGTACAGTAACGTGTATGTCGTATTTAAAATTTAATTCTTATATTTAAAGGGATTCACCACCTGGGTATGACAGCGAACGAGAAAATTGTGAGTTAAGTGACAGAGATTCCAGAGACCTTGAAATTAACAACCCGCAGTATTTTGACTCCACGGGAAATTATGAATTTTATGAACGTGCTATAAGTCCCATTGGAGGAGATGGTGACTGTTTAGATGGTAATTGATTACAATACTATTCAAATTCTATTAAAATTGTCATAAAAAATAATAAAGTTGTTAATATTTCTAAAACTGTATTACTTCTCCCAGTGAGTCAGATTTGTAACGAGGATGGAATGGAATTTACCCTACGGACGCCAGAAGGTTTCTACGGCAGAATTTACACATACGGCTTTTATGACCGATGTTTCTTCCGCGGAAATGGAGGCACTGTTAACGTCTTACGAATCAGCGGAGCCCAAGGATATCCAGAGTGCGGTACGCAACGCTACGGTGACACAATGACCAATATAGCGGTGGTACAGTTCAGTGATTACGTACAGACCGGGAAAGACAAAAGGTTCAACCTAACTTGCTTGTTCCGAGGCCCGGGAGAAGCCGTAGTATCATCAGGTTTTATTGGTGCAGGGTAAGAATCACGCAAATTTTATCAGTATTTAGTTTTATAGTTCTTATGAATTTGCTTCAATATTGGAAAGTGTTGTTGGAAGTTAAATACTTTTTTATTAAAAGTAACATACATACCTACTGAATATACCACAATTTAAATAATTTCTCGTTAGATCTGGAAGTCCTATTCCCATAGAGTATCTACCGGCCGAAAACACCTTGAGTTCGAAGGTTCGATTAATGATTTTATACCAAGGAAGACCGACGACAACAATTGCTGTAGGCGACCCATTAACGTTTAGATTGGAGGCTCAAGATGGATATAATTATGCCACAGATATATTTGCTACCAACGTAGTAGCAAGGGATCCTTACTCTGGAAGATCCGTACAACTGATTGATCGTTTTGGGTAAGTACAAATTGAGTAGTACTGAATAGCAAAATGCCCCAATTCATTTATTTTGTAATGCATTTTTCAGGTGTCCAGTAGATAGCTACGTATTCCCAGAATTGGACAAAGGGCGAAGCGGAGACAGCTTAGAAGCCAGATTTAACGCTTTTAAAATTCCGGAATCTAACTTCCTCGTATTTGAGGCCACCGTACGCACATGCAGAGAAGGCTGCCAACCTGCTTATTGTCAGACGGGAAGTGGGAGATCTGAACCGTCATTTGGAAGACGCAAACGTGAAATTAACTCCACATTAGCGTTAGAAAGCAATAATACCCTTGCAGAACTGCCTGAAGATCAGTTAGATGAATCCAATGGAACCACTGTATCATTCCCAATGAGTAGAGAGATCACAACATCCATCAACGTCAAGACTAGTGAAGAGGGATCAGAGGAAAAAGTGATTGGAGATCAAGTTTCCACAGAAAAAGATAGTGTAGAAAAAGAACCGCCAGAATACGTGAGAGAAATGATCGAGGTAAGCACTCCGTGCTAGTGTTTTCACTTACAAGCTAGTAAGCTTTGTCTCGCCTTCTTATTCAAAAAGTTTTGGTAGACGTTTTGTGAGCTATGCAGTATTTTAGTCATTTTTCGTTCCCTTTTTATGCAATGGTTCGAAAATTGGCTCTCTCCCGTCATCAGATTAGAGTCCTGTCGCTCATACTACTTCCACATTCGCGTAATGAAGTAGAAGTACAGTAACAGTAAAAAAAAAATTCTTTTGGCATATTTTATGAGTTTAAATATACAGGAAAAATTATGCTTTTTAATGTTTCCAAAAGTTTTATTAAAACTCTACACGTGTTACGGCTTATTAGGCCTTTATCAAGAGTACAAGATAATACTAAATTTAAAATATGTTCCTTACTTATTTATACCTAATGGAAGGTATAAATTATTCAAAGCTTTTAATCTATTTATTACATGCAACTAGTTATATGATTCCTATCCTATGTAAATATACTACAAATAAGTTCTTAATGTTAAATTATTTTTTCTAGAATATTATGACCCATAAATAATGTTTGATCATTAGTTACATTTTTATGCTTTTTGACAGCTTTCATGATCTCAAATTGTTCTAGTAAATCTAACTTCTTTCCTTTATTTTCTGTATGGAGTAATTCAACTTCATTAAAATTAACAAAATGATTATTTTCTATGCAGTGTGTTGACATACCGGTGCTATGTATACCATTCGTTATTGATTTTTTATGTTCAGCGAGACGATTTTTTAATTTACGACCAGTTTGACCGATATATATAGCATCGCAGTCATTACATTTTAATTGATATACACCTGTTTTTTCTAATAAATCTCTTTTGTCTTTATTATTAACTAACATTTTCCCTAGATTATTTTTATTAACAGAAATAGTTTTACATCCTAGTTTTTTCAGTTTATGACTAATTTTATCACTAATCTTAGGCCTATAATTAATACATTTATATATGTCAGTTCTTTGTGGAGTATCAGCATAAAATTCTCTAAGTAACTTTTTCTTTTGTTTATGTTTTATTAATTTATCTATGAGGTTTTCACTATAACCGTTGTTTCTAGCTATTTCTTTAATGGTGTTCACTTCTTTTATAAAATTATTCTTATTTAAAGGGAAGGTTAGCAGACGGTGGATAAATGAATGGAAAGATGCCATTTTTATTTGTGATGATTGCTTAGAGTTCTTGTGAATGACTGTGTCTGTGCAAGTTGGTGTACGGTAAATGTCAAACTCTAAGCTGTTGTTTCTATTTTTTAAGTTAACGTCCAAGAAGTTTAAACCTTCCTCGTTTTCTATTTCTAGAGTGAATTGAATTTTATCGTGAAATGAATTCAGAAGATTTAAGAATTTATTAAGTTGTCTTTTTGTACCTTGCCAAATACAAAACACGTCATCCACATATCTAGTCCAGAAAAATACATTATTTATTAGGTTATTTTCGCAGTTAAACAACTTATTTTCAAAGTCTGACATAAATATTTCAGCTAATAACGGTGATATGGGGGAACCCATAGGTAATCCATCAGTGAATTTATAAATTTCATTATTGAATTGAAAGTAATTTTGACTCGTACAGGTTTTTATTATGATGTTTAATTGATTTTTTAATTCTAAGTCAATATCAGATTGATTGATAAGTATTTCTATTATTTCAAATAATGGTTGTAATGGTATGGATGCAAAGAGGCTTTTAACATCAAAGGATACTAATTTTGCGTTATTCGGAATTTTGAGATTTTTGGTTTTTTCTATGAATTGGAAGGAATTTTTAATGGCATATTTTGATTCAAATTTTGTCAGAGTGGGTAATAAGTTGTTTAATTCTTTACACAATTTATAAGATGGAGCATTTACATAAGATACTACAGGTCTGATGGGAATATCTTCTTTATGAATTTTAGGAAGTCCATAGAATAAGGGGGGTAGGGGGTTCATTGTTCTGAATTTATATGTGTTTTCAGGGGGAATGATTAGTGTGCAATTTTTTAATGTATTTAGTATATCTGCTTGAAATTTATTAGTAGGGTCGTGGTTTAATTTAATTATTTCATTTGAGCTTAAAATTAAAGATATTTTTGTATTATATTCCTCTCTAGTTAAAATTGTTATAGTATTTCCTTTATCGGCTTTACAAAGTATTAAATTATTATCAAGAATTTTATTTTTAATGCTATTAATAATTGATGATTCAAATTTATTACTTTTATTAGTGTCTACCTTATTGAATAAACTTGATATACCCATTTTCTCTTCAATTGGAATATTACTTAAAGAATTCAATGCTAATTCCGTGTTTATTGCTAGTAATTCGACCTCCTGTTTATTATGTAAATTCGGGGAATATTTTAATCCTTTTTCTAATAAACTAATTTCATTCCTACTGAATTCGATTTCTGTTAGATTTACTAGTCTAGGGTAAAATTTAAAAGTTGAAGTAGAATTATTGCTCGTTGTTTTATTATAACAACTGGAAGAGTCTGACTTACTGTTTATTAAATTCTGGAGTTTCTTATATTGCTTGAGATATTGTATTTGGACTAATTCTTGAATTTCTTCTCTAATGATACGGTCCATATGTTGGAAAAGAAAGTAGTTTTCTTTATAGAGGAGCTCCGTATGTATTAGTTTTAAATGAAGTCCAATATTTTCTCTTCTTATGTACCATTGTTTTCGTTCTAATACTAGCCAAATTTTCAAAGATTTTTCTACGGCCTGTTTTGCTTCTATTGAACCATGGTTGCAGTATATTTTCATATGCTTCGGTGTAACACTATTTTTTAAACACTCACTTATGAACCAGATATGATTCGAACACTTTTTTAACTTTAGTAAACATCTTCTATAAAACACCGCTAATTTTGCTTTGCTGGCAGTTTTACTACACTCTAACAAACTAAATTAAGCGCCTCTTCCGTGATATTGGCTATATTTAAGATGATTTTTCAATGAGCAATGACTTGTAAGGCCTGTCATCAGCTTTGTCAAACTTCTTGAGTTCTAACCTCCGGGCATTCTTTGTTGAATAAATTTTGAACTTTTCTCTGCCCTTTGTCTTAGGCCTGAAGTATTCGCCCAGTAGGGCTTTTCTATGCCTTTCTCCATTTAAGATAACTTTAGACAGACAAATAAACGTCTTGGATGTAAGGATTCCTCCTCTGGCAGAAAGTCTAGATTCTTCGCATGCATCTGTTATACTTTTCTCAAACAAAAATAGTGTTAGCACCTAGAATTTTTAAGATGTTTCGAAATTTGTATTTCAGTATTCACGGCTGTTTCACACTCCTACTAACTGGGATGACTTGACTTATATGTAGGTATATTCTTTAAACTATATCTCACATTAATCAATACTTTCAGGTATTCGATTCAAGAGAAGAACTTCAACAGGAAGCTAGGCGAGCGGAACTGTTACCTGAAACAGTTTGCTTGACTCCAGGGGCATATCACGGCCTAGTCAGTGCAGTGATGATTTTAATAGCGATACTGTTAACATGCTCATTACTAGCTGGTTTGGCTTACCGTCGATACTGGTTGGTTATGAGAAAGAACTTAATAGCCGATCGAGCTTCTTCTAACTTATCCTCATCCTACCCCAACACGCGAAGCAGTGGACTTTCAAGCATCTCCGTTTTCGGGGCAGGACTCCAAAAGCAATTTGCAGGCTTCGGAAGAACAAGTAACTTCCCGGGTTTTCCGAAAGATGACATGGACTGTCCGGTGTCAGCTCCGGGAGGACCCTTTGAAGACCCCAGCGAACCCATATACACGGATCCATCGCTTTTTGAAAGGTCGCGCAGTTTGAGGAGTATAGCGGTATCACCGAAGAGGAGACGGTCGCCAGGCCCGCAGAATTAATTAATTTTACGCATAGGCAGAGATGTCCGGCATTTCCAACTGTGGTTTAGTCAGCGTATTTTAAACATATTTTATGGTTAATTTGATATATGCGCCATGATCGGGTACAAAGATTCTAGTAACATTGATTATTGTTAATAAAATTTGTTGAAAATGTAGACATGGGCCAGGCTCGTTGTATCTAAAAAAGTGATTGTGGAATTGGAACCTTGCTGAATTTTGGGATGGGTTCTTAATTTGATGTCGCCAATATTTCTTGAATATCCGTCAAGTACGGCGTAAACCAGATTTCTTAAAATATTTCTTTCATGTTCATACGTTGAAAAAATTACACTAAAATATTGGGTTAGGTTCACACGAGTTTCCACAAAAATGTTTTTCGAAGTCTATTTATTAACTTAATTTTGAGCAGAAATTTTAAGAACTGATAGAAGAATTAAAAAACAACATATTTTAACATATAAGATCTATGACAAATGGTGTATACATAATATATGAGAATAGTCCATAATAAATTGAAGTAAAATTTTTAAATTATAAACCCAAGGAGTCTAAAGTACTGTACAAACAATAATTGATGTTTCAATGAAAATAACAATTACTATTATTCCAAATACCAACATTAAAATTATATACATATTTTTGGTCCTTCTAGCCGGATACTTTCATTAAAAGATTTTTTTTGACTAATATTGACCATGAATAATAATCTTATTTCTAAATCTCAGTTATCTTTACTATACGGGATGTTCCAGTTACCATTTATTGATTTACTCACAATTTTTCGAACATAACAGGTATTTCAATAAATTGCGAGAACGCCAATTACTATTATGTTATTGATAACTGTTGTCTTTTTACTTTAACTAAAAGCGTAATAGTGAACGTCGACACTTTATTTAAAAAAATAGTAGTAAGTACCTGATTAAAATAAATTTTACCTAGTTTTCTGAAAATTTTCAATGAATATTTTCATGAAGTTTTTTATGCAAATACTTGCTTATAAATACTATACTCAAGACTGGCCAAATTCATCATCATAAAATATATTAGTACGCTGTAACATGATTTTCAAAATATTGTGCCATAAAATTTATATAATTAAATAACAGTTGTAGAAAAGGGGAAGATCATGATTTACGTTTAGAACACGTCAATATTAATAAATACATGCCTTGATACACTAAAGAAGACAAAAACCTTTTTCATGTAATGATTAGAACTGAAAATTATTTTGCCGAAAAATTATATAAATATTATTTTATAAAATAATCGTCAGATTCGCATTTTTTTTAAACGGGGTCCGAGATGTATCATGTCTATATAAAAATATGAACGCCCTCCCCATAAGTTACGCCAGTTTAAAGATCGGATTTCGTGCAAACCACTAAGTACAAGGGATGCAAATAAACTAACCGAAATAATAACTAAGTGTTATGACAATGAAAAGTATGTTGGAGTATTAAAAGCCTTCGACTATGTATCCCTTGACGTACTCAAAGAAAAGTTGTTTTACTGATTTCCATTATAATTCAGTGGAACTAATAAGCTCCTATCTTACCAATATCAAGCAATAAGCAAGTGTTAGTGACATCAACTCTATGTAGAAAATCTATTACATGGCATTCCGCAGCGATCGGTATTGGGGCCGATCTTGTTATCAATATGTCGACGTTTCGATAACATGAAAGATACATAGTCGATGGCCCGTACGAAACCAGTCTTTCTAAGAGTGCTCTTAACAACATATATATTTTGTACACGTCTATTATCTATTTGACCACCATATTGGAAAAATGATGACCAAAATAAGTCATTTGTTGATATCTCGTTTGGAAAGCATTTTAGAGCAAACAATAGTGTTGCAAATTTTACCTACACAAAAATGATCCTCTAGGGGAACATTTTGTGTAGGGGTTTAAATGCCAGAGGTAGTAAATACACTCTCTACGTGTTTCAAGCAGAGGACATTAAAATTCTACAAAGTATTAGAACAAATCCATAGACTACAAGAAGCTCCTTCTGTTATTAAAGATGCGGCTGCTGACCCTTGGAGATTGCAGGGGCAGAAAGCCGGTATGCTCTTCTTATGGTAGCAGTGAGCGAGAATATTTTCTTCAAAAAGATAAATTACTAGCACCAAGCGCTTAAACGATGCGTGGTTCCCCGAATGAGATATTTATTTTACCTAAAAAATGGGCGCCATTTTTTCAATACGGTGGCCAAATCTAGGATAGTAGAGAAGTCCACAATTAACATGTTATTAAGAGTACTTTTCAGGATATAACGCTTTTTGATTTTCATAATTTTTTCCACATTAAAATCTTTGCAGACGACTGATTCGAAAATTTTCCTACTGGTGTTTATATACATATCACGTAGTAAGTTGGAATAACTGCTATTGGACACGACACTGTTTAATACACTCCAAATGATTAGCAAACAAATAACAAGACTTATTTTTCCATTGAAACTTTTATCGCGTTCTTTTACCACCCTTATTAAAGAAATCTTCTGGTTGTTGTTACCTACCCAACATTCATCTGGGTTCGATTTAATCTTCTATGTATAAATACAACTAGCCTCGCCCTAGTAGAAATTGGCGCTTACGTGCAAATATTTCCATATAAAATGTTAGCTGATTTCGTTTTTAGGTCCTATTCGGCAAGCGTAATACGCAATAATATTAGGACAGGTGTATTATTAACGCAGTACTAAATTATCGGAATTTAAGTAGGGAATACTGGACATCTATTGAAATTTGTAGACTATATAAGCTAGGGAAACATAACTTATAATATTTAATACGTAAGTTCTCATCTTTCTTTGTCATTGTCGACAACTCGCAATATTTTTTCACTGCCTTTAGCAAGGCGGCTGGGTCCTGTGTACACTTATGTGATCAAATAAGTTAAATATGGTTGTATTTGGGAGAGGAAAAACCTCAGTTGCAGAAAAAGCGCCAAGCGACTGTGAAGGATACAGTACATTTTTTTTTAAACTTAAACTGGCAAACAGAACTTTCCTATATGAAATTATTGTTATTTTTCAAAATGATATAGTTCTCTTCATATATTATAGGTAAATAAAAAATATCGGGGTTTTTTATCTTTACCGCAAAGTCAAAGGCGCCAACACTTTTTATGTGCCTTAACTATATGGAGAGTACTACAAAGTAATTTAACGTGAACCATGCGCCCGTTATATTTATATAATAAATGTACCTAATGATGCTAGCGAGTTAGTCAAGTTTTATATGCCATCAAAGACAAAATTAGTGTATATTTGGTTTCCATAGGAATACCGTGAATGCTTGATTCTGAATTCCTTTGCATTTAAATAGAATCCTACCATATAAAATGTATTCTCCTTATATTTGGATACAGATAATTAAAATTCAATTAAAAAAAACAATTATTAGTACCGAAAATGCCACACCTTGTCTTAAATTGTCAGTTTCATTCCCACGCTAGCATTTCGTGTTTAATCATTTCAGGCAGTCTCCTTTCCGTTCGACATCTATTGGGTTTAAACTGCAAAATTTTTCATCTGTCGTAGCAAATTAAATAGTGTAGGAGGAGATAAATTGATAAACGGATGTCTGTCGTACCCCGTAGTTCGGATAAAGATTACCCAGGCACACAAATAAAAAGTCAAGACCCAGAAGGTAGACCCTTCTACCCCTATGTATTTTGGGACGCAAATTGAAACCGAATATGACAATAGAAAAAAGTTTTAATTTTCCTCTTATAACCCTCCTAGGAAGTTGAAATTCCAAAAATTTTAAATAATTCCACAGTACGTAGGAAGAGGAGAGAAATCAAATGGCGCAAACGCGCAGTTGCTTTTGTTAGCGAGGGGCCTCCGGAAGCGCGAGAAAAAAAAATAGATTTTCACTTTCCAGCCTTTTTGAGTTTGAGAGTTGACTGTCCATTTTTTTCCATTTTAACATTTTTATTTTATTTATCTATGTTTTGACAATACGTATCTTATTCTAGGATAGGAACATATGTATTTCATTGTACAATCTTATTTCAGGCATATATTTGTACACATAATATGCTGGGTCGATCTTAGACCAGGGGACCTGAAGATACGTTTATGATAGAGCTGATACTAATGCACATTCCCAATAGTATATGCGTTAACTTTGCTACGTTTTTCATAAGAAAAGTGAAGTAATTCCTGATATACCAATTATTAGCTGAGTAATTTGAGAAGTTATATTCCAAACACACAGGGAAAAGAAAGAAAAACCTGCTACAGATAATGAGTCATCCAATAAAATTATAGATTGGCGGGTTGTGTAATCTCTTACGTGTTTCTATCTATCCGTATAAGATACTGTTTATGTCTGTGGGCGTTCCGGGGCGGAACGGAGGGAGAATGGAATTGTCCGTTGCATGGGTTGTCTGTTTGTCTCTAGTGTCACCGTCTATCAAAGTAGACGGGCAGTCTCTGGTGAAGAAGTCTATGAGTATGTCTAGTGCCGTCGTCGTGGCGTACGTCGGTTATGTCGGCGGTAATTGCCGATTGCTGAATTTTTGTGGCAAAAAATGTTTGAGATGACTCGTCAATGAAATCTCTTATCATTATGGTATCTGTTTGTCTATGCAATTCAGCAATCGGCGTATATCTGCTAGCGTTGGTAAAAAGTCGTAGAAGTTTATTTTGCGTCGTTTGAAGACGTTTGCACTGCGAGGCTGAAATTAAATTCCAGGTCTCGCAGGCATATGTCATGATTGGTCTAAATATTACTTTGTAAAGTAAAAGTTTGTTGGTTGTGGTCAGTCTGCTGCGTCTGTTTATTAAAGGGTAGTTTGTTTAATGTTGCATAAGTTCGGTTAATTGTCTGTGTGATGTGAGGGGCGAAACTCAGTCTCTTATCTAGGGTTACCCCTAGGTATTTGACTGAGTTGCGCTCCTCGATCACATTGTCATTAATTTTAAGTTTTGTAAATGTTTTGATGTTTGTGAATTTTCGGTGGAATGTAATTGTTTCGGTCTTAGTGTCATTTATTTTGATTTTCCATTTGGAGAAGAATTCAAGGATTTTCGACAGATGGTACCGTACCTTCTGAGTGGCCGCTTGTGCATAAAACGACCGCCCATACAGCACGGTGTCATCTGCGTATAACAGGAAGTTGGTTGTGGGGTGAGGGGGATGTCTGAAGTGTAAAGGTTGTAGAGGTTGGGTGACAGGATGGCCCCTTGTGGAACGCCCGCTGTCCGGAAACGGGAGCAGTTACGGGGCTGCGGTTTGCGCCATTCAATTTCTCTCCTATACCTACGCACTGTTGAATTTTTTCAGATTTTTTTTAATTTCAACTCCCCAGAAGAGTTGGTTGTAAGGGGATGCTAGGGGAAAATTCAGAAAAATCTGAAAAAATTCAACAGTACTTAGAAAGAGGAGAGAAATCGAATAGCTCTGTAACTGCTCCCGTTTCCGAACAGTCAACTCTGAAAATGGCCGAAAAGTGAAAATCGAATTTTTTCTCGTGCCTCCGGAGGCCCTATCTTGAAAAGAAAAGCAGCTAGAGAGCTGCTGCGGCTTGCGCCATTCGATATCTCTCCTCTTCCTACGTACTGTTCAAGTTTTTCAGTTTTTTGTAATTTCGACTCCCTAGGAAGATTGTAAGGGGATGCTGGAGGAAAATTGGATAATTAAAATCTTTTTATTGTCATATTCGGTTTTAACGTCCCAAAATACATAGGAATAGGGGGTCTCGACTTTCTTTTGTGAGTGCCTGTGTTATTTATTAAATTAATTAGCGTTAATCCAGGTTAAGCGGCCAATCAAATCGTTTGCCTTTTGAAATAATAAAATTCAAATCACGTGGCTAGTTTTCTTGTACATTATAATTCGAATCATTGGATAAAAAATTTAAAAATATAATTTCTTGGGTACGATTTCCTCTTCGAAAATTCACCATTCTTTATGCCATTTCAATTTAATCTCGTGCATTTTTTACACACAATGAACAGTATCCGAGATAATTGAAAAAACAGAACAAAGGTATCCTACTTAGATCCTGACTTTTATAACATGACAGGGACTTAACACGGGTCAAATTGGTGAGGACATTTTATGGGTTGTTTGGCAAAACAATTGCAAAAACTCCAGAAACATTTTTTAACTCACCACTTTCGTCGCCAACTAACTCGTTTGCACTATGTAAACCTCAATAAAAACAATAAATTGACAATAATCTCAAAATGTTTCCAACATTTCTTAATCTCAGGTCTCTGAGGCACGAAATATGTTGAAAAATACTAATTAACAAATTGTTTGCCTATGTTTCGTGAAAAATTGCAAAAGTCCTGCAAACTGAAGATAATATTCAATCATGGGTTTCCTGTGATGCATTAAATGTGCAACCAATTAGAAGATCGGAAATATTGAAAATTAATCATAATTGTTAATAACTGTAAGGTAAAAATATCAAAAGTGCTGTAAACTTGCAGAATGCTATTACAAATTTAGACAATAGTTGTGTTTTGTAACCATCTATGTTGCACATAACTTGTGTTAATTTACATGAACGTGGTCGAAATTATTTATTCGCCTATATCTTAACGCAAAAACCTCGAAAAATGCCAAATAAGAATGCAAATTTTCGGCTCTTCTTTCGCTATGTGTTTATTTTGCAGTCATCGCCGATGGACAGCAAGATTTTTTAATTAATAGAAAAGACATTTCGCACTTTTTGCACCCTTCAACTAAATTCAAGAGTAATGCAAAATTAACAGGAAGCTTTAAATAGATCTTAACACAATACGTACATTATTGCAAAATAAATAGGATATAATCGGTCTAAAAGTGAATGCCAGAGTTTGGCAAATTGAAGAACAACATAGCCACTTAGTGGTCGCTTATTGCTCAACATATTGATGGTACTAGCTCGAGAGCTCACGACGCCGAGGGTGAAAGAGCTTTGTAAAATCTAATATTTATTTATTAGTTTATTCAAGAATAATTGTCAACCTGCGCGCTGATAGAACAGCGCAAATTAACTAATGAATAAATATTAGATTTTACGAAGCCTTTCCACCATCGGCATCGGTGTCGTGAGCTCTCGTGCTATATGTATACTTTTGAAAAAACTATACTGTGAAGAGATATTTTGTAAAGAACTAAAAAAGTAAAAACAATTAACTCCTTTGCTCCTCGTCAATCGCAATAATACACCCTCTATGAACCACAGCTGTAGAGAATTCTGCACTCTGCAAAAACGATACTGAGTGTCTTTATCTAAATCCAAAAGAACAGAAAACAAATCAGAAAACCTACGAACAAAAATTGGAATAGATTTGCAGCAATTTCTATGACATAATAGGTTAAATTATTTAAAAGTCTTGCGTAACTTAGGACACATTGAAAATTTGCGTTCGAACATCAATCAATAACTAGCTTACACCGGATCTTCAGCAAAAATGTTACAATAACTTTTAGACCTATAATTATCATAAATATTTTGCAATAACTTGCATCGCCCTAATGATGCTTCGAATGCATACATAACGAAAGTGTTTATAGACTTGTGTTAAGTTTGCAAAATGACTTTTGCATTTATTTGGAGAGTGCAAAACGCGCAGATATTGCAAAAATATCTTCTTGTCAATAAAAAATCTTGCGAGCTTTGTAATGATGGTTAAGTCTAATACGTCGCAGGAGACTCTTTATTGAACACTGTCTTCAGTTGGCAGTACTTTTACAAGAACGTTAATTAACATTTTTCAAGATACTTTATGCTTCAGAGATGGTTCCAGTAGTAGATCTATTGATTTTATTACGCTAACCTGCCAGTAAAAGATGTAATAAGACCTATAAAATTATTGTTAAATTATTGATTTCTGATGTCTTTAGTGACTGTCCTATGTAACGCAATTCTTGAGAAGAAATAGTCAGTTTACAGAAGGGTACACAGGATGCTACCCGGCTCCTAGAAAGCAACCTCAACTGCCGCTCATCTCAAACTATTGTGATTTACGACGCGGTGACGTGTCTAATTGAACTACTAAGGCCGGGTCCACACTATGCGTATCCCGCAGATGCGTATTTCGGCTGCGTATTTTCGGCAAGACGACAACACATTGTTTTAATTTGGAACGTTCACATATATGCGTAGAATACGCAACCACGCAGTATGCTGCTGAAAATACGTACGTCTTCATGCAGGTGCCGAGCTCCATTACCTGGAAGTTGATAGAATACACGTGCATTTCTGAGCAAGCGTTCATACTGTGCGGATCGGTTGGTGCATATTTGCAGTTTTATTCATTTTTGCAGTTCATTAAAGTTTATTTTTGGTCACATGTGGCCTCAAAATTTCCAACAACTCGTCGAACGACTTAATCGACATTCGATAATAATTAAAAAACATGCTGCCGTGTTTTCTAATATTGCTGAAAACCACTGGAACCCTCACTTGGGTTCCCTTCACCATGATAAGGACAAATTCAATACTGCCTGCAGGTGGGTCTCCAAAGTAACCCACGGCTTCCAAAGCGCAAACAAATTTTGCTTTAAACATACTACTTCAATGGGCCCATTCAGCTTTTTTTTTATTTTAGGAATCGAAAGTAGAACAATTTTTAAGCCAATTTTCAAATATTGAGGTTTTTATTCGAACGTTTAGGCCTTTAAATAACCAAAGTTGGATCGCTCGAACACGGAGCGGAGCTTCGCGTGACATCACTTTGCATATGCTGATAGGGTGACAGTCAAGATTTAATAAGCGTGTGGCGCGTGTTATTGTGTATCTGTATGAAAACGGTGTTTGATTGTTAAATTATATTGTTTGAAACAAACACCCCTTTTCTTCAAACGTCAGATAAACTCATGTCAGGATATCAAAGTTTGACGTATTATAAGGGACTATTGACTACTATAGCAAACTCAAACTCTTTCACCTTAGTGTTCATGCAAAATGACGTCACGAGTCGGCGAAGCGCTTTCTACTGAAACCCAATCTTTAACAATAAATATCTAAGGATTAAATGTTTTCTTAACCGCATCTCAAGTCACTCAAGCTGAAATTTTAACAGCTAATCAAGATGATTGAATACTATTGAATACCATAAAAAAATTACGAAAAACGAATTATCGGTAACAAGCCTATTGTTTGACACAAACTGACGAACACATAGACGCCGAAAATCCGCACAATGTGAACGCAACACTCTCGTGCTGATAATACACATACGTATTTTACGCATAGTGTGGACCCGGCCTAACGCGAATGCGTATTTTCTCTAGTTAAAGCATCATAAATTAAAAAAAACTTCTATTAGCCTATTAGGTTAAAAATTTAAATTTCACTTATCAGATTCAATATTTTATAATTGTGAATATTTTTACACTACTTTTGCATTTGGCGAATATTATAATGAAACACAGTATCTAAATGGGCTAGCTAGCAATACAATAATTCTTAATTTTTGTATAAACTTAATATTTTAATTTCTTCTAGTTGAAATTAGTGTCTCATCTTACTTCGAGATAAAAAAAATATATTGAAAAATGTATTTTTTAAAATAGGTTTAAGAAAATTAATTGTGTTTAGCCTAGACAACCTGACCACTTCAAATACCAGCTCTCTTTGCACAATGCTTTGTAATAATTATAATATTAATTAATTATTAAGTCGATTTTTTTTATTTTCAAGAATGAAATTTTTGATATTATCAATGTATATAAAACATGCAATAAAGAATATTATCTGAAAGTGTTCTTATTCTTTTGACTAATGTTAAAGAAGTATAGACCAGTAAAATGGACTTTTCTTAACAACGCACCCACAAAAATGGGGAGGTTGCAGTGAGAAAGAGCCAGATCTTTGCATTTTGAGGTCCCAGAAATACGGAAAAGTGATTTTTAAAAATGTCTGTATGTCGGTGGACCATTAATAATAGGCCATAGTGCAAAGGTAGGGGAGAGGGGGGATACTTGATTAGGAGGGATACTAAGATCAAATCAACATTATTCAGTTAAAGCGACAGTGTTTATATTACTGTAAAAAAGTTATTCTGTGCTTAACGTTTGTGAATTTCGGCACAAAATAACAATGTATTACAAGTTGAGGTTAAGTGAGTATTTACATTCTTTTATCTAATGGTTCAGGGGAGGATACTAGATCAGCACATAGAGTGGGATACTTGAGCACATGATCAAGTATCTCATGCTTTAGGTTTTAGATAGGTATTTTTCCTTACAACTCTTTAATTTTTAATAAATTTGTCACTGATCGAGAGGAAACAAAAGTGTTAGTTGTCCGTGGCAGAGAATAATCCCAAAACACCTGAAGAGGACCCATAGTAACTTGAACATACCTCATTAAAAGTTGCAAGGCCTAGTAAAACACCTACACCTACAGTTTAAACAAAAACGTCTTTACTATTTAGTCCCGATTCAGTCTTGCCATCTCCTAAGGCAGATGCAAAGAAAAACACAAAATATTAATAAAAATATAGTCTGCAGTATAGCTGATACACCAATGAAGATAATAACTGAAAATTATACAAAGCTAAGAATAGAGAAAAAGCAAGAGGAAGCAGAAAATGCGAAGAAAAGACTTCTTGCCCAACTTGCTAAGAAAAAAACTGTGAAAAGGAAAGATCTTGCGTCATCTTCTAAAAGTAAAGAAGAGTGTGTATTTGATGAAACAGACGATTCTTTGGAAGATGAAGAAGCATTTGAAGAGCTGCTTGCTATCCCTAAATACAATCACTTTTAAAAAGGAAAATTTGCCATTGTGACTTTTAGCGGTGAAAAACAAGATACCTGTGTGTTATAAAATAAATGATGTAGACAATGAGGAAGGAGAATGCACAGTAACGTGTCTCAAATGTGTAGATAATACGCGATGTTATTTTCATTGAACGAAAATGATATCTGTGAGATAAACTTTAATGAAATATATAGCACCCGCCCCGAATGTTATCATTAAAGAATAACGATTATATTACAAATTTATGAAGTCTCTTGATATCTTTGAGAGGCTCTAGTAGATATCTCTTATGGTATATATTTGAAGAATATTTACCTATATATATTTTAGATCGAGTTTTAGATGTATTAAAATTAAATTTTGTTTTATTATTCGATATAATAATAGTTCTTTTACCATTTCATAGTGTTTGTTTTATTTTTAATATTTATGTAAACTCATTGATCAAGTATGTCTCTAGTGATCAAGTATTCCATACTTACTGATCAAGCATCCCACCTAGTGGGGATACTTGAACAAATTACATTAAAGACAAAAATCTACAACACAATTTGTTTAAAGCCTTTAAAGGTCGTTCTAAATATAAATAATCAAATATATAACTATCAATTTTCCAATGTATCTGATTTAGTTCCTATCATACAAACAGTTTTTCCAACTATTTGAATGAAAGAAAAGTGTGATCAAGTATCCCACTTTCCCCTACATTCTTTAGATTAAAATATGAGGATATAACCAAACATGCTTTAATAAATTGTTGCTGTAGAAAAAGACACAGGGTGTTAAAGTTGCATAGAAGTAAGTGGAAGCAACATCGAAAATTTACTCTAAGCTGCGGCAAATAGTTCACAATAAAGTCAGTGAGTTAATGTAGTGGTCACTCTTTAGTTTTTTTACTTACGTTTATCAATAAACACAATTTGTATCATTTTTAAATTGAATTTGTTGTCAAAGAATCCTTGAAACCTCCTGCGGCAGTTTCCTTAAAAACGGTTCAAGTTATCAAGTTCTATCAAGTGTACCTTTTTTACGTAGAATTGACTCCTGCATGAGATTTTCCAGTTAAAAGTACCACAATGTTTTGTAACAAAAGGTAAAAAATATCCATCATCAGGTACAGCTTATGAGGCGTCCTGCACGGATTAGCGTGATGTGATACATAAACTATTGTTTCTTAGCTAAAAAAATGTTTTCTTACCAAATTTGGAGAAGATCGGTCAAGAGGTAGTTGAGATATTGCAAGAAAGAAGGAAAAAAACATACAACTTTGGTATCTTCTTTCACAGCAACAGGTATGTTTGGATATATTCTCATATTTTGGTCCAAATAATGTACCCTTGAATGATGGCCTATTATTAAGGATTCACCCTGTATATATTATGTGGACACAATAGCGCCGAAACTAGCTAACCGATTTTGACTTAATTTGATATAAAGTTAATATTGGTACCATACATGAGCCGAAAAGGTATCAGTGTAGATCGGATGACGTTTAGGGCCATTTTGGTACAGATTCTCTTACTTTTCGACATATTATTCATCTTTTTTGTACTATTCAAACGTAGATGTTACTAAAAGTACCTACAATTTATAAAATCCTTTTGGGATTTTCGATTTATAATAATAATAATAATATCTTACAAACAATAAAGTATTATTGCTTGGCCATGGTCTCATTGCAGGTTTTTGATCAAGTTGCGCTCAGTGCACGGTGGACAAGACTACAGATTTCATATTTCGACGAAGTGTCGTAAAGCTGATGGTTTGGTATTTTCGGAGTAACTGATGTTGAATCTAATGTCAAAATTTAAAAAATCAAAATGGCGAATTCAAATAGTTGCCGCAATTGCACATAGACCCATATTTATGTAACGGCGAGCAATAGAGATTTACTTTTTTGACGGCGCACAGTGGCCAACATTCTCGAAAACGTGGCCAAAACCTTTGGATCTATTTCAATATTGCTGACAATTAGTATATTGGGGTTTTCGAGGTCACTGGTTTCGATTTTGATATAACTTTTGATAAAACTGAAAAACAATACAAAATTACGAGAAGCTGAAGACAGCAAAGCATTCCATTTGACTGCGCATGTGCAATATTAAAATGTGAAATGTGTTAAATTACGCATGCTCAATCAATTGAACAGTTTTAAAATTTGGCGCAAATTGTGTTGGTAATTATAACCTCTGCTTGTCAATCACAGGGTAGGTGCTCTTTCTTCTTAAAGGGTATTAAATAAATTGCAACGATGTGTTAATACATGATTTTTATTAAATAATTTGTCATTTAACTAAATGAAGATGAAAATATAATAATTTATTAGTAAACAGGGTTAATATGGGTGCTAAAGTAACTTTTCAGGACAATAATTTTATATCATATTTGAGAGGCAATAAACTGGGTTTTGTAACAAATGTTTTTCTGCTTAGAATATTAATATTTATTTACAATTGGTAAAGAACAAAAATAATAGTAGGTACCTAAGTATAAATTTTTAAATATAAAAATACAGGTATAAAAGTTTTGTTCCATAAATCCTGCCAAAATAGAAATTTTGGCAATTTATATATGCACATCAACAACATAAGTATGTAGATGTTACATAAAACATAAGTAGTTACATGTAAGCATAAGTAAATAAGTAACAAAGCAAACACAAATTGTAGCATCAAAAGTAATTCAATTATTACAAACAGGACTGTAGTAAGTATATCAAAAAGAGATCGTTATTGAAAACAAAATGAAATAACTCTCTACTCAAAACGCTTAAACTATGACAAAATGACACAAAAGTAATAAATAATAATAAAATGAAGCTGACAGCGGTAATTTCGAATATATTCCAGGTATCGTTTTGGATCATCCGTCTGACCGTCACCTTGGCTACTCGAGTTCCCATTGTTGTGGACCTACATTCAGCAATTGATTCTATATTGCCTAGCCGGGTACCCTCTCTTACAATTTTCCCCAACCCCGTCCTCTGGTTGCTGACTCAAAATGTTCCGGAAGTAGACGGTATCGACGTTAGGCTGTTCCCATTGGACATCTTCTGAGGCGGTTCTGGCTCTGGAAGATATTTCCATCTTTTTTAATAATTACTTTTATTCGGCTTATGCAAGCTTAGTTTAGTTTCAAAACGCTTTGTTGCTTTGTAAGACGTATACGCGTAGGTATCATTACCCATATTTTTTTGCGATTTGGCTGAAAACAAAAATACTCTTATAAATGCAGTCATGTACGTACTTAGCTCTTTTCGGTTAAGCTAGAGAATTGGCTTAAAAAAATGTTAAAATAGCTTACCTAAGTGTATTTGTACGGTTACACACATAATAATACCTGAAGATTATTGCCGGATGTGGACATGTGGAGTGTATTCTTTTGCTACGAGGCATTACGTATTTACACATCTCCTTGTTCTCTACATCATCCTGCTTCCAACTATTGAATTCTAAAATATAAAACAAAGATCATAATAGGTATAGAGAATTTATATTATTGTAATAATCATATTACGTGAACGTGAATTACATTATAATTTCTTCAACAATGAAAATATTGGTAGATATAGGTACTTATACACTTACCGACTTACCTTCAACATTATGGAATGTCAGCTCTTCAACGCCAACATTAAATGCATGCTTGTTCTTTAAATGGGCAATTAAATCGGCATTTATCCTAAATGAATAGTTCCAGTATTTGAAAACAGTTTTGTCATATGATATTGCAGGCGGGTGCACATTTTAACATTTAATGTAATATTTTTCTAAAAACTTTATTGTTAATTTTACACAGAAAACTCATGGTTATTTTACTTTATTATTTATTAAATAAAATCGCGTCACACGAACCACTCTGTGTGGCGGGAAAAAATGCCCAACAAACGTCAAACTGTCAAATATGAAATGCATAATGCCTACTCATGCGCAGTGAAATGGAATACTTTGCTGTCTTTAGCGTCTCGTTACAAAATTGCGGATTCAATATGGCCGACATATTTATTAAAAAATTTGTTTCTTCAACTGAAAGTCAGTGTACAGGTGTCCCTGAGGTATCTGATTTCGCAGGCTCGGCCTGGCCATAGGGATTACCGGGAGAATTCCCGGTCGGTCGGTCTAATGATCATACCGTTATTAACAAAAACAAGCTAATCATTATACTCTTCGCCGATTTACTATACTTGTTATATAATTGTTGCACATTCTATAGGATACTCTTCGCAGTTTTTTTGTAAATGATATTAGTTTCAAACATTTTTTGTTTAATTACAAAACAATTTTTTTTTATTTCAAAAATTAATAACTTTTTTACTTATCGATCGATTTTGTTCAATATGGTTCTTCCTCTAGCTAACATTAACTTACTGTCAGACTTGAGTTATTGTGCTTACAAGAAACGTGACGGACGAACGGACGGACGGACGGACAGATGGACAGACGGACGGACATTTCGAAAATTTTTCAGAATTCGATCACCAACACAGTGATATGAATTTTTTTTCTCTACGAGCAATATTACCGGTTTTAGAAATGTACCGATCGAATGCAATATACTCTTCGTTTTGTATTTGCGAAGAGTATAATAATAAATGTATTATATACTAAAATTCTGTACGATGTTTAATACAAAAATAATTCTAAATGGATCTTTTCGTGAAATATTCCATACATATTACATATTATCTGGCCGCCAAATTTCCTTTTTTTTTTAAATTAATATCACTGTGATTTTTGTTCAGTTCAAGGGCAAGCAGATAAATTCATCAAAAGTCGCCTAGGAAGTCAAGTTTCGCAAGGCCGGTTTATCAATGCGAGGTTAAAGTAATACTATGGCTAAAGTTATCCTACAGATAAAGTGGTAGTTCAAATTTGTACCGTTTCAAGCATTATCCTGCACTACTGACTACAACCTTTGGATTGAAAAACAGGCTAACCTCTAGATGGGCCCTATCCATCGGATAACTTAGCTTAACCCAGCCTTGATAAACCGGCCCTTAGAAGCACTTATGCGAATGGCTTGCGAAAAGGTTATGCTGCAAAATCTGAATGTCGACGAAATTATTGACAATGTTGCCGAAAAGAGGGATTTTGTAAAGAAAATGCTCGTTTTTTAGTTTATTTCTGCGGCTCTACTTCCCTCACATACCGAAGGGAAGTATTGTATTCGAGAAAAAATTATCCTCCAAGATTTCTTCGGGTTATCATGTTTCGGATCGTGTAGATTACGAAAATATAGGTTTTTCAATTCCGTCAGGCTGTCTGCCTGTTAACTAAAAAACTTCTTGACGTAGGTAGTTGACGCTACTGACAGCAAAGAAGTCGTTAGACTTTCACTGGAAAATATACAGGGGGACCGTCTAAAGGGAAAAGATAATGAGAAAAATTGTTTTCTCTCAAATTTAAAATTTCATGACGTTTCAAGAAATTCTAAATCTATGAAAAAAAACAAAATGAAAATTTTTAACCACTACAATATTTCCATTCCACTACGTAGATGTGCAACTATGAGATGGCAATAACATTTGGCATATAGTTGGCAATGAAGACACCTATTATTATAGTCTTAGTGAAAAATATACCTACAGGGCGGTCATCCTAAGAAACAATTCAAGTGTGGCGGAAAGTTGTAAAGGTATTTAGGCAAGCCTTCCATATTTGGCAACTCTTATTTAATATTTATTTTTTTCTGTCGGATCACCACTCTTTTTTTAACCAAAAGTTAACGGGTTCTGTTTGTAATAATAGTGATAACTACATTCCGATTATTCTTATATGTCGTCTTGTAATTAATAATTTTTTAGAGTAAAGAGGGATGTTCTGTGTAAATGCCTTTACCGATTTTTTTATTTATTAGTGTGTAAAGTCTAGGTTTAGCCAACATGATATAGCTGCCAACGTTTTGTACTTTATTGGATCACGTAAGCTATAGTTAAAAAAAAAATAGAGTTATGATTTTGTAAATTTCGTTTAATTTTTACTGATTTCCTTGATAAAAACATTTCCGGCTGCATGAGTATTTAATTTAAATTTTGTGTATAATTTTTTTATCGGCGGCTGTTGATTTTGTTGAATTGGATAGATTTTTTATTGTCTTTAATGTCTTTATGTTTCTTGTAAATATTGACATATTGGCTGGTCTATAGAATGTATATTTTCAAGTACTAAAGTGATTTAATTTTATTTGAAAGTGGTATGAGGTGGGCCGTTAGATTCGTTTTTCCCGGTAATTTTTTGGGTCCCAGATCAACCCTGTGATTTCACATTTGTTATCATTTAAAAAAAAATTAATGGCGGATCCAATATGGCCGACCTTTTATTAAAAAAATTAGTTCTTCTCAGCTGAGAATCAGTGTATAAGGGTTTTCGAGGTTGCTGATTTCTAATTTGATATACATTTATCTTAAAAACAGAAATAATTGATCTTTTGTAAAAGATGGCGCAGTGGTATGAAATGGAAAGGCGAATACATAACAAAAAATATTATTTTCATACAATTTTATTGCAACTGTTACTCGTCGTCGAACGAAGAATAACTTTCATCATCGCTACTTTGCATTGTTGAATTCGATTATTCCAATATTGGCTCAGCAATTATACCGCTTCGGGTGACAAGGTTTTCAATTTTTTCGCGGGTTATTTATGTAGGCTTGAAATAAAAGGATCTGACGCTACTATGAGCCTCAAAAAAACATCTTCCTTGTTTTTTGGTTCGGCTAGCTTCTTTTTGAATAAGGTCAGTAACAACATCGTTACTTTCATGAACGTGATGCCTTGCTAAGTCAGAAATTTCCTTCCTAGCTAAGATAATTTTTTTTTGGCCACGTCATATTGTCTGTAAAAAATCGGTAAAGGAATTTACACAGAACTTCCCTCTTTATTTGTGCGCGGGTCACTCTAAATAATTAATAATTACGAAATGACTTTGAAAATAATAATCGGAATATAGTTATCACTATTATTACAAAGAAGACCTGGTAAGTTTTCGTCAAAAAAATATACAGAGTACTCATCCAAGAGCAAAAGTTCAATACTAAATAACAGGTGCCAAATATGGAAGGCTTGCGCAAATACCTTAACAAATGTCCACCATGAATCATTTCTTGGGATGACCACCCTGTATATTTTACAATAAAAGTATAATAGGATATGTCAAATGTTATTGCCATCTGACGCATTTTCAATTCCATATTCACGTAGTGGAGTGGAAGTACAATAGTGGTTAAAAAATTTCATTTTTTTGGAATTTTTCAAAAATGTTGGTTAAAAATTTTCAAAATCTCTTTTCTTCTGAAACAGGTTTAGAATGTCATGAAACGTGAAAATTTTAAATTTCAGCAAAAAAAAAATGTTTCCATCAATTCTAGTGGTAAAATTATTTTCCAAAATGGTAAAAAAATATTTCAAATTTTTTTTTTCCGAAATAGGTTTGGAATGTCATGAAACGTGAAAATTTTAAATTTCAGCAAAAACAATGTTTCCATCTATTCTAGTGGTAAAATTATTTTCCAAAATGGTAAGTAAAAAAATATTTCAAATTTTTTTTTTCCGGAATAGGTTTGGAATGTCATGAAACGTGGAAATTTTTAATTTGAGCAAAAGAAAATGTTTCATTTATTCTATAGAAAGTAGTGAAACAGATTAAAGATTTTTTCATTTTTTTTTTATTTGTTTGAATAGGTTTAGAATGCCATGGAAACGTGGAAAGTTTAAATTTGAACAAAGAAAAAAAAAAAATTTTTTTT
This sequence comes from Stenurella melanura, assembly GCA_963583905.1. Taxonomy (NCBI): domain Eukaryota; kingdom Metazoa; phylum Arthropoda; class Insecta; order Coleoptera; family Cerambycidae; genus Stenurella; species Stenurella melanura. The sequence continues at coordinate 172,010,096 of OY757310.1, read as the reverse complement.
GAAATTTTTCAAAAATGGTTAAAAAATTTTCAATATTTTTTTCTTCTGAATTAAGTTTAGAATGTCACGAGACGTGGAAATTTTAAATTTGAGCAAAAAAAAATTTTCCATCTATTCCAAATGGTAAAAAAATGTTACAAATTTTTTTCTTCCTAAATAGGTTTGGAATGTCATGAAGCGTGAAAATTTTAAATTTTAGCAAAAAAATAATTTCATCTATTCTATAGTAAGTACGTAGTGATTTTTTTCAAGAGAAAATTTAAACAGAAAAATTTTTAAATTTTTTTAATACGATTAGAGTACCATGGAAACGAAAATTTTAAATTAGAACAAGGAAAAAAAACTAAACCTGTTTTAGTGGTAAAATTTTTTTCAAAAATGTTGGTAAAAAAAATGTTCAAAAAAATATATTTTTTTTAAATAGGTAGAATGCCATGGAACGTGGAAATTTGAAATTTGAACAAAACATTTTTTTTTCTTCATCTGTTTTACTGGTAAAAAATTTTTCAAAAATGGTGAAAAAAAAATTTCAAATTTTTTTTTTCTGAAATAGGTTTAGCGTGTCATGAAACGTGGAAATTTTAAATTTGAGCAAACAAAAATTTTTTTCACTATTTATTCCGTTTAGACGGTCCACCCTGTATATTTTCCAGTGAAAGTTTTACCATGTCTTCGCTGACAGTAGGGTCAATTAACTACCAAATTTGACTGCTCTCCGTCAAGCAGTTTTTTTAGTAAATGCACCAACAGACAGACAGACGGACGGACGGACGGACGGACAGACAGACAGACAGGCAGACAGACAGACATACAGACACAGACTGACGGAATTGAAAAACCTATATTTTCGGAATCTACGTGTTCTGAAATGTCAAAATCCGAAAAAATCTCGGAGGGTGATTTTTTCTAGAATACAATACTTCGGTATGCGAGGGAAGTAAAAAGCATAAAAAATGAAATTATTACAGTTCGGTATTTTAGACAAACAAGTTACAAATATTTTGATAAATACATTATGTTATTAAAAATACAACACGTATATTTGTAAAATATTTAACATATTTATCGTACAAAAATATTTTTGAAACATTTTTATGCATGCACTATATTAAATGTAATAGTTTCATTTGTCAAAAACCTTAAGAAAATGGTGCGTACTGTGCGCGAGCTTCAACGCATTATTCATGCGTCTGACAGAAACAATTTAATAAATATAAATGGAGAAGCTTCGAGAAGCTGAATTTTATAGGCATTATGAAGAAGTCTGTAACGACCGCGGGGAAATTAGTTTCAGGGTGGGAAACAGTGAGAATATTAATTTAATGCTTTCTTTGGTTTACACATCTTGAAACAGGGACGAATAAAATTCATATTTTATATGTTAAATTTGATTAATTTCTGTAAATTGAAGTACAAAGTTAAAATATACTTATTCTCAAGAAGAGAATCCATTTCTCAAAATCAAATTCGGACGACTGCAAAAGATTTTAACGGAGCGCTATTTTTCGCGAAGCGTGAGCTCGAGATGTAGCGTCATCGACGCTCGGTTTTACAATGGATTTTTGGGTTAGATATATACACATGAGCCTCATAAGCAGCCACGTCATATAGTAGACATATCAACATTACGTATCTAGGGCATAAAGAATCTCTAAATCGAAATTTTGATTTGGGGGTTTTGGCCACGTTTTCGAACAATTTTTTGCCCACTGTGCGGCGGTCCAATTTTTATTCTCAGGGATAATTTTCAAAATTATGCAAGAAATAAATGTGTGAATGTATCTGCTGATAAATCCTACTGATTAGACTACTATCAGACTTAAGAAATATATGGTTACAATAGAGTGTATTTACCTTTTTTTAAGTCGAAAAATATAAAATACTCATGGCAAATATGATAGCTGAAACAATTTTTCGGTTAAATAATTTTAAAATATATGTAGATTCAAATTAAATATTCACCACAAACATGAGGAATCATGGTCTTGATTGCCAGACCACAAACCTGTGTTATCTGTGGAGCTAACATTTCTAATTTGTGTTACCTCCTAATAACAAGATCTAAGTACCGTTTGACCATAAATTGTAACATACCGATAACTATTGTTATGGACTGAGCATATGAAAACCACCCAGAAAAGTTAAGGATATGTAATTGTGAGGTAGTAAACAAGATGGTTTATCTTGGATCCCTTGTTGATATACCAATACAGGAAACTGCAATACAGATTCCACGAAGACAACAGAGGTCAACTTGAGAAAAAGTTGACACGACTATAATATCAGAAAGCATGCAAAAATCAGACTTACTAACGATCTAGTTTTCTCCATCTTACTTTATGCCTTTCATACATGGATCATTAAAAAGATAGGCATGGCATGTTGATGCTTTGTGAGTAACGAGAAAAGTGGCAAGCTTGGATGTGTAAATTCTGAATTATCAATGAACAGAGCGTTGATCGGAAATGAGGGACTTTCACGAAATTCCTTCAACTATCTGCAGAATCCTTTTCTTGGTTTGAAGTTTTCTTGTTTATGGGCCTGTATTATATGTAGATGATAAGGATTCACTAAAGTTTATGTAAATTATTATTCATACTTTCTCTAAAATTCCTTCCTCTATCTCAAGCCTTCTATTACTAGGTACTTATTGAATTCGTTGCAACCTTATTTAGGATCCTTTCTTCAAGGTCTAGGTTCTAGCTACCAACTTCTCTGCGCTTTTGAATATTGTAGGCAAACTATTTAATAGCCTGATAACTGACATGTTTCAGGATTCGACATTTTTGGACAACCGATAACCAATGCTTTTTCAGGAAATATTCTTGTGGTAGAATTCTGATCAACTATGTTGGTTATACTATCTCCATAAGCTGGCATAACAATTTTTAATATATTCAGATTTATGCCATCAACATCTAATAGAAACGTTATGTATAGTTTTGGTCAACTCCACATGTGCCAAATTAGTAGGTAAAATGCACATTGAAGTAGTATTTAGTGTTTTGAACAAAGCCAACAATGTAACATTCTAAGAATTTTTTCCATTTCCCTTCATCTTAATAAAGAATACGTCAATCTTAAAAATAAGTATTAACAGTTCTGAAAATTATAAACTGGAAACTTATTACCGTAAAATTGAAACGATTCCATACTGGGCACGTACTACACGTCCTCTCAGGGTAAAAATCGAGATATAGTTCAGTATAAAAACTCACGATTTTTTTCTTACGCATTAAATGTAAACGTGTACTGTCATTGAGGCATGAGTGAGATCAGTTAACACTTGCCTTACCTCAGCGTAATGTGAAGTGCACCAGCCAAGAAAAATAATGAAATTAGCGTTCATTATATTTTTTATTGATGCTGTTTTTATAACGATTAATTCGGAAAACATTAGTAGTGAGGAAGAAAATTCCGCAGAGAATGACGATTCGCTCTCGGAAGAGGATGACTTTGATTCCGATGAGGTAAAATCAACTGTTCTATCAGAGCATTATCGGAATTAATGATAGATTTGAATTGAATTGTAGGACACTAGCGATGCGAACAAGGATAAACACTTGCAGGATTATTTGGGACTTGATAGAGGGCTTATGGTCTGCAATCAGGTTAGTTTCATGATTAATAGATGTTCTGAATCAAAGGACGTAACAAGATAAGCATGGACTAGTTACCACAGTGTTTTTTCGATGTTTTGAAAACTCTCTTGTACATGTAAAATACAAATTCTTTGAAAACATTTTTTAAATTTAGAATTTTTTTTTAATTGACTGAATCAACTGGTTTGTTAAAAAAGTGTGGTTTTCTCAAATTTATTTTTAAAACAAGTTTCAGTTATTTGCAGGGACGGGATCCCTTGAAAAACATATGCAGGGTATTCCCCCGTCTTCCTCATTTAAATTGGCATGTGGTTTTATTTCTCCCACAATAAGTCCGATAATTTGATGACTATAAACTAGAGCCAGAGAATAAAATCTGCTAGTACTGCATGTAATTTCTTCATACCAATAAAATTGATACTCAATTGAAAACCAATCTTGGCACGGCGCTTTTACTTCATCTAAATCATCGGGACATAAGAAACGAAGCTGTACATCATGGACGAAAAGCGAATTCCGCTATATTCTTATTTTTAAGATTGACGTATTCTTTATTAAGATGAAGTGAAATGGAAAAAATTCTTTGAAAAAAATTGGACCACCGCATAGTGGGCAAAAAAATGCTCGAAAACGTGGCCAAAACCCCTAAATCGAAATTTCGATTTAGGGATTCTTTATGCCCTAGATACTTAATGTGATATGTCTACTATATGACGTGGCTGTTTATGAGGCCCATATGTATATATCTAACCCAATAATCCATTGTGAAACCGAGCGTGGTTGACGCTACAATCTCGACCTCACGCTTCGCGAAAAATAGCGCTGTTAAAATCTTTTGCAGTTGTCCGTATTTGATTTTGAAAAATGGATTCTCTTCTTGAGAGTAAGTATATTTTAAGTTTGTGATTCAAATTTACCAAAATGTATCTAGCATGTAAACTATGAATTTTATTCGTCCCTGTTTCAAGAAATGTAAACCAGAGAAAGCATTTAGCACAAATAACTAAATAAAACACACTACTATGTTTTCTACCACTATGTACATAGTGGTAGAAAACATAGTAGTGTGTTTTATTTAGTTATTTGTGCAAAATGATTAACTACCACAGAGTAACGGCTCCTTCTATCAATTTTTTTTAGAAAGCATTTAGTTAATATTCTCACGGTTTCCCACCCTGAAACTAATTTCCCCGTGTTCGTTACAGACTTCTTCATAATGCCTATAAAAATCAGCTTCTCGAAGCTACTCCATTTTAATTTATTTAATTGTTTCTGTCACGGCGCATGAATAATGCGTTAAAGCTCGCGCACAGTACGCACAATTTTCTTAGGGTTTTTGACAAATGAAACTATTACATTTAATTTAGTGCATGAATAAAAATGTTTCAAAAATATTTTTGTACAGTAAATATGTTAAATATTTTACAAATATGGATTGTATTTTTAATTACATCATGTATTTCTCTAAATATTTGTAACTTCATTGTCTAAATTTTTTAAGTAAAACAGCGACAAAATTCAGTACTTTTTCATTGTTAGAATTTAATACCGAACTGTAATAATTTCATTTTGTATGCTTTTTTACAGACAATATGACATGACCATAAAAAAAATATCTTGGCTAGGAAGGAAATTTCTGACTTAGCAAGGTATCACGTTCATGAAAGTAACGATGTTGTTACTGACATTATTCAAAAAGAAACTAGTGGAACCAAAAACAAGGAAGATGTTTTTTTGAGGCTCATACTAGCGTCAGATCCTTTTATTTCGAGCCTACATAAATTACCCGCGAAAAAATTGAAATCCTTGTCGTCCGAAGCGGTATAATTGTTAACTGAGCCAGAATAATCGAATTCAACAATGCAAAGTAGCGATGATGAGTTATTTTTCGTTCGACGACAAGTAACAGTTGCAATAAAATTGTATGAAAATAATATTTTTTGTTATGTATTCGCCTTTCCATTTCATACTACTGCGCCATCTTTTACAAAAGATCAATGATTTCTATGTTTTATCATAAATGTATACAAATTAGAAATCAGCAACCTCGAAAACTCTTATACACTGACTCTTAGCTGAGAAAAACTAATTTTTTAATAAAAGGTCGACCATATTGGATCCCCCATTTAATTTTTTTTAAATGACAACAAATGCGAAATCACAGGGTTGGCCTGGGACTCAAAAAATTACTGGGAAAAACGAATCTAGCGGCCCACCTCATACCACTTTCAAATCAAATTAAATCACTTTAGTACTAGTACAGGCAATGAAAACCTCGCAAAAATTAATAAAAAAATCATCTCTGGGATTTAAGTAGTTAATAACCTGTAGAATGGAATGATGCATTCTTTGCACTTCCAAGTTTCGGGAAAATTCAAAAAAATTTGGAAAAACTTTTTGATTTTCGGTTTTTTTGCTCTAACGGCTAAAATTATGAAAATACAGAAAAAAGGTGCCAACAAAATTTGTAGCTCGTCTGTTTCTCTACAAACTAGGTCTTTACCAATGTTTGTCTTACTTAAGCCGTTTAGGAGATAAATCCAGTTTTCCACTTATAGTTTTGAGCCGCTCCGAAATGCGCGGAAAATGAGAATTATCTAGGAGTTTCGTACGACCCGACCGGACATATCGATCGATAATTATTACTATACAGAGCCGCTAAAAAAAATGAAAGCAACGTAAAATATAGAGAAAAGTCTCAGCTTTAATGTGGAACTAATCACAAAATTCATACAAATTTTTATCATAGAGAAAAAAGTGTTAGAAGAGGGCTTAGTAAACTTTATACAGTTGATTTACTCACATCTTTGAGTTTTATGCATCCTGCCTATTTCTCCCGTAACAATGGGTGCTTTTTCACTGCATGGATTCGATTCTACGCACTCTAATCTATATTTCGTGAAAATTGCATTGAAGAATGTTAAGAAACAAATAAGTTGTATATGTTTTACTGTATAATTGTGCATTTTCTGAACGTGTATAAATAAAGTAGACAAATTGAAAAGTACTGCGCGCATTTAAAAAACTCTAAAGTCATTCGAAAGAATATGTTTTATTGTAGTTATAATCCAAAAATTAAGACTGTGCTATTATTATTACTTAAGATATAGCGAATTGAATACCAAAATTCGGAGGTGATTGATCGATGAGAAATATACCCTCTACTTTGATCGCAAGGCATATTTTTCCAACAAAAGTAATTGCAATAAAATGTTAATTGGATTAATATAACATTATATAAGAATATACAAGAAAACTGAATTATCATTCCAACGACTACCGGCAAAGATATTAATAAATCTGTGGATCAACTGTACAAAGTTCATTAGGCCATCTTCTGACACTTTCTCTCCTTGATAAAATTTTTTATGAATTTTGTGATTAGTTCCACATTAAAACTGAGACTTTTCTCTACATTTCATGTTATTTTCATTTTCCTTAGGGGCTCTGAATAGTAAGAATTATCGATCGATGAGCCCGGTCGTACGACACTCCTGAAGAATTCTCATTTTTCGCGCATTTCGAAGCGTCTTAAAATTATAAGTGGAAAACTCGATTCATTTTCTGAACGGCTTAAGTAAGAAAAAAATCTGTAGAGACCTTTTTTGTAGAGAAAAAGACGAGCTACAACTTTTGTTGCAAACTTCTTTCTCTGTTTTCATTATTTTGGCCGGTAGAATAAAAAAACCGAAAATCAAAAAGTCTTCCAAATTTTTTTGAATTTTCCCGGAACTTGGAAGTGCAAAGAACGCATCATCTCATTCTCCAGGTTATTACAGACTTAAATCCCAGAGATGATACTTTTATTAATTTTTGTTATCCTAAATTGTTAATTTGCCTGTACTATACTTGAAAATATACATTCCATAGACCAGCCAATATGTCACATATTTACAAGAGACATAAAGACATTAAAGACAATAAAAAATCTATGCAATTCAACAAAATCAACAGCCGCCGATAAAAAAATTATACACAAAATTTAAATTAAAAACTCATGCAGCGGAAATATTTTTATCAAGGAAATCAGTAAAAATTAAACGAAATTCACAAAATCTATTTTTTTTTAAACTATAGCTTACGTGATCCAAAAAAAGTACAAAATGTTGCCAGCTATATCATGTTGGCTAAACTTAGACTTTACACACTAATAAATAAAAGAATCGGTAAAGGTATTTACACAGAACATCCCTCCTTACTCTAAAAAATTATTAATTACAAAACGACATATAAGAATAATAATCGGAATGTAGTTATCACTATTATTACAAATAGAACCCGATAACTTTTGGTTAAAAAGTGTGGTGATCCGACAGAAAAAAATCAATATTAAATATAAGTTGCCAAATATCGAAGGCTTGCCTAAATATCTTTACAACTTTCCGCCACACTTGAATTGTTTCTTAGGCTGACCGCCCTGTAGGTATATTTTTCACTAAGACTATAATAATAGGTGTCTTCATTGCCAACTATATGCCAAATGTTATGGCCATCTGTCACATTTTTAGTTGCACGATTCTATGGTTCTGTCTCACTTTAATTACTGTGATGCTGTTTATGGCCCATGTCTTGATGCTGCGACCTCTTACAGGATTCAGAAGGTGCAAAATACATGTATTCGTTTTATTTTTAATTTGTCTAGAAGAGAACATGTTTCTGTGTTTTTAAAACGAATTAGTTGGCTTAATATGGTCATGCGTAGACAACATCACCTTGCATGTTTTATTCACAAAGTATTAATTACTAATTATCCTCCTTATATTAGGGAATTGCTTATACCTAGATCCTTCATTCATGATAGAAATCTTAGATATACTGAGATGTTAACGATTCCGCAGCATTGTAGGACAAGGTTTCAGAGATCTTTTGCTTTTTCTGCCCCCTCTTTATATAATCGTATTCCGGACAATCTAAAACAGGTTTCAGTAGCAGCATTCAAATTAAAATATGAACACCTGTTGTTAAGCCAGTGACAATGATGTCCCAATTATATGTTTATGTTATGTGTTATTGTTGTGTTATATATTAATTATTCCATTTGTATTTAAACTTTAAAACCTTTTTTTTTTCTCATTTGTAATTAGAATAATATATTATATTGTATTTTTATGTGGTTGAGTGTAAGAGCAGCGCAGCTGAACTCCGCCGTTTTTTTAAATTTGTAAATTTAAAAAATAAAGTCAATTTATTATTAATATTATTATTATTACATCTACCTAGTGGAATGGAAATATTGGAAACGAAGCTGTACATCAGCTAAAGAATATAGCGGAATTCGCTTTTCGTCCATGATGTACAGCTTCGTTTCCTATGTCCCGATGAAGTAAGAGCGCTATGCCAAGATTGGTTTCCAATTGAGTATCCATTTTATTGGTATGAAGAAATTACATCCAGTACTAGCAGATTTTATTCTCTGGCTGCAGTTTATAGTCATCAAATTATCGGACTTATTATGGCACATGCCAATTTAAATGAGGAAAACGGGGGAATACTTGCAAAATTATTATCAGATGCTGAAATAGCGTACATATTATCACTTGGAATAAGCAGGGTGATTCTTAAACTATACGCATAATCTTAGGGAACGATAGCTTATAGCCCGAGAGCTCATGACACCGAGGGTGAAAGAGCTTTGTAAAATCTAATATTTATTTATTATTTAATTTATTTATTAGTTTATTCAAAAATAATGGTCAGCCTGCGCGCTGACAGAACAGTGCGCAGTCAGCTCTCATTTTCGAAGCGTACCCGTGTCGCAGGAGAAGCGAAATCCTCGGGCCTCTTGCTTTAGTGGAGCACTGGAAAGTAATAAAAAAATTCCAAGAGGCAAGAAATGTTTAGAAGGCCTCAATGCATACGTCTGTTTTTTTTTCAAATTTTTAAATTACATATTTTTAAAGCGCCACAATTTCAAAAAGGGGTAGTTTTTCATGTTTTTCCAGAAAAACTCGGTGAAAACACACTTTATAGAAAAGTTGCAAATAAAAAATGTCTTGTATTTCGATGATACATTCAACTGAATTTTTCCAAAATTTTTTAAAACTTTTACATTTCCCTTCCCCCACTTTTAAGAATTGTCGAATGGCCATATCTCGCAAAATAAACATTTCTAGAAAAAATTCACCAGAATAAAAACATCTTATTTTGGGTCAAAAAAGGTAATTATATACCCGTGATAAAAGGGGTGTTTTCTACCCCTTCCGATCATTTCCTACTCTAATTAATAAAGAGAAATTAATAAGAAACTCTCAAAATTCAATGAAAACCATGTGGAAAATCATAAAAAAAAAGAGAAAAGCCACACATTTACATACAAAAAAATGATACTCAAACACTGGAAAATTATAGACCAATAACCATCCCTACAGGTTTCTCAAAAATTATTGAATATTGTTTCTTGAACAGATTATTGTCTTTTCTAAATAGCTATGATATAGTTTCAAATAATCAACATGGATTTTTATCAGGGAAGTCTACCATAACTGCTGTTCACTCGTTTTATGGAGAAGTAATAAAATATATCGAGGCAGGCGAGTGCCCCGTTGGGATCTTTTGTGACCTTAGCAGGGCATTCGACTGCATCGATCACGAAATACTACTCACCAAGCTGTCTATGTATGGTGTAAGAGGCATATCATTGAAATGGATTAAGAGTTATCTTCTTAATCGTAAACAATATGTGTCACTTATTGATAACGAAGCCAGCACTGTTGAATATGTTAATTCAGAGTATGTCGATATTAGGACAGGAGTACCACAGGGCTCAATCTTAGGCCCGGTGTTATTCCTGCTTTATATGAACGATCTTGATGCCTTGACAACTTCCGCTAACTTCACCATTTACGCTGACGATACATCTATTATTATATCTGACAAAAATGAAGATTCGTTAAAAATCAAATGTAACACAATATTACATACATTAAATGAATGGTTTAGCCACAACAGTCTTCATTTTAATACTAATAAAACTCAGGTACTGAGATTTCACAACAGACAAAAAACAACAGATTTCACAACAGACAACCTGGAATTGCAAATAGACACTCAGGTATTGTCATGTAAAGATGAGCATGTAAAATTTTTAGGAATACACGTGGATGAATGTCTAAATTGGAAGATTCATTGTGAAGGTATTATATCCAAATTAAATTCCATAGTCTTTCAGTTCAGAAGCATAAGAAATGTATTCAATATTGATCAGTTGCTTAAATTATATTACGCTCAAGTCGATTCAAGACTTCGTTATAGAATATGCTTCTGGGGCGCCTCTACTTCATCACATAGGTAATGTTTTTATAGCTCAAAAGAGGGTTATAAGATGCATGACCTGTATATTAAATACTCACTCGTGTAAGAGTATATTTAAGGAATATAAAATTTTATCAGTGCCGTCTCTTTTTATATATGAGCTTTGTTTGTATACAGGGTGATTCACGTAGGCCATTCATTAGAAGTTTTTCAACTTGCAGTTGGATTAGAAACTTAAAATTTGGTATGCAGCCATAATCGATCATGCCCGTTCTATCTAAAATATTTTCAGTCCTCCAACTATACAGGGTGTGCCAAAAATTGGTACCAACTTTCTTATTTTAAATGGAAACCTATATTTTTCTTTACATGGTTCGATTGGTCTTCTAATTCTGAGTTTAGAGAACCTAAGTTATGTTAACTTATCTATTACAATTTTTGACATATGGCCAATTTTTTGAAAAAAATTGCCGCTGTAGTAGTTTACGAACAAATTTGTATCTCGCAAACCTTTCAAAATTATGAAACCAAATTTGTGAAGCAGTTAGCTGGAAGTCCAGGCTAACTTTTGATGTCCCATCGGTTGTCCCATTTTGTACCATATGGGCGCAGTCGATTTTCAAATGTCGCAATCAAAAATTGTCAAAAAGTCAATTTTTTTAAATGGCACCTACTATTTTTTATCGCACCATTCGAAAGAAAATTGAATTTTAGGGTGAGTTACTTAAGCATTCCCTATACCTAACTTCATCCCATATCGAGTTATTCAATTAAAATCAAGAAATACCTTATCTTGCCGAGAGATTCCTTACTTCATCAAGTATGCCATGGAAACAAAAGACAGTTGTAATAATTTTTAAAGAAAAATATGAATTCTTATTTAATTACATACAACACCAACAAATTATTATTAACGAACAAGAACAATGTTGACGAAATTCTGTCAGTGAAAACAGTGCACACATTGAGCATTTGTATTGAAATAATTATTTTGTTAATCTGTTTATTTGTTGTTATTATTTATTATTGCAATACGATTTTTGAATAAAAATTAAAATGAAATGATTGTTTCCAAATCCTACTACCATTGAGAAAAAAAAACAATATTTTTTTCAAAAAATGCCAATAACTCAAAAACGACTGTAGATACACATACACAATGTTAATAAAAGTGGCCCTAAAATTCAATTTTGCATTGTTTTCTGGTGTCAGAAATGGTAGGCGCAAAGATGTGCTACGCAATCTGTTGAAAGTAGAATAATAGAATATTTGAACAAAAATATGGTGGTCACATTGAACATTTACGTCAGAATTTCGCCAACATTGTTCTTGTCCGTTAATAATAATTTGTTGGTGTTGTGTGTAATTAAATAAGAATCCATATTTTTCTTTAAAAATTATTACAACTGTCTTTTGTTTCCATGGCATACTGGATGCAGTAAGGAATCTCTCGGCAAGATAAGGTATTTCTTGCTTTTTATTGAATAACTCGATATGGGGTGAAGGTAGGTATAGGGAATGCTTAAGTAACTCACTCTAAAATTCAATTTTCTTTCGAATCGTGTGAAAAAAAATAGTAGGTGCCATTTGAAAAAATTGACTTTTTGACAATTTTTGATTGCGACATTTGAAAATTGACTGTGCCCATATGGTACCAAATGGGACCACCGATGGGACATCAAAAGTTAGCCTGGACTTCCAGCTAACTGCTTCACAAATTTGGTTTCATAATTTTGAAAGGTTTGCGAGATACAAATTTGTTCGTAAACTACTACAGCGGCAATTTTTTTCAAAAAATTGGCCATATGTCAAAAATTGTAATAGATAAGTTAACATAACTTAGGTTCTCTAAACTCAGAATTAGAAGACCAATCGAACCATGTAAATAAAAATATAGGTTTCCATTTAAAATAAGAAAGTTGGTACCAATTTTTGGCACACCCTGTATAGTTGGAGGACTAAAAATATTTTAGATAGAACGGGCATTATCGATTATGGCTGCATACCAAATTTCAAGTTTCTAATCCAACTGCAAGTTGAAAAACTTCTAATGAATGGCCTACGTGAATCACCCTGTATATTCAAAAATAAGGATATATTTTTGTATAACAAAAATGTGCACGCTATTAATTCTAGGCAAAAAAATTCTTTTCATATACCATTTCGAAGATTAAATGTAACATCTAATTCCCCCAATAGTCTTGGGCTTAAGGCTTACAATAATTTACCTCTTGACATCAAAGAAAGTAGTACCTTTTTTGAATTTAAGAAATGGTTAAAAACGTATTTGGCTGATTAATGTTTTTATAGACTGGATGAATACTTTTGTATGTAATTTTAACTCGTTTAGTTGTATACATCATATACATTGTAATATCATATTATCATTTATTTATTTCGACCAACTGGTTTATACTGTGCTGTTTATATTTGTGATACATTACTTTGTATGTTTGTGTAATTTACAATTTTTGACTTATTCTATCCAGTTTCTGTAATGGGCTTGTTCGGCATTTTTTTTTTATTTCATAAATCGAAAGTGCAAGTATGAATTAGTGGATCTGCAAAAAATCAGAATCTTATTCATACGTTTAGTATCTTAAAAACTATTACAAATTTCCATCTCGCGAAAATGGGGCGTGGCCAGGCGCTACGTCACTATACGCATAGACTCGGCGATCTCAATAGACTTGATGCCCTTATTGATTATAATTATAAGTGTTTTCGAAGTATTGTTTGTTTTGCTTACTACTTGACAGTAGGGGAGTACAATTTGGTGAAATGTCAAAAAATTACAATTTTCTCTCGCTCCTGCAGGAACGAATTTTCGATTTCGACCCTGCAATTTACGATTAGAATTCATCGCCGACCTTCTCCTTTCCGTAGACACATAGAACGAATTTCCACTCGACGTATTTATTTAGTTACCAGCGTTTAAAAATTCCATGTTTTTCGACTTTTCAGGTTAAATTTGAAAGGTCCCAGAAAGCCATTTTTTTACGTCACTTGCGTATAGTGACGTCACAAATGAGCGCTCGGTTTTTGCAACTATTACTAATTTCAACTCCTTATATCTCGAGAACGGAAAAAGTTAATAATACGAAATTTTAAGTGTATAATGAGAATCTCGAATACTATATGAAAAAGTATAAAAACCATATAAAAAGAATATCATGGAACAAGCCCATTGGCTTTGGAATTAATAAAGAATCTAATCTAATCTAATCTAATCTACACAGAAAGATACTAATTTGTCTCCAAACGAGTTTAGCACTTTTTTCAGTGAAGTTGCTGAAAATCTTCTGGAAGAGTTGGGTGATAGTGAAATAGATCCTGTAGATAAAATGCATCATAATGAATCATCCACTATAAATGTATTTGAGTTTAAACTGGTAACTCACAATACTATTAGATAAGCCATTGATTCTATAAAAAACAAAAACAGTAAAGACATTTATGGTCTAAACATAATCCTAATAAAAGCTATTAAGAATTTGATTATATCACCATTATGCAAACTTATAAACTTGTGCATCAAAGAATCGTGTTCTCCAGACTGTCTCAAAGAGGCTATTGTAATTCCGATATTCAAAAAGGGGATGCACATGATGGAAATAATTATAGACCTGTGTCACTACTACCAATATTTTCAAAGATAGTGGGAAAATGCTTTTCAGAGCAAATAGCAAACTACTTTGAGACCATTAATATTTTTTATAATAAACAATTCGGTTTTAGAAAATCAAAAAATACCACATCTGCAATTCTAGATTTAATAGAACAGGTTTTAGGGTCTTACGAGGGTCGAGAACATACGTGCACTATATTTTGCGACTTAAGTAAAGCGAAGTACTGCTAGAAAGAGATATAAGTTCTGTCAATACAGTATATCACTATTAAGATCATATTTAACAAATAGATATCAAACAATTAAACTAAGTAATGCATATTCAAACAAAACAAAAATAATACATGGGATACCAAAAGGCTCAGTACTTAGCCCATTCCTATTTTTAATATAATATAAATGATTTCCCATATGCAAACGAATACTATAGTGACTTACTTCTGGCAGACGATACAACTATTTCGGTTCAAAACAAGAATATTGAACAACTTTCTGCTATGGCGTGTGAGGTGGAGGCAAAGGCAGAACAGTGGTTCAAGTCAAATAAACTTACATTAAATAGAGAAAAAACAGTGCATATGATGGTTTCACTGCGTAATAAAATAGGGCACTATATTCCCGACCCCCAGGAATCAACGAAGTCCTTGGGAGTTTATCTAGATGATAAACTGACCTGGCAGGTACACATAGAAAACTTGTCAAAAAAAATTAGCAAAAATACATTCATCTTGAGAAATTTACCAAATGAAGTAGGTGAAGAAGCCTTGAAAATGCATACTTTGCACTATGCCACTCTTTGCTTCCTTATGCTGTTTTAGTTTGGGGACAAGCATCAAATTGGCCTACAATCTTTGCTCCACAAAGAGGAGCAATACGTATAATATCTGGGTTAAATTATAAATATGAGTGTAGAGAACAATTTTGTAGGCTAAACATACTCACATTACCATCGATATATATGTATGAGTTGCTTCTGTATGGTAGAGAGAACTTGTATCCTCAAAGCATAAACAAAGAATGTGACTACCATTACATGACAAGACACAAAAATTTGTTAACCGCACCTTATGTAAGATTAACCAAGAGTCAAAAGGGAATCCAATATTTAGCACCCAAATTTCATAATAAATTACCAATGAATATAATAAGCCTACCAGATCGGGCATTCAAGAAAAAAATAAGGGCCATCTCGAGAAAACTTTTTATGTTTATGATGAATTTCTATCGCATAATTTTAGTATATAAGAAAATGTCCGTTTGTTCCATTTCCTGATGTTTGTCTTATTGTCTTATACTTTATATGATTACAAGATATTTATATGTATATATTTGAAACTGAAATACTGACTTGTGCCAATACCACATATAAATCCCATATGCGACACTCCTTTGATCTAGCAGAAATGCCGCCGATGACCTCGGACTTTTACTGTGGATTTGACACGTCAAGATTAAATACACTCGGGATGATTCGGATAATCCGAATCGGAATTTTAGTAGGTACCTTTAGGTAATAGAGGATTTTAATAGTATAATTATAATATCTGCATCATAAAATACATTTACCTACATCGCATAATTTCTTACATTACCTATTTGTATCATTTGTAACGCTTATTTTAAAACAATAGTAAAATTTGTACGTCTTACGAAAATTCAATCTTTTATTGGAGCTAAACTGTTTATGCGTATGAGTCTCAGCTCTTTAACCTGGATATATCTCTGCTAGTGTTGGACAAAATATCTCTATCCTTTTCAGTGTCGAATATGGGATTTATATGTGCCAATACGATCTCTGTATATAGCACCAATAAAATGATTTGATTTGATAATATTTTTTTCAACTTTTGAGCCAAACTAGTGTACATTCGTCGACATGCTCACCCAATATTTCGGAACGTGTAGCATCTTTTAACATCCTTGTAAGTCTTTATTACTAATAATTCTAAATGTTATTTGCTATCACTGTCTGTTCCTATTTAACATGCACGGGTATGTGGAGGGATTGTCATTGTTTAACACACTTGCTTTTCCCATTTACCGATACTTATGCTCATATGGTATACCGCACATTATGTCAAGTTATTGTTTTAGATTACTAAGAACTGGTGCCCAGAATATTGTGAAGAGGAAGGTCAAATCTACGAAAATCCCAACTTATCCGCCTACTGCATTTGCGAAAGAAATGGAACAGATTTATTAAAAACAGTACAATATAATTGTGCGAGAGATGAATTATATAATTCAACTGTACATGGTTGCCAAAAATTAATGGGAAATGGATATGCCACTTGTGTAATTAGAGACAAACAATGTCCCTCGAATAAGCAGGGCATAATCAAACATCCCAATGAGGATTTATATAAAAATTATATAATTTGCTTGACTAATATGGTTATCGTTGCGCAATGCGACATTATATCATATTACAAAGATTCTGAAAAGCGCTGTGTGCGAAAAGATTATAAGAAAACCATACTATCTTATTCTGACTGTAACAAAGCTCCAATAATAGACTGCAAAGAGCCAGGAGTGAGCCCTCTGGAAGAATACCTAAGACGTAATAATTATTCAGGGAAGACTCCCGATTGCAAAAAATGTTACTACTTGTGTAGTGACAGAGATCTATATACGTACGATCTAGCCATACAATGTATCCACAAAAATCAAGAGATAATTAAATTGGAGACTACAACTTGGGCTTTCGTCACTAAATACACCAATGAATCTACAGTAACCAGTGAAGTGCCGATATATACAGAAATTACACAACTACCTCCAGAGCACACTACAACAATCAATTTAATAGGCACAGACACAAGTCTCTCAGAATTACAATTATCTACCACCATCAATTACTGGTCTGAAACTAATGCCATGGTTGGAATCACGGCAAAAGATTTAATAATAGACCCCAACACCACTACCAAAGCAACATATGCAGATCAGACAAGTACTACTATTTTGTCACCGACTGAAGTATCAACTATTTTAGAAACATATGCAAGTAAGACTAGTACGCAAATTAAAAAAGTATCTGAAACTACAGCTCATACTGAGCTAAGTTCACTTGCAACAGAAGATGCAACAGCAGAAACTAAAGTTGATTCAACCGAAGAAGAACAATCAACTACAACGACTATATCATTAGACAATATAACACGTCAAGGAGAAAGTAAAGCAACAATTGGGAAAAGTTCAAGAGTAATGGAAGCTCTAACAACAGAAGCTGAAGCTCAGTCTACCGAAGAAGCAATATCAACTACAAACTCCATTTCATTAGATAATACAACAATACAAGAAGACAGCAAAGCAACAACTGGGCAAAGTTCACTAGCAGCAGAAGCTTTAACAACAGAAGCTGAAGTTGAGTCTACCAAAGAAGTGAAATCAACTACAACGTCCATTTCACTAGAGAATACAACAACTGAAGGAGAAAGTAAGGCAACAACTGGGCAAAATTCACTTGCAACAGAAGCTGAAGTTGAGTCTACGAAAGAAGTAAAACCAACTACAACGTCTATTTCACTAGAGAATACAACAAGTGAAAGAGAAAGTAAAGCAACAACCCGGCAAAGTTCACTAGCAACAGAAGCTATAACAACAGAACCTGAAGTTGAGTCTACTGAAGAAGAAAAAACTACAACGTCCATTTCATTAGAGAATACAAGTCAAGGAGAAAACAAAGCAACAAATAGGCAACGTTCACTAGCAACGGAAGCTATAACAACGGAAGCTGAAGTTGAGTCTACCGAAGAAGTAATATCATCTACAACGTCCAGTTTATTAGAGAATACAACAAGTCAAGGAGTAAGTAAAGCAACAACTGGGCAAAGTCCACTAGCAACAGAAGCGTTAACAGAAGTTGAAGTTGAGTCTACCGAAGTAGTAAAATTAACTACAACGTCTATTTCTCTAGACAATACAGCAAGTGAAGGGGAAAGTAAAGCAACAACTGGGCAAAGTTCACTAGCAACAGAGGCTTTAACAATAGAAGCTGAAGTTGAGTCTACCGAAGAAGTAAAATCAACTACAACGTCCACTTCATTAGAAAATACAACAAGTCAAGAAGAAAGTAAAGCAACAACTGGGCAAAGTTCACTATCAACGGAAGGTTTAATAACAGAAGCTGAAGTTGAATCTACCGAAGAAGAAAAATCAACTACGTCTATTTCTTTAGAGAATATAAGTCAGGGAGTAACTAAAGCAACAACTGGGCAAAGTTCACTTGCCACAGAAGTTGAAGTTGAGTCTACCGAAGAAGTAAGATCAACTACAACGTCCATTTCACTAGAGAATATAACAAGTGATAGGGAAAGTAAAGCAACAACTGGCCAAAGTTCACTAGCAGCAGCGCCTTTAACAACAGAAGCTGAAGTTAAGCTTACCGAAGAAGTAAAATCAACTACAACGTCCATTTTACTAGAGGTTACAAGAAGTGAAGGGGAAAGTAAAGCAACAACTATGCAAAGTTCACTAGCAACAGAAGCTTTAACAAAAGCTGAAGTTGAGTCTACCGACGAAGTAAAATCAACTACAACGTCCATTTTATTAGAGAATACAAGTCAAGGTGAGAGTAAAGCAACAACTGGGCAAAGATCACTAGCAACAGACGCTGAAGTTGAGTCTACCGAAGAAGTTATATCAACTGCAACGTCTACTCTATTAGAGAATACAACAAGTCAAGGAGGAAGTAAAGCAATAACTGGGCAAACTTCACTAGCAACAGAAGCTTTAACAACAGAAGCTGAAGTTGAGTCTACCGAAGAAGAAAAATCAACTACAACGTCCATTTCGCAAGTAGAGAATACAGCAAGTGAAGGGGAAAGTAAAGCAACAACCGGGCAAAGTTTACTAGCAGCAGAAGCTTTAACAACGGAAGCTGAAGTTGAGTCTACCGAAGAACTAAAATCAACTACAACGTCCATTTCACTAGAGAATGCAACAACTGAAGGAGAAAGTAAAGCAACAACTGGGCAAAGATCACTTGCAACAGAAGCTGAAGTTGACTCTACCGAAGTAGCAAAATCAACTACAACGTTCATTTCGCTAGAGAATACAACAAGTGAAGGAGAAAGCAAAGCAACAACTGGGCATAGCTACCTAGTAACAGAAGCGATAACAGCAGAAGCTAAAGTTGAGTCTAGCGAAGAAGTAAAATCAACTACGTCTATTTCATTAAAGAATACAAGTCAAGGAGAAAGTAAAGCAACTGGGCAAAGTTTGCTAGCAACAAAAGCGATAACAGAGGCTGAAATTGAGTATACCGAACCAGAAATAACTACAACGTCCATTTCACTAGAGAATACAAGTCAAGGAGAAAGCAAAGCAACAACGGGACACAGTCCTCTAGCAACAGAAGCTTTAACAACAAAAACTGAAGTTGAGTCTACCGAAGAAGTCAAATCAATTACTACGTCAATTTCACCAGAGAATACAGCAAGTGAAGGGGAAAGTAAAGTAACAACTGGGCAAAGCTCACTAGCAACAGAAGTTGAAGTTGAGTCTACCGAAGGAAGATCAACTTCAGCGTACACTTCACTTGTGAATACATCAATTGATAGGGAAGGTAAAGCAACAACAGGGCAAAGTTCACTAGCAACGGAGCCTTTAACAAGAGAAGTTGAAGTTGAGTTTACCGAAGAAGTAAAATCAACGACAACTACTATTTCATTGGAGAATACAAGTCAAGGAGAAAGTAAAGCAACAACTGGGCAAACATCACTTGCAACAGAAGCTGAAGTTGAGTCTACCGAAGAATTAAAATTAACTACAACGTTCATTTTATTAGAAAATACAAGTCAAGGAGAAAGTAAAGCTACAACAGGACAAAGTTCACTAGCAACAGAGACTTTAACAACAAAAGTTGAAGTTGAGTCTACCGAAGAAGTAAAATCAACTACAAAGTCCATTTCATTAGAAAATACAAGTGCAGGACGTTCCATCTCACTAGAGAATACAACAAGTGAAGGAGAAAGTAAAGCATCAACTAGGCAAAGTTCACTAGCATCAGAAGCCATAACAACAAAAGCTGAAGTTGAGTCTACTGAAGAAATAAAATCTACTACAACGTCCATTTCACTAGGGAATGCAGCAAGTGAAGGGAAAAGTAAAGCAACAACTCGGCAAAGTTCAACAGCAACACAGGCTTTAACAACAGAAGCTCAAGCTGAGTCTACCGAAGAAGTAAAATCAACTACAACGTCCATTACATTAGAAAATACAAGTCAAGGAGAGAGTAAAGCAACAACTGGGCAAAGTTCCTTTGCAACAGAGGCTGAAGTCGAGGCTACCGAAGAAGTAAACTCAACTACAACGTCCATTTTATTAGAGAGTACAGGTCAAGGAGAAAGTAAAGCAACGACTGGGCAAACTTCACTAGCAACAGAAGGTTTAACAACAGAATCTGAAGTTGAGTCTACCGAAAAAGTAAAATCAACCACGTCTATTTCATTAGAGGGTATAAGTCAAGGAGAAACTAAAGCAACAACTGGGCAAAGTTCACTTGCAACAGAAGTTGAAGTTGAGTCTACCGAAGGAGTAAAATCAACTACAACGTCCATTTTACTGGAGGATACAACAAGTGAAGTGGAACGTAGAGCAACAACTGGGAAAAGTTCACTAGAAACAGAGGCTTTAACAACAGAAGCTAAAGTTGAGTCTATCGAAGTAGTAAAATCAACTACAACGTCCATTGCATTAGAGAATACAAGTCAAGGAGAAAGTAAAGCAACAACTGGGCGAAGTTCACTTTCAACAGAAGTTGAAGTTGAGTCTACCGACGAAGGAAGATCAACTACTGCGTACATTTCATTTGTGAAAACAAGTGATGGGGAAAGTAAAGCAACAATTGGGCAAAGTTCACTAGCAACGAGGGCTTTAACAAGAGAAGCTGAAGTTGAGCTTACCGAAGAAGCAAAATCAACGACAACTTCTATTTCATTAGAGAATACAAGTCAAGGAGAAAGTAAAGCAACAACTGGGCAAACATCACTTGCAACAGAAGTTCAGTCTACCAAAGAACTAAAATCAACTACAACGTCCTTTCCCCTAGAGAATACAACAAGTGAAGAAAGTAAAGCAACACCTGGGCAAAGATCACTTGTAACAGGAGCTGAAGTTGAGTCTACCGCAGAAGTAAAACCAACCACAACGTCCATTTTCCTAGTGGATACAACAAGTGTAGGGGGAAGTTCACTAGCAACAGAGGCTTTAACAACAGAAGCTGAAGGTGAGTCTGCCAAAGTGGTAAAATCTTCTACAACGTCCATTTCACTAGAGAATACTAGTCAAGGAGAAAGTAAAGCAACAACTGGACAAAATTCAATAGCAACAGAGGCCTTAACAACAGAAGCTGAAGTTGGGTCTACCGAAGAAGTAAAATCAACTACAACGTCCACTATATTAGAGAATACAGGTCAAGGAGAAAGTAAAGCAACAACGGGGCAAAGTTCACTAGCAACAGAAGGTTTAACAACAGAATCTGAAGTTGAGTCTACCGAAGAAGTAAGATCAACAACGTCTATTTCATTAGAGGATATAAGTCAAGGAGAAACTAAAGCAACAACTGGGCAAAGTTCACTTGCAACAGAAGTTGAAGTTGAGTATACCCAAGAAGTAAAATCAACTACAACGTCAATTTTACTAGAAGATACAACAAGTGAAGGGGAAAGTAGGGCAACAACTGGGCAAAGTTCACTTGCAACAGAAGTTGAAGTTGAGTCTACCGAGGAAGAAAGATCAACTACAGCGTACATTTCACTTGTGAACACAACAAGTGATGGGAAAAGTAAAGCAACAACTGGGCAAAGTTCACTAGCAACGGAGGCTTTAACAACAGAAGCTGAAGTTGAATTTACCGAAGAAGTAAAACCAACAACAACTTCTATTTCACTAGAGAATACAAGTCAAGGAGAAAGTAAAGAAACAACTGGGCAAACATCACTTGCAACAGAAGCTGAAGTTGAGTCTACCAAAGAACTAAAATCAACTACAACGTCCATTTCCCTAGAGAATACAAGTGAAGAAGAAACTAAAGCTACAACTGGGCAAAGATCACTTGTAACAGGTGCTGGGGTTGAGTCTACTGCAGAAGTAAAATCAACTACAACGTCCATTTTATTAGTGGATACAACAAGTGAAGGGGAAAGTAGAGCAACAGCCGGGAAAAGTTCACTAGCAACAGAGGCTTTAACAACAGAAGCTGAAGTTGAGTTTACCGAAGTAGTAAAATCAACTACAAAGTCCATTGCATTAGAGAATACAAGTCAAGGAGAAAGTAAAGCAACAACTGAGCAACGTTCACTAGCAACAGAAGCTGAGGTTGAGTCTACCGAAAAACTGAAATCAACGACAACGTCCATTTTATTAGAGAATACAACAAGTCAAGGAGAAAGTAAAGCAACAACTGGGCAAGGTTCACTAGCAACAGAAGCTTTAACAACAGAAGCTGAGTCTACCGAAGAAGTAAAATCAACTACAACGTCCATTTCACTAGAGAATACAGCAAGTGAATGGGAAACTAAAGCAACAACCGGGCAAAGTTTACTAGTAACAGAGGCTTTAACAACAGAAGCTGAAGTAGAGTCTACTGAAGAAGTAAAATTAACTACATCGCCTATTCCATCAGAGAATACAAGTCAAGGAAAAAGTAAAGCAACAACTGGCCAAAGTTCACTAGCAACAGAAGCTGAAGTTGAGTCAACCGAAGAAGTAAAATCAACTACAACGTCTATTTCATTAGAGAATACAAGTCAAGGAGAAACCAAAGCAACAACTGGGCAAAGTTCGCTAGCAACAGAAGCTTTAACAACAAAAGCTGAAGTTGAGTCCACTGAGGAAGTAAAATCAACTACAACGTCCATTTCACCAGAGAATACAGCAAGTGAAGGGGAAAGTAAAGCAACAACTGGGCAAAGTTCGCTAGCAACAGAAGCCGAAGTTGAGTCTACCGAAGAAGTTAAATCAACTACAACGTCTATTTTATTAGAGAATACAACTAGCCAAGGAGAAAGTAAAGCATCAACTGGGCAAAGCTCACTAGCAACAGAGGGTTTAACAACAGAAGCTGAAGTGGAGTCTACCGAAGAAGTAAAATCAACTAAAACGTCCACTATATTAGAGAATACAGGTCAAGGAGAAAGTAAAGCAACAACGGGGCAAAGTTCACTAGCAACAGAAGGTTTAACAACAGAATCTGAAGTTGAGTCTACCGAAGAAGTAAGATCAACAACGTCTATTTCATTAGAGGATATAAATCAAGGAGAAACTAAGGCAACAACTGGGCAAAGTTCACTTGCAACAGAAGTTGAAGTTGAGTCTACCGAAGAAGTAAAATCAACTACAACGTCCATTTTACTAGAGGATACAACAAGTGAAGGGGAAAGTAGGGCAACAACTGGGAAAAGTTCACTTGCAACAGAAGTTGAAGTTGAGTCTACCGAAGAAGAAAGATCAACTACAGCGTACATTTCACTTGTGAACACAACAAGTGATGGGGAAAGTAAAGCAACAACTGGGCAAAGTTCACTAGCAACGGAGGCCTTAACAACAGAAGCTGAAGTTGAGTTTACCGAAGAAGTAAAACCAACAACAACTTCTATTTCACTAGAGAATACAAGTCAAGGAGAAAGTAAAGAAACAACTGGGCAAACATCACTTGCAACAGAAGCTGAAGTTGAGTCTACCGAAGAACTAAAATCAACTACAACGTCCATTTCCCTAGAGAATACAAGTGAAGAAGAAACTAAAGCGACAACTGGGCAAAGATCACTTGTAACAGGTGCTGGAGTTGAGTCTACCGCAGAAGTAAAATCAACTACAACGTCCATTTTACTAGTGGATACAACAAGTGAAGGGGAAAGTAGAGCAACAGCCGGGAAAAGTTCACTAGAAACAGAGGTTTTAACAACAGAAGCTGAAGTTGAGTCTACCGAAGTAGTAAAATCAACTACAAAGTCCATTGCATTAGAGAATACAAGTCAAGGAGAAAGTAAAGCAACAACTGGGCAAAGTTCACTAGCAACAGAAACCGAAGTTGAGTCTACCGAAGAAGTTAAATCAACTACAACGTCTATTTTATTAGAGAATACAACTAGCCAAGGAGAAAGTAAAGCAGCAACTGGGCAAAGCTCACTAGCAACAGAGGGTTTAACAACAGAAGCTGAAGTTGAGTCTACCGAAGAAGTAAAATCAACTACAACGTCCACTATATTAGAGAATACAGGTCAAGGAGAAAGTAAAGCAACAACGGGGCAAAGTTCACTAGCAACAGAAGGTTTAACAACAGAATCTGAAGTTGAGTCTACCGAAAAAGTAAGATCAACAACGTCTATTTCATTAGAGGATATAAGTCAAGTAGAAACTAAGGCAATTACTGGGCAAAGTTCACTTGCAACAGAAGTTGAAGTTGAGTCTACCGAAGAAGTAAAATCAACTACAACGTCCATTTTACTAGAGGATACAACAAGTGAAGGGGAAAGTAGTGCAACAACTGGGCAAAGTTCACTTGCAACAGAAGTTGAAGTTGAGTCTACCGAAGAAGAAAGATCAACTACAGCGTACATTTCACTTGTGAACACAACAAGTGATGGGGAAAGTAAAGCAACAACTGGGCAAAGTTCACTAGCAACGGAGGCTTTAACAACAGAAGCTGAAGTTGAGTTTACCGAAGAAGTAAAACCAACAACAACTATTTCACTAAAGAATACAAGTCAAGGAGAAAGTAAAGAAACAACTGGGCAAACATCACTTGCAACAGAAGCTGAAGTTGAGTCTACCGAAGAACTAAAATCAACTACAACGTCCATTTCCCTAGAGAATACAAGTGAAGAAGAAACTAAAGCAACAACTGGGCAAAGATCACTTGTAACAGGTGCTGGAGTTGAGTCTACCGCAGAAGTAAAATCAACTACAACGTCCATTTTACTAGTGGATACAACAAGTGAAGGGGAAAGTAGAGCAACAGCCGGGAAAAGTTCACTAGCAACAGAGGCTTTAACAACAGAAGCTGAAGTTGAGTCTACCGAAGTAGTAAAATCAACTACAAAGTCCATTGCATTAGAGAATACAAGTCAAGGAGAAAGTAAAGCAACAACTGGGCAAAATTCACTAGCAACAGAGGCGTTAACAACAGAAGCTGAAGCTGAGTCGTTCGAAGAAGTAAAGTCAACTACAACGTCCCTTTCGCTAGAGAATACAATAAGTGAAGGAGAAAGTAAAGCAACAACTGGGCAAAGTTCACTTGCAACAGAAGTTGAAATTGAGTCTACCGAAGAAGTAAAATCAACTACAACGTCCATTTTACTAGAGGATACAACAAGTGAAGGGGAAAGTAGTGCAACAACTGGGCAAAGTTCACTTGCAACAGAAGTTGAAGTTGAGTCTACCGAAGAAGAAAGATCAACTACAGCGTACATTTCACTTGTGAACACAACAAGTGATGGGGAAAGTAAAGCAACAACTGGGCAAAGTTCACTAGCAACGGAGGCTTTAACAACAGAAGCTGAAGTTGAGTTTACCGAAGTAGTAAAATCAACTACAAACTCCATTGCATTAGAGAATACAAGTCAAGGAGAAAGTAAAGCAACAACTGGGCAAAATTCACTAGCAACAGAGGCGTTAACAACGGAAGCTGAAGTTGAGTCCTCCGAAGAAGTAAAGTCAACTACAACGTCCCTTTCGCTAGAGAATACAATAAGTGAAGGAGAAAGTAAAGCAACAACTGGACAAAGTTCACTAGCAACAGAAGCTGAAGTTGAGTCTACCAAGGAAGAAAAATCAACTACAACGTCTATATCATTAGAGGATACAACAAGTCAAGTAGAGAGTAAAGCCACAACTGGGGAAAGTTCACTAGCAACAGAATCTTTAACAACAGAAGCTGAAGTTGAGTCTTCCAAAGTAAAATCAACTTCCACGTTTATTTCATTAGAGAATACAAATCAAGCAGAAAGTAAAGCAACAACTGACCAACGTTCACTAGCAACAGAAGCTGAGGTTGAGTCTACCGAAAAAGTGAAATCAACTACAACGTCCATTTTATTAGAGAATACAAGTCAAGGAGAAAGTAAAGCAACAACTGGGCAAGGTTCACTAGCAACAGAAGCTTTAACAACAGAAGCTGAGTCTACCGAAGAAGTAAAATCAACTACAAAGTCCATTTCACTAGAGAATCCAGTAAGTGAATGGGAAACTAAAGCAACAACCGGGCAAAGTTTACTAGTAACAGAGGCTTTAACAACAGAAGCTGAAGTAGAGTCTACTGAAGAAGTAAAATCAACTACATCGCCTATTCCATCAGAGAATACAAGTCAAGGAAAAAGTAAAGCAACAACTGGCCAAAGTTCACTAGCAACAGAAGCTGAAGTTGAGTCAACCGAAGAAGTAAAATCAACGACAACGTCCATTTTACTAGAGGATACAACAAGTGAAGGGGAAAGTAGGGCAACAACTGGGCAAAGTTCACTTGCAACAGAAGTTGAAGTTGAGTCTACCGAAGAAGAAAGATCAACTACAGCGTACATTTCACTTGTGAACACAACAAGTGATGGGGAAAGTAAAGCAACAACTGGGCAAAGTTCACTAGCAACGGAGGCCTTAACAACAGAAGCTGAAGTTGAGTTTACCGAAGAAGTAAAACCAACAACAACTTCTATTTCACTAGAGAATACAAGTCAAGGAGAAAGTAAAGAAACAACTGGGCAAAGATCACTTGTAACAGGTGCTGGAGTTGAGTCTACCGCAGAAGTAAAATCAACTACAACGTCCATTTTACTAGTGGATACAACAAGTGAAGGGGAAAGTAGAGCAACAGCCGGGAAAAGTTCACTAGCAACAGAGGTTTTAACAACAGAAGCTGAAGTTGAGTCTACCGAAGTAGTAAAATCAACTACAAAGTCCACTGCATTAGAGAATACAAGTCAAGGAGAAAGTAAAGCAACAACTGGGCAAAGTTCACTAGCAACAGAAGCCGAAGTTGAGTCTACTGAAGAAGTTAAATCAACTACAACGTCTATTTTATTAGAGAATACAACTAGCCAAGGAGAAAGTAAAACAACAACTGGGCAAAGCTCACTAGCAACAGAGGGTTTAACAACAGAAGCTGAAGTTGAGTCTACCGAAGAAGTAAAATCAACTACAACGTCCACTATATTAGAGAATACAGGTCAAGGAGAAAGTAAAGCAACAACGGAGCAAATTTCACCAGCAACAGAAGGTTTAACAACAGAATCTGAAGTTGAGTCTACCGAAGAAGTAAGATCAACAACGCCTAATTCATTAGAGGATATAAGTCAAGGAGAAACTAAGGCAACAACTGGGCAAAGTTCACTTGCAACAGAAGTAGAAGTTGAGTCTACCGAAGAAGAAAGATCAACTACAGCGTACATTTCACTTGTGAACACAACAAGTGATGGGGAAAGTAAAGCAACAACTGGGCAAAGTTCACTAGCAACGGAGGCTTTAACAACAGAAGCTGAAGTTGAGTTTACCGAAGAAGTAAAACCAACAACAACTTCTATTTCACTAGAGAATACAAGTCAAGGAGAAAGTAAAGAAACAACTGGGCAAACATCACTTGCAACAGAAGCTGAAGTTGAGTCTACCGAAGAACTAAAATCAACTACAACGTCCATTTCCCTAGAGAATACAAGTGAAGAAGAAACTAAAGCAACAACTGGGCAAAGATCACTTGTAACAGGTGCTGGTGTTGAGTCTACCGCAGAACTAAAATCAACTACAACGTCCATTTCCCTAGAGAATACAAGTGAAGAAGAAACTAAAGCAACAACTGGGCAAAGATCACTTGTAACAGGTGCTGGTGTTGAGTCTACCGCAGAAGTAAAATCAACTACAACGTCCATTTTACTAGTGGATACAACAAGTGAAGGGGAAAGTAGAGCAACAGCCGGGAAAAGTTCACTAGCAACAGAGGCTTTAACAACAGAAGCTGAAGTTGAGTCTACCGAAGTAGTAAAATCAACTACAAAGTCCATTGCATTAGAGAATACAAGTCAAGGAGAAAGTAAAGCAACAACTGGGCAAAATTCACTATCAACAGAGGCCTTAACAACAGAAGCTGAAGTTGAGTCGTCCGAAGAAGTAAAATCAACGACAACGTCCCTTTCGCTAGAGAATACAATAAGTAAAGGAGAAAGTAAAACAACAACTGGACAAAGTTCACTAGCAACAGAAGCTGAAGTTGAGTCTACCGAGGAAGAAAAATCAACTACAACGTCTATATCATTAGAGAATACAACAAGTCAAGTAGAGAGTAAAGCAACAACTGGGGAAAGTTCACTAGCAACAGAATCTTTAACAACAGAAGCTGAAGTTGAGTTCTCCGAAGAAGTAAAATCAACTTCAACGTTTATTTCATTAGAGAATACAAGTCAAGCAGAAAGTAAAGCAACAACTGAGCAACGTTCACTAGCAACAGAAGCTGAGGTTGAGTCTACCGAAAAAGTGAAATCAACTACAAGGTCCATTTTATTAGAGAATACAACAAGTCAAGGAGAAAGTAAAGCAACAACTGCGCAAGGCTCACTAGCAACAGAAGCTTTAACAACAGAAGCTGAGTCTACCGAAGAAGTAAAATCAACTACAACGTCCATTTCACTAGAGAATACAGCAAGTGAATGGGAAACTAAAGCAACAACCGGGCAAAGTTTACTAGTAACAGAGGCTTTAACAACAGAAGCTGAAGTAGAGTCTACTGAAGTAAAATCAACTACATCGCCTATTCCATCAGAGAATACAAGTCAAGTAAAAAGTAAAGCAACAACTGGCCAAAGTTCACTAGCAACAGAAGCTGAAGTTGAGTCTACCGAAGAAGTAAAATCAACTACAACGTCTATTTCATTAGAGAATACAAGTCAAGGAGAAAGCAAAGCAACAACTGGGCAAAGTTCGCTAGCAACAGAAGCTTTAACAACAAAAGCTGAAGTTGAGTCCACTGAGGAAGTAAAATCAACTACAACGTCCATTTCACCAGAGAATACAGCAAGTGAAGGGGAAAGTAAAGCAGCAACTGGGCAAAGTTCACTTGCAACAGAAGTTGAAGTTGAGTCTACCGAAGAAGTTAAATCAACTACAACGTCTATTTTATTAGAGAATACAACTAGCCAAGGAGAAAGTAAAGCAACAACTGGGCAAAGCTCACTAGCAACAGAGGGTTTAACAACAGAAGCTGAAGTTGAGTTTACCGAAGTAAAATCAACTACAACTTCTATTTCATTAGAGAATTCAAGTCAAGGAGAAAGCAAAGCAACAACTGGGCAAACTTTACTTGCAACAGAAGCTGAAGTTGAGTCTACCGAGGTACAATCAACTACAGCGTTCATTTCACTAGAGAATACAGCACGTGAAGGAGAAAGTAAAGCAACAACTGGGCAAAGAACATTTGCAACAGAAGCTGAAGTTGAGTCTACCGCAGAAGTAAAATCAACTAGCACGTCCATTTTACTAGAGGATATAACAAGTGAAGGGGAAAGTAAAGTAACAACTGGGCAAAGTTCACTAGCAGCAGAGGCTTTAACAACAGAAGCTGAAGTTGAGTCTACTGAAGTAGTAAAAACAACTACAACGTCCATTTTATTAGAGAATACAACAAGTCAAGGAGAAAGTAAAGCAACAACTGGGCAAAGATCACTAGCAGCAGAAGCTTTAACAACAGAAGCTGAGGTTGAGTCTACCGAGAAAGTAAAATCAACTACAACGTCCATTTCACTAGAGAATACAATAAGTGGAGAAAGTAAAACAACAACTAGGCAAAGATCACTTGCATCAGAAGCTGAAGCTAAGTCTACCGAAGAAGTAAAATTAACTACAACGTCCATTCCACCAGAGAATACAGCAAGTGAATGGGAAACTAAAGCAACAACCGGGCAAAGTTTACTAGTAACTGAGGGTTTAACAGAACCTGAAATAGAGTCTACTGAAGAAGTAAAATCAACTACATCGTATATTCCATTAGAGAATACAAGTCAAGGAAAAATTAAAGCAACAACTGGGCAAAGTTCACTAGCAACAGAAGCTGAAGTCGAGTCTACCGAAGAAGTAAAATCAACTACAACGTCTATTTCATTAGAGAATACAAGTCAAGGAGAAAGTAAAGCAACAACTGGACAAAGTTCAGTAGCAACAGGAGCGATAACAGAGGCTGAAATTGAGTCTACCGAAGCAGAAATAACTACAACGTCCATTTCATTAGGGAATACAAGTCAAGGAGAAAGCAAAGTAACAACTGGGCAAAGTTCACTAGCAGCAGAAGCTTTAACAACAAAAGCTGAAGTTGGGTCTACCGAAGAAGTAAAATCAACTACAACGTCTATTTTATTAGAGAATACAACTAGTCAAGGAGAAAGTAAAGCAACAACTGGGCTAAGTTCACTACCAACAGAAGGTTTAACAACAGAAGCTGAAGTTGAGTCTACCGAAGAAGTGGAATCAACAACAACGTCTATTTCATTAGAGAATATAAGTCAAGGAGAAACTAAAGCAACAACTGGGCAAAGTTCACTTGCAACAGAAGTTGAAGTTGAGTCCAGCGAAGAAGTAAGATCAACTACAACGTCCATTTCACTAGCGAATACAACAAGTGATGGGGAAAGTAATGCAACAACTGGGCAAAGTTCACTAACAACAGAGGCTTTAACAACAGAAGCTGAAGTTGAGTTTAGCGAAGAAGGAAAGTCAACTACAACTTCTATTTCATTCGAGAATACAAGTCAAGGAGAAAATACAGCAACAACTGGGCAAACATCACTTGCAACAGAAGCTGAAGTTGAATCTACCGAAGAAGCAAGATCAATTACAACGTCCATATCACTAGAGAATACAAATGAAGGAGAAGGTAAAGGAACAACTGGGCATAGATCACTTGCAACAGGAGCTGAAGTTGAGTCTACCGCAGAAGTAAAATCAACTACAACGACTATTTTACTAGAGGATACAACAAGTGAAGAGGAAAGTAAAGCAACAACTGGGCAAAGTTCACTAGCAACAGAGGCGTTAACAACAGAAGCTGAAGTTGAGTCTACCGAAGTAGTAAAATCAACTACAACGTCAATTTCGCTAGAGAATACAACAAGCGAAGGAGAAAGTAAAGCAAGAACTGGGCATAGTTCACTAGTAACAGAAGCAATAACAACAGAAGCTGAAGTTGAGTCTACCGAGGAAGAAAAATTAACTACAACGTCTATATCCTTAGAGAATAGAAGTCAAGAAGAGAGTAAAGCAACAACTGGGGAAAGTTCACGAGCAACAGAAGCTCTAACAACAGAAGCTGAAGTTGAGTCTACCCAAGTAAAATCAACTACGTCTATTTCATTAGAGGACACAAGTCAAGGAGAAAGTAAAGCAACAACTGGGCAAAGTTCACTTAAAACAGAAGTTGAAGTTGAATCTACTGCAGAAGTAAAATCAACTACAACGTCCATTTCACTAGAGAATACAGCAAGTGAAGGAGAAAATAAAGCGGCAACTGGGCAAAATTCACTAGCAACAGAAGCTGAAGTTGAGTCTACCGAGGAGGAGAAAACGACAACTTCCATTTCATTAGGGAATACAAGTCAAGGAGAAAGTAAAGTAACAACTGGGAAAAGTTCACTAGCAACAGAAGCTATAACAGAAGCTGAAGTTGAGTCTACCGAAGAAGTAAAATCAACTAGAACATCAATTTCATTAGAGAATGCAAGTCATGGAGAGAGTAAAGCAACAACTGGGCAAAGTTCACCATCAACGGAACCTTTAACAACAAAAGCTGAAGTTGAGTCTACCGAAGAAGTAGAGTCAACTACAACATCTATTTCATTAGAAAATACAAGTCAAGTAAAAAGTAAAGCAACAACTGGGCAACGTTTACCAGCAACAGATGCTGAAGTAGAGTCTACCGAAGAAGTAAAATCAACTTCAACGTATATTTCATTAGGGAATACAAGTCAAGGAAAAAGTAAAGCAACAACTGGGCAAAGTTCACTAGTAACGGAAGCTATAGCAACAGAAGCTGAAGTTGAGTCTACCGAAGAAGAAAAAACTACAACGTCCATTTCATTAGGGATTACAAGTCAAGAAGAAGGCATAGCAACAACTAGGCAAAGCTCACTTGCAACAAAAGCTAAAACAGCAAAAGCTGAAGTTGAGTCAACCGAAGAGGAAAAATCAACTACAACGTCAATTTCAACAACTGGGCAAAATTCACTTGCAAGAGAAGCTACAAGAGCAGAAGCTGAAGTTGAGTCAAGAGAAGGCGAAAAATCAACTACAGCAGGAAGCGATGTACCTAAGACTCCAATGTGTCAACACAATAATTTACAAAGTAATTATATTCTTTTATAAAATTTCTAAATAATCATGTTTTATTTTGCGTTTTAGGTCAAGTATGCAATAAGAGTGGCTTCTTTAGATTTAATGGGTCTTGTACATTACATTATGAATGTTATTATAGCAAAAAGTGCGGAAAAATTGTTCCATCAGATGTTTATGAATGTCCATTCTGTCTTAAGTTTAATGCTGAAGAAATGAAATGTGATCTTCCCCAGAATGTTCCAGAGTGCACCTATCATAGGCAGACCCATTCGCATCACTGTAGCAAAAGGCATATTAAGCGTCATAGGTGTACCGGTCCTGGTAAATTTATAGTTCCTGAAAACGACGAAAAATATTACGAGTGTACTGATAAGTATAATAACAATGAATATCATTTAAGTGTTAAAAAGTGCCGACACAGATATAAGTTTAACGATATAACAAAGCAATGCGAGAAGGATAAGGGCTGTCATAAAGGACATAGATGTGGAAAATCTCGGCTAAGTAAGTTTGCGAGCAATTGTGGGCACAAGCATTATGCGTATGATAGGTTTAATTGTCAAAGATTCTATCACTGTCAGCACAACACACCAAAGAGATTATTGTGCTGCCCGGAGAACTATGTATTTAATGGTGATTTTTGTCAATCGCAAAACACAACTTTGTTTTGTAACTGGGCAGACTTCAAGAAATTTTTTTATAAACATGTAAATAAAGAATAAATAAAGATGCAACACTGTTTTAATTTACCCGAATCATGTTGATAGCATAAGAGCCAGCATGCAATCACCTGTCACATTTTTAACAACTAGAGACATGATTAGTCCTGTTCGTTAGTGCTTGGTAAACAAAAAAAGTGATATGAGAAATTTTTTTAGTGGTGCAAACTTCACTAGATAACTCTTGAACTTGACGTTTCTCACGGTTGTTGCAAGTATTTATATCAAGCTGATATTTTTGATCGATTATGCATCACATAGCGAGTACAAGAATATGATTAACGCACATATCGGATTATGCATTTCCAGAGGCAGAAACTGTTAAGAGTCGGGTCCAGTTTAAAATGACCGATGTATGAATTAATGTTGCGCATACGTCTTCATTATCTCTTGCACACAAAATGAAAGCAATAGCCTAAAGACATTGTCAGTGTATGTCTACCAAGATTCTTTCCCACTTCTTTTGAGACGGAAATATGAAATGTACACTGAGGAGTGAGAAACATAGTCATAAGCTCAGCGATTCTCAAACTGTTAGATTTGACGATAAATATTATTTATTCTCTAAATATGAAAAAGTCTTTATATGAAATATTTAAGTTATTTTTACTGGCAAATAGTGGATATTCATCCGTCAAACAAACAATGTCAAACCACTAAGTCTTACAATTTTCTAGTATGTACGTATTACACGTTTTAGAATGTTATGAACATAAGATCGCATAGCTCAGTCGGTAAGATACTCGAGCAGCAATAAATATAAATGGGGTGGTTGCGAGTTCGATCTCGATCCTCACATTTTTTTTTTATTTAAGCTCTATTAAAGTTAATAATTTTCTTTCTAAAGTTTTTATTTTATTAAGCCGCGCCGCAAGTTTTGTTAAACTTTTATTTTCCCCAAAAATGTGTATTTTATTACTACTAGCGCGTGTTTATCTCTAATAAATTCGACTTTCTTACGTTATATATTAATACACGAATGGTGAAACGTGCGTCGAGTAGATAAATTGTTCAAGTGTAGTGTTGTATTGTTTATGAAAACGTGTCGTAAAGTATAGTGTCCAAGTGTTTTAGTGTTTATGAAAGCGTGCCGATGCGTTATTCTCTCTGAATTGTTTTAATTTATTTGTTTTAAAATAATTGTTAATTTTTTTAATATATATTTTGTCAACCAGAATATTTATTTATTACCGCTAAAAGAAAAATAATTTACTTTCGTTATTTTCATAGAGATTTCAGATATGCTTTTATTATATGAAATATTTTACTTTTACTAACATCATTTCCCCTACTAATACTACGATCCTATCCTTTCCTGGCAAGAAATGCCCATATCTCCACGTGGTTCTTGCTGGACTGTAACGATATTAGCCTTTGATTTCTTTTTCTGATAACTCACTGTTATTGACTGAATTGGGCAATTCATTTTTTGTTATCAGTTTCATTTGTGCCCGAGCCTATATACCTACACTATCCGTCATAAAGTTGGCTACATATGGGAACATTTGTATTATTTCTAGAAAATACTATAATGGGGGTTCGTTTCTTTTTTTACATGCAAATACCTTTATTCAATTAAAATACATAAAGTTTTTGTCAGAACTAATCTAATATTTGTGAAATAGACACAAGAAATTATGATTTTTCATATAGTAATTAATGCTAGGGGTAAAATTTGCACTTTTTTATTTTCCTCATATCTGTTTCAAAATTGATATATGGGGTCCTATGCACTTTTCTTAATAAATTTTTTCGATATCTTAACAATTTGACCCAATTTTTGGTACCACCGTCAACTATTTTTTGCAGTTCTGCCAAACCGGTGATCACCTGACATGTGTCAAAATATAATTTTGTTGTTGTCAGACATGCATAAACGAACCTCCAATAGAGTTTTTTAGAAACAGTTCTTTCCCATATGTAGCCAACTTTATGGCGCACACTGTATAATCAGAATTCCACTAAAATGACGAAGTTACTAAATTAATAATCTTAAAATTTTATGACTATTATTATTTAGCGACATCATTGTTGTTACAGGAAAGAACTGTTTGAGAACTACTGGCATTTCTTATGCATCAAATAAAATCTTAGTTCAGATGTTTTGGCGGCCATGACACAAGTCAGCTTAAATTGTACCCGACGTTAACATGCATGATATGTGAAATATTTCACGAGGCATGACAGATTTGTATCTAGCTGATTTTTTTGTTATCGATTAATTACCACTTAATAATTACAAAAATGCAATTGGCATACATCCCGGTAGGTGCTTATTTAGAGACATTCTAAATCTGCAAGATATCTCTCTTGCCATTCTATTTGCTTAAAAATGTATGCCACAGTTGGATTAGTAATAAATATACAAAAATAGTAGTGCATAAACGAGGGTAGAGAAAGAACAGTTTTTTAAACACAAGGCCATACACAGATTCAGCAAATTTAGTTTTAGGTACGTAAACTTGTTTCTGCGCAGATAAACCACGCCTTGTCGTAGAACAATGCAGGGCATTGGTCCATCGCTTGACCGCGACGAGCTGAGAACAGCGCGAGCGCACCCATTCTGCTTTTAATAGCGTAGCTATTTAGACGTGTGTTTATGCTACTGCAGAAAATGTGCAAATTGTGAAGTGGTACTTCGGGGGCCATTCCACTGATGACACAATACATTTATTTACTGTGGCATATCAAGACCAATCCCCTCAGCTAGCATAATTTCATACATTATTAAGAAATTTGAGAATTTCGGGTGTGTCGTGAATTATTGTAAAAAATGCTGTCAACCCGAACCCCGTCATCAACAAATGAGCCAAGAACGTGAAATTCGCGAAACTAATGTCTGCGCTCTTGTTGAAACTAGTGAACCCTGTTCTAGCAGACTAATTGCTGATGAAGTTGACATGAAGGAAAGAACTGTAAGAAATATTTTGAAAAGAAATGGGTACAGTTGTTTTAAAGTTCAAACAAAGCAAGAAATATTTCCCGAGGACAATTTCAAACGGATGGAATTTTGAGAAATCATGAAAAATAAAGTGAATGAGAATGCAAACTTCTTAACACGTTCATTGCCGATTACCCTATAGGTGTATTATAAAGATCTATAAACCGGCCGATTACACCTATAGGTGTAAAGCACTAATATGAATTTCCATTTACTATTGTAACATTGGCTTGTTTACGAATAGATCGAATAGCGGTCGGCACGTTTATTATTGGACCAAGTACTAACGATCTGTATTATTGGTTGCAGTTAACAAATCTGCAGTGCTTACTGGGACTGAATGATGTTATGACTGCGCCATAAGTAATGTTAATGTACACGGTCAGTATGGTCGGTTGCTAAAAGCGTGTGTGAAAGTGAACATGTTTTCATAAAAAAGATTAAAATAAAGAAAGTGTTGCATATCAGTGTTATTTTCATAATTGTAAAAAAAACAAAATGGACAGTGAAGCCAGACCTTCTGGTTTAAATACAAAAAGAATGAGACTTTCAACACATCAACACCCTCGTCCACTAAAGGAAGAATGTTTTTTCAAGTTCCATCAGCCATAAAATAAAGTCAAAGCTGACTTACACCTATAGGTGTAATCGGCATTGCTAATGAAATTTTCAATAAAGTGGCCGGCTACACCTATAGGTGTATTTTTTTTAATAACGATGTTTCATATTATTTTTATTATTTTCAATAAAGACATACCTAACATTACATATTTTACTTATAACAACCTCTCCATTGAAAATTTTGCTCACAGGCCTTACAGAAGCACCATTAATATTAGGTCGGCAATGAACGTGTTTTAAAGAATATATTGTTGATGAATCATACTTTTCATTACATAGGAAACACAATCCATCCGTAGTACGATATTGGTCTCGAAAAAATAAACATTTGAGTGTTGCTGTGCGAACTCAGTATCCTCAAAAGTTGAACGTTTGAACGGGAATTTTAGACAAGCATATTATAGGCCCACTGCTAATAGATGGCAATTTAAATGGCAATAAATATTTAGAGCTTTTACAAAACCAAATAATTCCTGCAGTTCAAAATCTTCCAGTCAACTTTGACGACATTTGGTTTCAACAAGACGGCTGCCCAAGTCACAATACCTTAACTGTTATTAATTTTCTGGAAAGAACATTTCCCAATCGTTTAATAGCTACGGGAGGAATGATAAAATGGCCCCCCAGGTCACCTGATCTAGCACCCCATGATTTCTTTCTGTGGGGCTTTTTAAAGGAAACCGCGTACAAACATGCGTTTGAACGAGCCAATAACTTAGTTGAAATACGGGAAAAACTTATCCAACTTTGTGCAAGCATTACTCCAAATCAACTCAATGATATGAGAGGTTCATTGTATAATCGGTTTGGATATTGTTTGGCACAAGGAGGTGGTTTGTTTGAATCTTTACTTCATTAATTTATTGTTTGATAATAAATTATTACTTGGTTTTAGTTTCTGAGGGTTACTTAATTTTATTTTAATGTTCCAATTTTGTAATTTAATAAGAATAATTATTTTTTTGATAATGATTAGTTGATTTTAGTTTCCGAGTTATTGTGACAAATAACTTCTTCGCTTTTGATGAAGAGATATTTTCTCGTTTCGTATATTATTACCTACGTCCGCATCCGTCCTTAGTTCATGCCGTACTAAATTCAATTCATAGTGTGTCTCTGCTATCACGATTTATGGAACTAGCGGGGCGTGGTCAATTACATCGTTATTCCTATACCCTAAACTGCATTTTCCGAGTCTGTATATTGGGTATATTTAAGTTCACTAGTTTGAAGTGTCCAGGTAATAGACTTTGTGCAATTTTATTTTGTGAAATTTTAACTAATTCTAAGATGAAAGTACTCGTACTCATTTGCTCCTAAAATGATTTCTAAATATATTATCAATTATTGTAATATTCGACATTGTCAAATTTCTACTTAAACTTCAAATTTCTCATTCAAAATATTTTCGTTTAGATAATTTAAGAAGTGTAAGTATGAATTACATAGCGTTTGTAATATGAATTTTCAGTAAAGTTTATTTCACAGTTAAAAAAGTTATTTTTTAACAAAGTAATTAGAGAAAATAGCGTTTTTTCACAAGAACGTATTTCTGAATAGACATCAGGTGACGTTTCATAGAATCATTTTTTGGACAACAATAACCTGTAATCGGGACAAAATGCTACTTTGCTTAGGCTATAATTTTCCGATTATTAATTATTGAAGTACCAATGTCGACTATTTTTCTTACCTAGAATGCTTGCAATAGCGAAATTATAGCAAAGTGCAGAGAGTTAAACTAATCGATCTCAAAAAACGTCATTTTTTGTGCAGCCGTACGAGAAGTGAGTATTGCGCATTCTCAAAACAGACCGAGAAATTCACGGCCGTTACTCGTAGTAACGGCCGAAAAAATAAGTCACTTTAATAATTGACGTTTAAGTCACTTCAAAATTGACATTTCTAAAATATGTTATTTTTATTAAACATAATGGGCTTGTTCCATGATATTCTTTTTATATGGTTTTTATACTTTTTCATATAGTACTCGATATTCTCATTATACACTTAAAATTTCGTATTATTAACTTTTTCCGTTCTCGAGATATAAGGAGTTGAAATTGGTAATAGTTGCAAAAACCGAGCGCTCATATGTGACGTCACTATACGTAAGTGACGTAAGAAAAATGGTTTTCTGGGACCTTTCAAATTTAACCTGGAAAGTCGAAAAACATGGAATTTTTAAACGCTGGTAACTAAATAAATACTTCGAGTGAAAGTTCGTTCTATGTGTTTACGGAAAGGAGAAGGTCGGCGATGAATTATAATCGTAAATTGCAGGGTCGAAATTGAAAATTCGTTCTGGCAGGAGCGAGAGAAAATTGTAATTTTTTGACATTTCACCAAATTGTACTCCCCTACTGTCAAGTAGTAAGCAAAACAAACAATACTTCGAAAACACTTAACACTCTATTGAGATCACCGAGTCTATGTGTATAGTGACGTAGCGCCTGGCCACGCCCCATTTTCGTGAGATGGAAATTTGTAATAGTTTTTAAGATACTAAACGTGCGAATAAGATTCTGATATTTTGCAGATCCATTAATTTATACTTGCACTTTCAATTTGTGAAATAAAAAAAAATGCTGAACAAGCCCATTAGTAAGTCGCTGTGACAGTTGTCGTATTGCTGTGGTATAAAAATAACTATTTCGTTGACTCCTGTTTGCTCGAATTTTCGATTTCGTCCATGCAATTCACGATGCCGTGAAAATGCTAATTTCGATCTTTCGGTATCGGGCAACCTTCCCACTGATGAATTTATTTAGGTAAAAACGTTTCTAAATTTCATGTTTGCCTTTCTCTGACAAGGTTAAGTTAATTTTCAAATCCATCACAGCCGTAGCACATCACGTTAATAAACGGCGGACTTTCAAAGCGGCTTTCTCGCTTCTAATTCTATACAGGTGTACTTTTTAAGTTTCTTTTAATTTTTTTTGCAGATATTTGTTATTCTAAAATTGCGACGCATTTTTTTCTACGCGACTAACGTTTAAAATCTATAAAATCCATGAAGTTTAAAGTATTTCCCTAATTACGCACCATTTTCATCTAAATGCCTGGACTATTGTAGGTAATCTTAGTTATTTAAATGTAAAACTGGAAATACAACCAGCGACCTCTCTATTCTAATGGCGGAACTTATAAGCTTCTTGACTGTTTCTGAGCGGAGGTC
The DNA here is from genome assembly GCA_963583905.1 of Stenurella melanura. Classification (NCBI taxonomy): domain Eukaryota; kingdom Metazoa; phylum Arthropoda; class Insecta; order Coleoptera; family Cerambycidae; genus Stenurella; species Stenurella melanura. The sequence goes on along the minus strand of OY757310.1, from coordinate 171,969,850 downwards.
ACAAACGTTTATTATATTGTATTTTTTATGAATATAATAAGAATAATAACATAACCACAAATTTCATTTTATGTCTTATATTTATAATTATTACTATTTAGATCTATATGTGCGAAACAGGAACTGGTTTGTAGAACTATATCAATTGTAATAATAATAATAACTCAAGTGTCATACGTGCATAAAAATTAAATGATATGTACCTAAACGTCAAAATTATGAATTAATTCTCATAAAGTTATGTTTCTAATAGGTATAAACAATCAAAGGAGCTTTACATACAAATGTCGGAAAAGCAAAAAATGTAAGTATAGTATAAGTTACCTTGTTCAAAGGCTGTAGATTCTTTAACAACTATTTTGTGAACCGTTAATATTTAACTGTTAGCTTATAAGCGAATCGCGAACCACTAACAGAGACAACCCACTAATTTCAAACGTCGTAAATCGCGGCTTTGTTGATTTTTCAGATTGCTTTGTGGCGATGTGGAGGGAAGATTTGATACTCTTTTTAAGAGAGTGGACAGCATAAACAAAAAATCCGGACCATTTGAATTACTATTATGTGTCGGGAATTTCTTTGGAATTAATAATAAAGAGTTTATTCCTTATAAAATTGGTGAAAAGAAAGGTTAGTAAAATAAAACTATGAACCATTCTTACAAAGGAGAGATCACACTTTTTATATTATCTTAGGTACCTATAGTACATATAATATGTATTATTCCTTGTTTAAGTATAAAAACTTTAAATTCACATGAAAAAGCTTTGAAACAGTGAAAATGTAATTAATAATATATACCTATGTTCAACAAATGTACTTTCCATTTTAGATGGTGAACTTAGTGTGGTTTTATACTAGTTTGTGCAACAAGGGTGAATATGATATCCATATCGCACGAGAAAGAAGATTAAGCATAACGCAGTAGGCGGAGTGCCTCAATCTTTCGAGTGCGATATGGATAATCCACTCAAGTTGTGTACAACTTGAGTGGATTACTGTAGTATACTTTTTCTACGACCAGCTTAAGAAAAAACAACACAATCTTAAAAGATTTATTAAACATTAAAACACACACACACACACACACTGAAAATTATTTTGACAGCTTATGCACTAACTTATTTTTTAAAACGAATAGTTATGGCTATGTACTTAATATTATTATGTGACTTTGACAGCTTACGCAGTAACTTGACTTTTTTTAATTGAATAGTTGGCTATGTACTTAATACAAGAACTGTGATTGGTCGGTTTCATATCCATCCCTGATATGAAATATATCCATTCAGATAACTGGAATTGCCTGCTTATCCATTCTATAGAGTGTGCAGAAAACAGCAAATATACATAAGGGAGTAGAAAAAATTAATTATCCCTTTTTATTATTTTTTGTACAACTATCATTGAAAATTGTTTTTAGCAGCAGCCATCAGAATTGAAAATTGACTTTTGTCAGGAATCACTTTATAGTTATTAAGGTATCAAGGGTGTTATAAGGATAATAACACACCGAGGTCGGCAGTGTACTTCCCGAGGGCCTCTGGCTCGAGGCAATGCACGTCGACCGAGGGCGTCATTATCCTATAACACCTGTGGTGCCTTCAACGTTTAATGTTCTACTAGTCAGTTATTTCATTCGGTTTTTTTTTTGACATTTACAATTTATTAATTTGACATCTATTATGTTCAGAACGATTTGATTTAAGAGAGAGTAGAAATCAAAATTGTTTTTAAATTCGCCGTTGCAACGCATTCTGTTTGTCAATAACGTCATCATCATTTACTTGTTTTGGGTTGTGTTGTAGTGAAAATGTTAGAAAAAGATAATCTATCTGAAGAAGTGTTATTAAAGGCTGCAAAAGCAGCCGAGGCACTTGTTCATAAAACCAAAAAGGTATATGAGAAAGAATACTGCCTTTTTGAGGAATGGCTGAGAGAAAACTCTGTGAGTAGTATCAATGAAACTGTTATGATGGCTTATTTTCAATATTTTTGCCTAATTCTCTTTGGACAAAGTTTAGAAGTAACAAAAAGTTTGTTCAATTACAACTATATCTGAATCAAATGGAAGAAATTATCAACCGAAAAAATCAAAGGTTCTGACCCGTGAACACGTTCTAACATTTCTGAAAGAAGCACCGACTGAAAAATATTTGCTGGATAAGGTTACGTTAGTCATTGGTGTATTTGGAGCATGTAGAAGGGACGGACTTGTGAAGATGCAATTTACTGACGTCCGAGACCTTGTAATTTCTATATTAAATTTGATTTATTTTCGTGGTAACGTGTTATAAATTTGTAATGCCCTAGGGCGTTATAGATATTCATAACGCCCTAGGACGTTATTTTTAATTTAATATATCTGAAAATAGAGTTGTTATTGCAAAATAACAGACTAGTAGGACATTAAAAGAATTTTTAGCATTAGTGTTAGAATATTTTCTATTTTAACTATAATATTAAAAAAACAGTAAAACTGATAATAAATTTTCAGAAGTACAAACTTTTACTATTGATAATAGATAATAATTATATCTGAACATTAATGTAAATACTACAGATGGAACAATTGCTAATATAATATACTACTAAAGGTTTGGTACTATATAGTACTTATTACTTATTTATATAAAACAGTACTTACTGTTTCGCTTTTACACCACTAGATTGAGGCTGATTGAAGTCTATCATCATGGCCAAAAATTCTGAAACCTAGGTAACGTCCGCAGACTATGCGAGTCCGCCTTTTGAAAATCTTCCTCCGTTTTAGAAGTATGCCTTAATTAAAATTAAAAGTCGCAAAATGAAGAACTACACGGACACAACAGTTCCATGAATATATTCATATCGTTTCTTTGTTGCAATATATTGGGTTGAAATATCGATATTTTTCTAAATATATCGATAAGGGTCAACTTGCATATTAACCCCACTTTTGGAAATGTCAATCGAGATAGAAATTTTATTGTGCAAGAATATCACCCCCCAGCCAACTAGGCACTGCACTAGGCACATGTTTACTTTATTTTTGGTACTATTAACAAACACTTTACTAGTAATTTTCAATTATTAGGTGGCACTATCTACATTTTAACGTATTAAAAAACTATTTGTATTGAAAAGTGTAGCCATTTTCATATTCTAGTTATTGCAGATTTTTCAGAATTCATATATCTGTATTATTTCCCAAAATATTATACATGGGAGTTTTTATTGGTGCAGCCTGTATGTGTTAAAAGTGATTTAATTTCATTCATGGAGTTGATCAACTGGCTATGTTTATTTCACAATCTTCTCCACTTACAAAATAAAGCATCACTTTTAACACTTATTACATCGTAAATAACTATTGAATTAAGAATCGTTTATAGTTAAATATCCTTCCATTTCAGTTCCTGTCGCAACTTATATTCTGGGGCCCAATAAAGAGGATCATGTCAGCTTGTACCCCTCTAATGAATCAGAATTTGAACTGTGCAACGATGTGTATTATCTTGGTATGTGTTACTAACAATATGTGTTAGAATATTTAATTTCTTAGTTATTTTTGATAAATTAGCTTTTTTTTTTTTTTTTTGAGTACAAGTAAACTTACTGCTTTATCTTCAAGGTAAGCGAGGATTGTACACCACCAGCAAAGGTGTCAAGATAGCTTATTTAAGTGGAATATTTGATAATAACACACAAGGTACCTGGACATATTGTGAAAAAGATGTATCTGATCTGTGCGATGTATGTGTTCGAGGTAATCCAACTTTTCGAGGCGTAGATATATTATTGACGTCCCAATGGCCTGCAGGAATAATATCAGATAGTTCGAAGGTAAAGTGTACAGTAAAGTCCCTATTATTTGTACATTTGTACTGTTCTTCGGTTTTACCTACCACACTGAATAGCTAGAATAGTATATTTCTTATAATATGCATAATAGGATATGCACTATAATGTCACAACAGTATTTAAAATAGTTCCATTAGAATTAACAATTACAATTAACTTTGTAATATTAGCAATAACATACACAAACGGGTAAATACCTACTACAACTTAATCTAAAGTCATTACAGATTGTGTTCAAAATAATATATGCACATGCACTTCTCAAATGAATCAATGACGAAGTTATGGCACAGAACAATTGTGCAATGCACAAGGGTCCAAATCTATATGGATGTATTTTCATTATACAAACCCAAAACTGACAAACTTAGCTTTTGATTTATAGAGAAATAGTTGCTATGAACCTAGCTGATTGCTGTTTTCATACTTTTAATACTATTAAAATTTCGTCTGGTGTAAAATGACTACAATCTTATATTTTTAAACAAGTAACGAGTAACACATTCATATAATAAAAATTTGAAGTGGTATTAAACACCAATCTTCCTATTTCCACAGAGACATCATACTACGTTCGAGTTGAAGCATTTATTTAGTTATGAACAATTAAAAATTTGACGAAATTATTTGAAATTTAATCATAATTCCGCCCAAGTCCACTACGAGTGCGACGTCTGACGCTTGTGTCACTTACTGTCTATATCAAATTTATTACTGGTAATAAAAATCAATCGGTATGAAATCACTATGCAAAACGCAATGCTGCCTCCTCTTTTTAAATTTAGAATTTGGTGTCATTTCAACCCATGAATAGGGATAATTACTGAACATTTTCAAAAAACCAAGAAGAATGCCTCTTTTGGTTTTTAATGACGATTAATTTGAGACGTGCTCAACCTGCTTATGATTTTTCCCAAGCTCGCAATCTGCTACACAAATACAGGTGGATTTTGCGGTCACTCTTTGATTCATCCTCTAAATTGTCGTATAATCCAATATTTTCAGTTATCAGTCTATAATTATTTCCTCGCCTAACTTCTCCACTTTTAGATTGGATATTCGAGACTCTCTACTACATTATTGAAAATAAAAATTCTTTAAACTTATTTTCATTCCCGACTTTTAGGTGGTACCATTGAACTCTATTTATTATGTAAAGTTCATTGGGTGGCACCAACAGTTTACATATTTTATTTTTAATTTAACTTTTTCTAGATCCCATTGTCTATTACTGCAGTAAGTGATTTGCCTAGCTACCTCTGCATGAAACTGAAGCCTAGATACATTGTCAGTGGATTGGAAGGATTATTTTATGAAAGACCTCCATTCAGGTGTCCCAATTTAGGAGATCATGATACCACGATGGAAAGTGTTACACGCTTCATAGGATTGGCAAGGGTCGGCAATTTAAATAAAGATAAGTGGATTTATGCTCTGAGCATAACTCCTTTGGACAAAATGAAGTTGGCCGATTTATTACAAAAAACAACAGATGAGACACCCTGTCCATTTAACTTTTCTGATCTGGAGTGTAAAAGTAAGTTCCTTGTAGTAGATTTATATCAATACCTGCCTCTCCATTAAATTTTGTAATAAGTTCAGGTGATTGGATAATTGTTATATTAAATAAATACTGGAAAGATAGGGGAACAATAACAAAGATTAATGGTTAAATGATAGTTAACGGATAAACATGACTGCCTGAAATTACAGAAATAATGCATTTTAAATTACCCGTATAACAGTAACAGTGGCGATGTTTTTTGTCTCGACAGTAGCAATAAGCTTTTTCTCTGCTTCTCTAAAAAATAACAAACTTTAAAGTTCTCAAGTGACCAAGACGTAGTTTAGACCCAAACCCTGTAGAAAATGTACAGGAACTTATTATAAAAAACACTCAAAAGAAATGCCAGACGACGGATCACCCAAGAATTATTGTATTCATAATGAATTGGGAAATATGTTTGATGATTCTTGTGTGAATTTATAATTCAATGTCCCCCAAACAAACAGAAGTTGTTAAATAGCACAATAATCGAGCATTAATATTTATTGAATAAATGTTTCTTAATATATACTTAAACACAGATAGAATTACATCATCACTGCACAGTTATTAAGATAGACATGCTGTAGCAACTTACGCGGTGCAGAAATTCACTATCGCTTCTCAGTTTTAACTTGTCTGTGAGAGATGTGTTTATATCCTGACACGTGACAATAAAAATCACATCACCTGCCCATCTCTACCCTGAATCAACATTAACCTAACAAATGAATATAACTTAAGAGAAAGCACACTTAGCAGAGGTGGCCAGGTGCGCCAACCACAGTGCGCTCTCGTCAACTGTGGAATGACATCACACTTTAGATTCACATGGTGGTTTTTAATTTATTTAATGGATTTAACGTTTGAATTGAGAACAAATTTTTATTTAAAAAACACAGAAAGCTTTCTTGTAAGAAAGCTAAAATAAAACAAACGTGACAGACCTATATTTTGAAACAATACAAATGATATAAAAAGTGTAATAGTAAATGTATAAAAAAATGTTAAATGAAAAAAGTTGAAGTTATCTAATTCAAACGACAAATCTTCAAAAATTAACCACTTTTTTGTATTAGTAAACAGCATTTGTCTATACTTTCTTGTGGCAAAAGTCACAGGTTTAGTTTTCAGGAGAATCCCATCCACTACATTCAGGGTGGGCCCAACGGGAACAAGAAACACAACGATACCATACCTTATTGTCTTTTCCAAATTCACTACAAACCAAGCAGATATCGTCGTTCGTAGGATCTGTCAAGTTTGTTATCGTCTCACAAGTCTTTTTCATCTAAGCTTTCAGCGATATTTCATACCCAGCCTGGTTTTTTCTTACATTTTAAAGAGTTTTTTGTATTAGATGTTCGTCTTTTGTTCTTAGTCGGGCCTCTTTTCATTTTTATTTTTTTTCTCTTGAGCCTCTTCAGGCTGTAATTTGTAGGGAGTGGATGTGAGTACTTCTGAATGCTGCTTTGCACGTGATGTTGGACTCTTTTGTTTGATTGAAGTTTCGAGTGAGGCTAGGTTCTCTGTAGTGGAAATAGTGACCACAATCCAGATGGTCCAGGCTGAGGTTCAGGAGCGCGGTATTCCCCCTTCATTATTACATGGCATTCCCCCTATGTATCCTACATAACCTAACTATTAAAATAAACCCAACGGAATCAACATAATAAACAAAAACAATAGGTATAGAAGTACTTGTACTTGTTAATAAATTAGGTTGAATATTTTGACTTAAATTGACAAACAAATGAACTTACCGTTAATATAAAACTCTTTGTTAAGAATTCATTTTTTATTTAAATTTAAAAGATCCTGCTATGATTTACATGCTGTAAGACAGTGCCCTGCGCGCGCCTTGATCTATCAATCAGTCGAATCGGTGTGTCCACGTGTACAGTCAGTCGAAAGTGAGCTCTCGTTAGAGTCAGTTAGTCTCGTATGTATATAGTTAGTGTCGGCAAGCACTGTAAGCAGAAATCATTCAAAGAATAATAAAAAGTACTGAGTCTGTGTTGATGGAAGAAAAATAGAGTAGAGCAAAAACAAATCGGTAACATCAATTCTTCCATCTCTTCCCCGCTTGTTTTACAAGTTTATGTTTTTGAGTTTATTGATGTGCTGTATTGTTCGGATGTTTCATGAAGAGAAATAAACAGGATTTACATCTATTCTACACTAATTATTTAATCAACACCCCCGCCCCCTATACAGTCCACAGCTCTCACGAGAAGAAAAAATATTTCTTCAATCCCCGAAAGACAACACTCTGGGAAATTTACTTGGAAATCTGATTACTACACTAAGCTGACGTTAGTTTTGAAATGCATGCAGCGATGAACCCGAAACAAACAGCTATAGTTTCTGTACTATTATGAGATGACGCCACCTATTTGTTTGTCGAAATAATTTTTAGTTTTTTAAATATTTGAGTGTGCGGCATTACTCGCTGCTCAGTATTTTCCCACTTTCACCTACCATATGAAGGGCCGTCTTTCGTGATAATAAATTTAAAAAAATGCTGAATGAGCCCATTGATGAAATTGGCTAATGCCATGTACGGTTGTAGACAGTGAATATAAGGCACCAAAATTTGTAAAATTTAAAGTGGACTTTTATTTACCGAACTCCCAGAGCCATGGAAGGTCGTAAAAAATTTGGTTTAGATGCTGATAACTCTTTATTTTAATTCAAGCATTAATAAACTATCAGGGGTAGTTAAATATAGAAAATATTTACATGTCGGTGTTTGAAAGAGCTGCCTCATATTTACTGTCCACAACTGTACATTCCAACTCTCTTCATGGCATACGTATCTTACCAATCCGCCCTTTTATTTATTTTTCTTTTATCACCTATTAAAAACAAGTAGCAGAGGTGCAGAATAACTATCTTTGTTGTATCAGATTTCTGTTACTCAATTATTCCCTTTTACATGTTTTCATAATATTTTATAAGGATTTATTTCCAACACTTATATGTACTTTTGTGTATTCTCTAAATATTTTTTAGTTTTCAAAACTAAAAGAAAATCTTCTGGTTCCAATCAATACTTCTATGACATGAATGCAACAGATGAGGATGATAAGAAGAATAAGAAAAAGGCTAAGAAACCAAAGATTGACTTTGATCAAAGTAAATGCTGGTTTTGTCTGGCAAGCCCGTCAGTGGAAAAGCACCTTATTATATCTGTTGGTACCGCAGCCTATTTGGCATTAGCTAAAGGTATGATGATTGATAAAATCAACTTGGAGTTATTTTATATGCATTACAGCAAAATGTACTATTATGGGTATCCACCCCTTAGGAAACCTCCCTTAATCCTTGGGTTTCGAAAATTATAACAAAAGATAAACACTAATACACTATTTATTGAATAACTTACAGAAAACTTAACCTCACAATACGTTTATTATTTACAACACACACTTACTGGCAAGCTTAAACACTGTTTATTATTTGATATTTTCACTTTACTGTTCACTTGGGATCATTTGGGATTTATCTCAACTCCAACCCATTTAAAAACTGTTTTGCTGCCATGAATCATTGCCTAATATACCCCACAAAATGCATCTGGAAAGTTCTAGCAATGTCCATAACCTTCTCGTGCTATATGTAGAACAATGTAACAAAGTCTCGATCTGTTATCCCTGTTGCTTATGCTATCAGCACTTAGGAATAGATAGTGATACCATTTATGTCTGTGAAATTTGTTTTTCGTCTAAAGAAATTTCATTCCAACCGCTTGCCTCTGTGCCATTCTTATGTTCCCAGTTTTGTCCTGATAGTTGAGTGGATTTTGTTTTAAAGTTAAATCTATAGATCCTGCCTTCAGGCCAAAATTCTGGAGAGTTTAATTTATCATAACATTGGGAATTTACTCCTACCTTAAATGCATTCAAATTACAATGGTGTTAAAGTATGCTGTATGGCATACTAAATATATCAGATTAAAAATGTTCTTAACAGATACGTGTCTTATTGTTTATAAATTTTAGGTGGCATGGTCGAGGAACATTTCCTCATTTGCCCAATAGAACATTATCAGAGTAGCATAGGACAACCTACAGAAGTATTACAAGAAATCAATCAATTTAAAGAAGCAGTACGAAAATTTTATATGAGGAATGGGACAATTCCAGTTTTCTTCGAGCGAAATTATAAAACTTCTCACATGCAATTGCAAGCAGTACCGATTCGAAAGGATTCTGACAAGGAGTTGAAAGATATATTCATTGTAAGTTAAACAGTTCCCTTGAAATTTAACAAATAGCAAATAAAGGTTTTGTTTATATAGATTGGTAGCCGCTTATAATTTCATTTCGTGTGTCAAAAAATTTCATTTGCATCATCGGTTTTTTCTCAACAATTAGAGCGGAACATCAGTTTTCCTAAAATACTGGATAAACTATAGGTCATAGAGAAAATGAAGAATGGGTGATTTGTGCACAATTAAAATCCCTACATTACGAGGCTTCCGAATTAGAATCGCTCCAGCGGTAAAAAAGTTATTGCAAGAAAACCATCATTGTGTATAAATTAAATTTGGTGAGGTTTCAAAATTAGACAGCACTGTCAACTTCATTACTGATTTTTAAAATGTGGATGTTTTAACCAAGTTTTCATTGGTTTAATTTGCAAGAACGCAGCTTAAAAAATAAGAACGTTATGCTTTTTGTTTGTCAGCGAAAATCAAACCTTTTTTAAGATAATAATTCACAGCCATGTTTTGCAAAAATTGGTTTCTCTTTTTTGCAAGAAAGTTAGTTGGATTTTGAATATTACAAAAATGTTTTATGAGTCAATTTAAGTTGAAAATTGCGAGCTTCCTGGGAGGTCAAAGTTGTTCATTTTTTCCGCCGGTGGGATAAACAAATATAGAGTAAGATCCCAGACCCGCCAGACCTACGTCATTTCAGCAAAGCTAATAAGAATGTATGCATATTTGCTTGAAAGCCATTTTACAGATAACAGGTACAAAAGACCTTACTAACCTAGTAGTATGATAGCTGGTTTTCATGTATGTTTGACAGAATAACAGTATTCTGTCAAACATACATTAAAACTATTTTAATTGTATAAAATTATGTAAATTATATAATTTTAATAAAAATAATAAATGCCTTTATTTAAAGGGTATGTAAAGTGTATTACAAAAATTGAGAAATTACGAAGAATTGTATTGTGCAATCCATAAAGGAAAATTAAAAATATTAAATGATGGGGTGTAGGTACTATACTATATTTCTAATTTTGAATGTAGGCATTTTTTGTTTATTTGTGATTTTTTATAATTTTGATTCTTAAGCTAACTGGTTATTAGGGTTAAGTGGTAGAACAGGATCATTTCCTGAACTTCGCCCTTATAATAAATTGTAAATTTAATGTAATTATGTTATAAAATAAAGTCCATTTTTTTTTAACAAAAGCCAGTCGCCCTTCTCTCTGTCTCCAATGCTACCAGAGATGGTATGCTGGTAGTACCAGTGACCGCTCTCTACGCCGTAGAGTCAGTGATCACTGGGTTCGCGAATCATGTGCTCTGACGAACCTAGAATGGCAGCTTTCTTCATTTTTCTGGCATACCGGTATTATTCTCAGTTCCGAAAGCAGTGTGTACCTCACTCCACCGAGGGTTTCTATTATCAATATCACAAATTTAACAGTGTGGTCTGGATAGAGCCTGTGGAGTTCCTAGAGAAGATCTTGATATTTCGTCCATTTTTCCTCCTCTTTCAAAACAATTTTTGTCTACGCTGGGGCGGAGAATTCGATAACAAACATTGTCTTGAGTTTGCGGTTGAGGACTACGTCAGGCTTATTAGCTTGCATTTGCCTGACGTTAGGAAAAATGTAGTTCCAGTAATTTGGCACCATTCATTCCCCACAATGGCCTCAATATCCCCCGGAGCGTATGGCAGCACTGGTGTCTCGTCTATTCCATGCGAGTGCCGTAGATGATAGCGCAGCACTCGTAATGCTCCATCATGTCTGTGAATATAGGCCGAGACTGTGTATGCCAGACAAGCCGACAACAGGTGCATTAGCGTCTTCGGCAGGTCCTGCAGTTTGTATCAGAGACCTCAATATCCAAAACATAACTTCGATAGATGAGTATGTTAAAAACACCGTCTTGACAAGCCATGATGAACCCTTCAGTCTCAGGCTTCAGTCCAGCTGACCTTAGGAAAGCAAAGGTCATCCCAGATAAGCCCCGGTCTTCCATGTTCTTGTAGAAGACTCCATGTAAGGGCTTATCTCTATGCAGCTGCAGAAGTTTTCGTGGCTCTGCTGCTTTTGTGTGGGCTTTTAGCTGAGAAGGTTCCAGCTCGGTGACAGAGCTTGGGTTTACCCACCCAGTGTCGAAGTCGAGACCAAGTTCATCAGCTGCTCTTTGTGCTGCCTTAAATAAAAATGCTCCTACCCCTGCATTTTCATGGTCACAAACCAATCAGAGTAGAGGGTCCAAACTCTTGATGATAGGCTCCATCCAGACCTGTTATGTAGTTACTCCAAACTTAAGAGTCCACGGCCTCCATGCTGTCGAGAAATATAACTATGGAACAGACGATTTTGGATGCAAATTTCGATTGAGATGCATCATCTTTTGGGTTCCTACATCGAGTAGACGCAGCTCGCTTTGCATCCACTTCACTACCCCAAAGGAGTAGAGAATTATTGGAATGGCAAGCATGTTTGTTGCAGACACCTTGCTCTTCACCGACAGTTCTAAGGAACAGATCTGCGAGAGAAGATACTGATACTTGCCGCGGAAAGCGTTTTTCACTGTCGACCCTTCTTGGGTGGACTGTTACTCAACACCCAAGTATGTGTACGACTCTCCAGCATCTAAGTGGTACAAGATGCTTCCATCTACAAGCTGTGCGTCCTTTCTTAGTCACCACATCGATCTCTCTTGAGATGAACCAGTGTACATTTGTCTAAACCAAACACCATACCATCAGCCTGAGTGTACCCATGTACCACCCTGAGAGATTAATGTCTTTCTCGCTAGAGGCATAAAGTTTAAGGTCATTCATATAAAATAAAGTATTATTATTATTATTTTATCACACTTTTAGTGGGTGGTTATTCAGAGTCGCCGGATTGCTCAAGGCTTCCCTGTTGTCTACTGTTTGTCTCCGCTGGGGCGGAAAATTCAATTCATTATAATTATTATTATTACTATCATTATTATTATTAACCAGACAGGATGTCAACATAAAACTCCAAACATTATGACAACCTATGGTTTATTTTTGTAAGAATGGTATATATGGTGCAATGACAATAAGCTATGAATTAAATTTGACGTTTTCTTTATGTAAAATTTAAGCAATTTCTGTTGCAAAATAAAATGTCACGCACGAGTTCGATCATAGTCCAGTGCCCAGGAGGTTTTGAGCTAGGATTAAATAATCTTTATGTGAAATTTTGCACAGAAGGCCTTGTGTATTAAAGTTAAAAAGTTCTCAAGGCCATCATGATTGGAACTTAAAATGGCGTTCAACTTTAAAAACTCGCAAAATACCAAAAAAGAAAACATAGAGGTAAAAATTAAAAGGCACAAAATCTACATAAGAAATTCAAATTTTTCACGTGACTGACATTTCCACTAAGATTGCACTTTTTCCAATACAAATTACAGTACTTTTTAAATTTCAGGATGAATCAGATGCTCAAGGCTTCAAACTAGATCTTCTAGATTCTCACAACCGTTTGGATCAAGTCATTCCACCAAAAATACCTTATTTTATGGTGGAATTACCTGATGGTACTGTTCTTTACACAAAAATTCAAGGTTCCATCAACTTTCCATTAAATTTTGCAAGGGAGGTATTAGCATCAGGACCTATTTTAAACATGGTGGATAGAGTGGAATGGAAAGATTGTATATTACAAAAGGAGGAGGAAGAACGATTGATACAGAAGTTACGAACTGATTTTGAACCTTTTGACTTTACTATGTAAGTTGTTATATAAAATAAATAAGTACTTAAACTTAAAGAAATGTTCTTTTTTTACTCAAAACTGAACAGCAACTGATATTTAAACATAAACTTTTCGGGATTATGATTTGATTCCATTTGATCTGCTTACAGTTAAAGTCACGAATCTTACCGTTCACGCCAGCATCTTTTAGTTTCCGAATCGAACCGACTCAAGGTCACATAGAATGGCACGTATGGGCTTACCATTTGAAAGGAGCTTGCTTAAAATTGCAATGTTTTTCCATTTTCTGTAGATTAATGTAGATTTTGTGTTGTAGTGTCTGAACGTCATTCCTAATGAGAGTACTTTGCAGTAATAATTATTGATGATCTGAAGTGTCGTTATTTTATATGCATTAAAACAAGGTTTACACCTATCCATTTGAGTTATTTCAAATATTATTCTTTATAAAAATAAGTCTCAATAATGCAAAATTGTAAAGTAGGTCTCATAAAGATGTCCCAAACTATTTCCGAGCTAATCAGTAAAAACATATAAGTATTTGTGTGTCATCCTCAGCGGACTGTAGCTCTCTTAGGAGGCAATTCTCCGAACACATGATGTTTTTTTACTATTTTTGTATGTAGAATCTGCTTCTAAAGAAAAATTTGAAAATTTTGGGACATCCTGTATAAATAATGTAACAGCATTGTATTGCTATTACACCTTACGGAATTAAATAACGATTATCGATATCTCAAAGTGTTGCTGTACAGTAAACTTTCCTCAGCCAAAGCAGGTTGTATGCCTGGAAGCCAGATGCCGCTACCGTGATCTTGAATCTTAGCTTGGGACCGCGTCTTAAGCCGATAGAGTCTCTCTATTGCCGTATTCTAACTGAGACACAAGTGTTTAGTAACGCTTGTCTATTTCAATCAATTAGCTGGAAGATTTGGATGTAAATTAGCTTATCTCAATTTAATTCTGTGTAGACTTTAATGTGTGTCCTATTGGTATTTTAGATAATGGATTGAATACCTTATATCTACCTATACTTATACCTACCTATTAAATACCTATACCTACCTATATCGATATGTATATCGTTACCTAAGTATACTGTTGCTTAAATGCATCGTTGCCGAATTGAATGCCTCGCTGATGTAATAGTTGTCGAATATATTTGCCGTTCCATGCATAGGTGCTCACCGTTTACAGTAATTGCAGTTTTGTACGTGGCTTGTGCATTATTTTTACCACTACCCGAAGGCAACTAGTGGCTGTCTGCTAATTCACCATCCTTACTGTCTGCACCTATGTTTGCTTTTTTATGCATATTATTACGATTCCGACTGTTTATAAGAGTTGATGAAGATATTCAATCTTGGAGCATAGTATAGATGCAATAGGATAAATTTCGAGGTTTCCGTAAAGCCTGTCCTGTCCAAGTATTTTGGCAACATGGTGTCCATGCTGTGATGTGTTCGAGGATTATCAGTGCCTACAACTATGCAGATATGAGGAAATGTTTACAAGCTAAGTAACTTTATTTTGGTTTTCACCTTTCCTACAAATTTTCTATACAATTTTCGTGAAATTTATTCACTGCATAGCGGGATATTTTTTTAATAATTTCTTTTCTAAATTTTATGCGTTATCAACATAGATGTGGCAGTAGAGAGCCATCCATACGAAAACTCGTATGATTTTGTACTTTTTAAATTATTAATATACCGGATGTGCTAGGTAGTAGACCTAGGGCAACAGCACTATATTAATGGAAATTTCATTAATTGTCAAGTCCCAAGGACGATTTTATGCTTTGGTGCTGCCATAAAATCACTGGTAGTTTCAGCCTTAAGCTGGATAAAGCTTGAATTTTTCTTATCTCTTTATCATTATACTTTTATCGTATATTATTTGACCCGGGGTCATGAGTTATTGCCACGGGCAAATGTTTTCTCTATAGGAGATTTTGTAATTTTTAGGTTAGTATCGGGTATCATTAGCATTAAGTTTCTTCTAGGGTGTTAGCAGGAATTATCTGTATAATGTTGTACGTCTAGTCATAAACAAAGTTTCATTATATTTAACTACTAAGTGTCATTATTTTTGTAGTGTTTATTGCTTTTGTTGCTTAATTTTGAGGTAGATTTCTGTTACTTTAGCGAAACATAGCTAGTCTCAGCTGATTTAGTGAGGCAAGATTCATACAACCTTTTAATGAATGTACCTAGATACAATTGTTATTAAATGTTATATTAGTAGTGACGTGAAATCCTTGGTACTGTTATTTTATGTAGTTTGGGCAAATTGTATTATCTTACCTAACAGCTGATTTGTTACCGGTGATCGCTAAATTTGTGGCCGCATTATCGTACGTTCATTAAACCTGTGAGAATTTTACCTATCGTTTTGAGTATACCTAGTTCACGAGGAATTGTGGTACTCACCCTACCTCAAGTGTGAATTTATCTTATCGAATCACCAACAAGGTATTATTATTTTTTTCGCGAATAAATTCTAACTGTCAAATTTTAAATGTTTTTAAATTTTATCCCGTTTGTTTATCGCTGGAGCCGTATTGTATCTGATTTAGTAATATAAAAATGTTTACCTACGTTTATTGTAAATTTACATTATCGGTCCGTCTTGGTATTATATTGCCGATATTGTTACTTACTTATCTTGTATATTTCGAATTGTACATTTACACTACATGTGTCGGTTGTACTAACTAAATGTTATTGTCATTACTAACCTCATTATTTGCTACTCGTGATTTATATTTTTGTCGATTAAATCGGTTTCAAATTTTATACCTCATTTTTTTGTGTGTCCGTGACGTATCTTCCTTTCTGTTCCTCCTTTACGTTCTGGCGCCCAAGGCACTTTTGAGATTATTTTGCATACAAAATTCTAAATTTTTACATCCAAATGAACCTTTTCAAGGCTTAAAAAAAATTGTTATTTTCAATATTTAAATCGCTCTTGGCCTTATTATTGAAGTTGCCA
Organism: Stenurella melanura; assembly: GCA_963583905.1. NCBI lineage: Eukaryota > Metazoa > Arthropoda > Insecta > Coleoptera > Cerambycidae > Stenurella > Stenurella melanura. The sequence continues at coordinate 171,953,508 of OY757310.1, read as the reverse complement.
TTGACGCTTACCCAGGCCCTTGCCTCCTATAAAACTGGCTAGCCGTGCCTGATTCTGTTTGGTAGTAGGTTATCACATTTGTGTTATTTGAGCCAGACAAATCAGTTTTGTTGTGTCATACGTAAATATTGTTTGTCTGTTTAACTGAATACTGTTCCGTAGGCACAGAATAAAGGGAAAATATTACAATAAAAAAGTATAATGTTTGTCTTTGAAAAAATAAAATAGCGTGTTTTAAAACTTTAAATATATAATAATTTATTTAACAGTTGCAGATCAGACTCATACTTTTAGAAGTGAATTTCTACAATAATTAAAAAATCATTCAGAACCTAACTGCTCCCTGATGCTCTATTTCATTAAAATTACAATACTTTTATAAATTCAGGCCTAACATTTAAAGAAATAATTATAAAGAATAACAATTCACAACGATAAATAGGTACATAATAATTTACTCTTATACAAACTTTAACTAGAATAAAAAATTTATTCACACATAGGAAAGTTACTCACTTCCTTATGATTATTAAAGCAGTAGCACTTATCACCGATGGTAAGTTTCTTGAGCTTTGGCAATGAAGTCATAGTCCTAGAGCTTAGCTCCCTTATTTTATTTTCAGCTAAATTCAGTCTCTCTAGTTCAGGCAGTTTTCTAAAGACTTCGTCATCTATTTCTTCAAGAAGATTATTATGCAGATCGAGTTTTTTAATTGGCATGCCTTCAAAAGCTCCTACTTCTATTCTGTGTATTTTGTTGTTGCTAATATTCAAGGCGTAAATGGGTGCATTGTGAAACACATCCTTGGTAGTCTCTGTTAATTCATTATCTGCCAAATCAATTAAACCTACCTCCTTCATCCCTGTAAATGCCCCTGGCTCGATGCTAGTTAATCCATTTTTGTCTAAGTATAAAGAGTGGATCGTACAATCTGAAAATATGTTTTTCTTAAGCTCCTTTATTTTATTACCTGTTAGATTTACAGTAAAGATGTCGCAATTTTTAAATGATTCTGGTTGTATGTGCGAAATTTCGTTCTCTTTTAAATCTACATTCTCTAGGTACATCATATTTGTGAACATGCTGGTTTTAACTTCCGTTAATTTATTTCTTGACAAAATAACGTAAACCAACATAGGCAAGTTATCAAATGTACCTTCTTCGATATTTGTTATTAAATTGTCTGATAGGTCTATCAGCTCAAGTGGTAAGGTGTTGAAAACTCCTTTCGGAATCTCTGTGATTTTGTTATTACTTAAATGGATCGATGTCAGTTTAAGCGAGTTTCTGAATAAGTCTTTTTCTAGCTTTACTATCTCGTTTCTTGCTAAAAAGAGGATAATGATTGTAGGTATATCATTAAAAATATTAGAAATTGTTCTTATCTCGTTGTCACTTAACTCAATATGTTGTAAGCGCTTTATTGCTTTAAAAGATATTGGTTCAATGTTAGTTATTTTATTGTTGTTTATTAGCAAGGTTTCAATTGATGCCTCCTTAAAAGAATTATTCTTTATTTCTTTCAACTGATTTCTGTTAAGACTGAGGTAATTCACCGTGCAGTCGGCAAATGCCCCATTTTTGATACGTCTTATACTATTACCTTCTAATTTTAAAACCTTTAACTTCATATTGTTAAAAACTCCTCTGCTAATTTCTTGTAATTTATTGTTGTTCAAATTCAGTTTATTTGCCACGGTATTGTGAAAAGCACCTTGTTCTATTTCACATAAGCCGCAGAAATTTATTCTAATACTTGAAATGTTTAGCTCACTCATAGAATTTTCATAAAGATTTGGTAAATGTTGGTCTTTGATACTAATCGTATGATAATCTTTCCTCTGAGGTAAATTTTCCTGCAGGCTGTTTGAGGCTGAAATTTTCGTTGTGAATATTAGCACACTATTACGTTCATCCCGCTTATGCATTAGTCCTTTTATTTTGACATCTTGAAATGTCGTCGTCTTTGCTTCTGCCATGTTTTTCTAGATTGAAATGTTTTCCTGCATTAGTTTCCTTCTGCAAAAGATAAAACATGTACAGTGAATGGGCATAATTAGATCAGTACAATTAGACGATATCCCATAATAGGTCCCTAGTTTCAAAACTCACATTCTGCAATTTCTGTAGAAACTGAGTTATTGATGCCATCTTCTATAGAGAACCTAAAGTTATACGACTGTGGTATAAAATAATTGCAGAAGATGCATTTTCCCATATAAATTTAATGTTAAAATTCGATGTTTACTGCAAAATTCATACTATTCATCGTCAACGTGATAAGTTGCAGAAATTATGGTCCTATCCTGTATTAGTTTTTCAAAATGAGATTCTAAAATTTAATGTTAATGTTTCTGCTTCGAAATGTTCTGAATTTAAGCGTTGCAAAACAAGTTTTTCAAATGAATGCTGCAAAATTCTGCGTCTCCGAATAAAAATTGAAAGTATCTTGGATTTGAATAGTCTCAAGCAATTTTCGTGTGCATTAATCCAAAGCTAATTCTATTCTTGAATCTTTTTGTTAGCTTTAAAATCGATAAAGGCTTGAATATCTGACTTAGACAGTTTCACGATTTCCCAAAGGTGGTTTATGGTAGAGATGCAAGTTTTGCGACTAGGAGCCTCAATAATATATAGACCTACGGCCAAGGGGCAAATAAGTTACCTCATCGGGTACAAAAGGTTTGAGTTTATGTAGTAAAAGTACCATATATAAGGTGCAAAAAACCGACCGTCTGCCGTTTCTCAATGGTCAACTTCTCATTATGACAGCTTGTCAAAAAGGCGAAAAAAATCGCTAAAGTTACCTCATTGGGTACATGCTTAAAAACGTGACAATTAACTGGGAAAACCATTACAATTGTTATTTTGTGTGGCAGACGTCAGTATTTGAACGCATACATAGAGCAGACGCCCGTCGCGACGCCCAGAATTCCGACGTTTCTTACCTCATGGGGTACACGTACAAACTTGGGTTCAAATCAAAGGTCTTTTTATGTAGATCATAGATATTTTTGAAAAAGATGGGCAGACGGCCAACCATAAAGAGCAGACGCTCTAGAAAATGTAACCTTAAAGAATAATGCCAAATTCGATACAGAGTTTTAAGCAAAACAACTTCGTATACAAGAATCAACAGCAATACATAACAATAAATAAAAATAGCAATAGCAAAATAGTTTTATTAAGTACATGTTCGGCAATTTGACAATGCACTAGGAAAACTATTACAATTATTATTTTGACTTCCGTGAATATGTAGGCAAAACAACTTCGTATACAAGAAACAACAGCAATACAAAACAATAGTAGTAAATAAAAATAGTAAGGTTTTGTTTCATAATACATCTAAAGAATAATAACTATTCGTCATCATCGTCATCAGATAAATCATGAAAACCCTCTTCATTTTCATCATCAATATCCCTCTGCTCCATGCCAGTTTCGCGTACAACTATTTCGTCTAGGGCACTAGGTAATTGAGGTCCATCAAACCAAATCGGCGAAAACTTACTATCATTTAAATTCCAACCATTTTCTGAGGGATTATAAAATTTTGGTTGTTTTTCAGTGGCACTATTCCATATGGAACATATTTGATTCGTTCTTTGTACTTTTAAAAGCAATACGTTCTTGCATGAAGGTAACATACTACTATCAAACTTCTTCAGGTTACCGATTAGTCTGATATGGTTTTGGTTTACAATCAGAGTAGAAAATGTCGAATCGAGCTTAGCATAGCACAAATTAATTTTTCTACATACGTAATCTACTCTTTGGAAATGCTTTCATTGTTGCCAAATGTACCAAAGACGTCCTGCATTTTTTTGTCTTTTTCGAGGAGTTCAAAGGGTTTTAGTTTCCCTTTTCTGGAGAAAGCTGCCGTGTAGTCACACCCTGTTAAAGAATGGAATGGTGGTAGATATTTACAAACATTAAATCCTAATGCACTGAAAATTGCATTAAAATCAACAAATCGACAAATATTTTTGGATACAATTCCAACTTCCATCCATACAGTTACAGACTGATAAATGTGATGCATATTTACTAATAGAATTATTGGGATGTCTGTGACAGAGGCTCTAATTACAACATTACTGCTTTTTTTAAAAATTTGGATAAATGGCAAATAATGCGGCTAACAGCCTCCTCGAGGTAGCAAGTTAGTATGTCAGTGGTTTTTCTTTCGATATGCCCGTTTACTACTGCAAATTTGTAACACTCATTGTTACAATTTGCGTATAAAGTTTTATTATGAAGTATTTCCACAAACATATCATTTTGCCAAAAGTCACAAAAAGACTTGACCAAAGCTTGTTTAAAATTGTCATCACGAAGTGCTTTCATGAAGTCTGATGACCTTGAATTAAAAATTCGGCACTTCTTTCATATAAATTAGCCCTTTTATCGCACTCAATATCTTTTACAGATGGGCTAACGAACTTATCGAAAAATATGTAAACTTCATTGCCTTTATGTTGACAAATTTTCTTTAACACCTATCTAGCTAATTTTCCAAACGTTTGTGGCGATTCCCCTAATAAATGTAGTAAAGAGAAACCATCAATAATTTTACAATCGACATGGTTGGGTGGAATAGAATTAACTTCTTTTTCAAGAGCCTTAAAAAGGCTAGATTTGTGTGTCCTATTCATGGTACCATCCATATGGCACAATGAACGTAGGAATGGAGTTAATGGAAAGGACAATATAGTTACAAGGACAATTTTATTCTCTAACGATAAGACTAAGATTCTACTCATTAAGTCACGTTCAAATATAACTTCTACTACTTTTCCATCGCCTTTCTTCAATTTGGCTTTATTGTCGGAGGCAAATGTTGATATAGGCTGTTTTCTAATGGTATCTTCAAATCTCTTTGAATCTACTGAACACTTTAATGAAAGTATTTCTCCTTGTTTCACCGATAGATGTTATATCTAGTAAAAACTTTCTGGTTGTCTCAGTTGCTGATTTTCCAGTGGACACATTAAAGAGATTGCTTTTATCGATTTCGGAATTAAACGGATTTATATTATTTTCAATTTCGTTAATTATAGCTTTTAATGCTAGAGCGAAAAAAACTATCTATGAGAACTAAGAGAAAAACTATATGTAGAAATATAAATGAAATCTTTGCATTCTTTCGATAACCTAAACTCTGGTTATGCTAGCAAATTAAAATCCTAAAATTTCTCATTTGACATTCCCATTATAACACTAGCATCCAACATAGTCCCCTAGTGTTATAATGAGAATATCAAATAGGAAATATTAGGATTTTAATTTGCTAGCATAACCAGAGTTCAGGTTATCGAAAAAATGCAAAGATTTCATTAATATTTCTACATATAGTTTTTCTTTTAGTTCTCATTGATAGTTTTTTCCGCTGTTTGCAAAATCCTATAAAGAATATGTTTCATTACTATAAGCAAAGAAATAGTAAATAATTCACTTTTAAAGAGAAAGGAAGTTATTTTACCAGAAAAATTGGTTTGCAGCCAAGGTGTGTGCCGTATTTTAGCAAATACTTACCTACGGATTGTTAAAACTTTAACACTTTTCTCGACTAGAGCTAATCAAGTATCGGCCAATCCAACCACACAACATTTATTCAGAATTATTATTATCGTATTGTTATTTGTTTGTTATGGTTATTGTATATCACTGCACTCTCTACGCAAGTACCGTGCCTGGTCATCTACGGGTCTACACGTGACTGAATTGCCTTTTTCGCTACCGCGGAACGATAGCAGCGCACTCGGTCATAGGTGTAAAAAAAAAAATAATATTTTTTTTACGTTTCGTTTCCTATGCCTAAAGAATAAAAGCTCGAATTTAATGTATTTCAGTGTTTGAGATTAATGAAATTTCATTTCTACTCCTACATAATTTCCACAGCGTCTGCTCTTTATGGTTGACCGTCTGTCGATCTTTTTCAAAAATATTTATAATCTACATAAAAAGACCTTTGACTTGAACCCAGGTTTGTACATGTACCTCATGAGGTAAGAAACGTTGGAATTTTGGGCGTCGCGACGGGCGTCTGCTCTACGTATGCGTTCAAATATTGACGTCTGCCAAACAAAATAAGAATTGTAATGGTTTTCCCAGTTAATTGTCACGTTTTTAAGCATGTACCCAATGAGGTAACTTTAGCGACTTTTTTCGCCTTTTTGACAAGCTGTCATAATGAGAAGTTGACCACTGAGCCCCGGCAGACGGCCGGTTTTTTACACCTTATATGTGGTACTTTTACTACAAAAACTCAAACCTTTTGTACCCGATGAGGTAACTTATTTGCCCCTTGGCCGTAGGTCTAATACATATTCCATATTTAAATGGAATAAATTCATTTTAAGCATAATTATGAACTTTTAGGAAAAATCCTGAAACAGGTCAAATTTTAATATAAAATTGCCATCTTTTAGCAAGAAAATAGTACCCTTCTGATTATGACTACCCCCCCAAAAATTTGAAGTATTTATATTAGTAAAAGTTTTTTAAATCTCGAGCATAAATTACCGAGAAAATTAATTTTGAAAATAACTACTAAACTAAATTGAGGTATTTTTTGCCAAATTACTGATTTTGGAGAAAAGCTGAAACTGACCTATTGTTGTTTTTAAAGTCTCTAATACAAAATTGTATCCAACAGATGAAAGTTTTTTAAAGTAGACATTGGGAAATTAGTAAAATAACCTAAAGAAATTACACCATTTAATAATGATAATAATAATGCTTTATACAAAATAGTATTTCCACACGTCAAATAAATTGGGTAATTATGAATGGTGGGTGCTTAATTAATACAAATCTAAAAAAAAAAAAAAACATTTAGCAACGAAAAAAAGAGAGGAAATTTGAGAAACATAACATTGTTATAAATAGAGAACAAACTGGTACAATTGAATGTGTATATAACTTATAGTACAATGAAGAAAACATATTATGTAGGGTATAGACCAAAGAAGTGTGTGATGGATGGCAGACGAAAATGTCCTAGATTCCCACTCCAGTAATCTACATGGCGGAGAAATTGTTTGCAAGATACTCCTCAAAATTATAAAGCGCTTTCTTCTTTAAGAATGTCTTAATTTTAAATCTGAACTGATTAATATATAAGTCTTTTATATTTGTTAGAAGAATATTAAAGAATTTAATGCAATAGTATCCAGTATCATTTCTTGCCCTTGTGAGCCTTAGGAAGCTTTGTTTTAATTTTCCTTTATTTCTTGTATGGTAATTGTGAGTTTCACTCTGTGTTTTATAGCTATCTAAGTTTTGTTTGGTCTAAACAAGGCATTCAAGTATATAAACACATGGTACCGTTAGTACACCAAGCCTAACAAAATGCTTACGACAGTGATCTCGATACTTAATTCCTACAATAATTCTAATGCATTTTCATTGCAGGCTAAAGATTAATGGTGTATGGGTTGAGTGTCCCCAGTAAAGTATTGAATATGTCATTATTGAATGAGAGACACTATGATATGCGGTTATTAGGACATCTTTAGACACAAAGGGCGACAGGTGGCGTATGAAATAGCATTTCTTTAATAACTGACTTGAGAGGTGAACAACATGTTTGTCCCATTTTAATACAGGATCTAGATGTACACCCAGAAATTTTATTGTGTCCGTGATATTTTGGTTACCATTCCTTTGTCTCAAGGAGAAGATAAGTTGAGAAATTGTTGAAAACCACGTTTTAATATTTGATTGAGTTCTTTCCATATTTTCAGTTACAATGTCTCGGGACCTGTCGGATTCTAATATGGTGGCGTCGTCAGCAAAGAGGATGAATTGAGCGTTTGTATCGGATCTGTAAATATCGTTTATATATATATGTGTGAGAAAAAGTATGGGTCCAAGGACTGATCCCTGAGGGATTCCATGTATGATTTGTCTTTTATGTGACCTGTCCATATTGTGGGAAATGTATTGGTATCTGTGAGAAAGATAACGCTGAATTAGTTTTAGACTGCTGTTATTGAAATTATAGTGCTGTAATTTTTTTATTAGAATGGTGTGAGGTACACAGTCAAACGCTTTCGTTAGGTCAGAAAATGTAACTTTGGTAAATTGAAAGTATCTTGGATTTGAATAGTCTCAAGCAATTTTCGTGTGCAGTAATCCAAAGCTAATTCTATTCTTGAATCTTTATGTTAGCTTTAAAATCGATAAAGGCTTGAATATCTGACTTAGACAGTTTCACGATTTCCTAAAGGTGGTTTATGGTAGAGATGCAAGTTTTGCGACTAGGAGCCTCAATAATATACATATTCCATATTTAAATGGAATAAATTCATTTTAAGCATAATTATGAACTTTTAGGAAAAATCCTGAAACAGGTCAAATTTTAATATAAAATTGCCATTTTTTAGCATGAAAATAGTACCCTTCTGATTATGACTACCCCCTCGAAAATTTGAAGTATTTGTATTAGTAAAAGTTTTTTAAATTTTTGCAGGGTTTATTTTATTTGTTATCATTATACAGTAATAATAATTAGATATAGATATTGTTGGAGTTTGGAGTTTGTGGGAGGGCAGTCACATTTAGGTGACCGCAGCACCTAGGCCCCATTGGGCCCCTTGTACGTCCTCCCGAGGGATACAGGATTCCACCTAGGCCTCCAACCATCCTAATCTTGTGAAGAAGGTGGTGATGCTGCCTAGGGGAATATCCCTCAAGTCGGCCAAAGTAGGCCAACGTTCTCCCAAAATGGATTCTCTGCTAGAGGAGACTGCCGGGCACACAGATATAGATATTGTAAGAATAGGTTATAATGTATTTAAATTTTTAAATGGAATAAATATTATTATTATATTATTATAATCTCGAGCATAAATTACCGAGAAAATTAATTTTGAAAATATAAAATTTTGTTAATGTCTTGTGAACTCAATTGAGGTATTTTTTGCCAAATTACTGATTTTGAAGAAAAGCTGAAACTGACCTATTGTTTTTAAAGTCTCTAATACAAAATTGTATCCAACAGAAAGTTTTTTAAAGTAGACATTGGGAAATTAGTAAAATAACCTAAAGAAATTACACCATTTAATAATGATAATAATACTGCTTTATACAAAATAGTATATCCACACGTCAAATAAATTGGGTAATTATGAATGGTTAGTGCTTAATTAATACAAATCTAAAAAAAACAAACATTTAGCAACGAAAAGAAAAGAAGAGAGGAAATTTGAGAAACATAACATTGTTATAAATAGAGAACAAACTGGTACAATTGAATGTGTATATAACTTATAGTACAATAAAGAAAACATATTATGTAGGGTATAGACCAAAGAAGTGTGTGATGGATGGCAGACGAAAATGTCCTAGATTCCCACCCCAGTAATCTACATGGCAGAGAAATTGTTTGCAAGATACTCCTCAAAATTATAAAGGGCTTTCTTCTTTAAGAATGTCTTAATTTTAAATCTGAACTGATTAATATATAAGTCTTTTATATTTGTTAGAAGAATATTAAAGAATTTAATGCAATAGTATCCAGTATCATTTCTTGCCCTTGTGAGCCTTAGGAAGCTTTGTTTTAATTTTCCTTTATTTCTTGTATGGTAATTGTGAGTTTCACTCTGTGTTTTATAGCTATCTAAGTTTTGTTTGGTCTAAACAAGGCATTCAAGTATATAAACACATGGTATCGTTAGTACACCAAGCCTAACAAAATGCTTACGACAATGATTTCGATACTTAATTCCTGCAATAATTCTAATGCATTTTCATTGCAGGCTAAAGATTAATGGTGTATGGGTTGAGTGTCCCCAGTTAAGTATTGAGTACGTCATTATTGAATGAAAGACACTATGATATGCGGTTATTAGGACATCTTTAGACACAAAGGATCTAGATGTACACCCAGAAATTTTATTGTGTCCGTGATATTTTGGTTATCATTCCTTTGTCTCAAGGAGAGGTTGAGTTGAGGAATTGTTGAAAACCAGGTTTTAATATTTGATTGGGTTCTTTCCATCTTTTCAGTTACAATGTCTGGGGACCTGTCAGATTCTAATATGGTGGCGTCGTCAGCAAAGAGGATGAATTGAGCATTTGTCTCGGATCTGTAAATATCGTTTATATATACGTGTGAGAAAAAGTATGGGTCCAAGGACTGATCCCTGAGGGATTCCATGTATGATTTGTCTTTTATGTGACCTGTCCATATTGTGGGAAACGTATTGATATCTGTGAGAAAGATAACGCTGAATTAGTTTTAGACTGCTGTTATTGAAATTATAGTGCTGTAATTTTTTTATTAGAATGGTGTGAGGTACACAGTCAAACGTTTTCGTTAGGTCAGAAAATGTAACTTTGGTATGCACTTTATTTTCAGAGTTGTGTTTAGAACTGTCTCTGTAAAATTGTTTATTGCAAGTGTTGTATAACGTTTATTTCGAAAACCGTATTGACCAAAGTAAAATAGATTATTCGCCACAACATAATCATTGATTTGGTTTTTGAGAAAAGCCTCAAAAATGTTTGCAATAATTGGCACTAATGAGATTGGACGATAGTTTGTTGGATCGTCGGCTGCACCTTTTTTGTAAATTGGGATGACTTTGGATAGTTTTAGTATCTTTGGTTGATGAGATTAGTTAGGGGGTGGATTATTAAGTTGCCCAAGGTTTTTATAATTTTAACGCTAATGTCATAGGCATCTTTACTTTTGTTGTTTTTAGGTTGTTTATGATGTTTTTTATGTCACTAAATTTTGCTTCTTTAACACATTCAGCATCAAGCTAATATTGTTGAACACTAGGCCATAGCGGACATATTTGTCGAAAAAATGGTTCATTTTCTAGACCTCAGCGGTCATTTTAGCGGACACAAATAAATCAGCGGACACCACGCTATACTGTCGATGCGGATTGACATGCCCGCCCTGGCCTCTAAAATACATATATAATTTTGAGTTATTCTCAGCAGGCCACAATGGTCACAATGGCGGACACAGCTTTTAAAATCTATATATATATTTTTTTATTAAGAATCCATGGCATGTACGCCATTATACAGAACCATGACCGGCAATTAACGATAAAACTCTTCGAATGTGAGTGTCTGCTGGCCAGTGCTAATGGCTAAGTAAGGCGGACACTAGTGACCGCTATGGCCTAATCTAACTGTAGCTTGTCAGACACCGGTGTCCACCATGTTGCTGAATGTGTGAAACTGAAAAATTGAATTTATTTTATTACTCCAAGATACAAATTAGGATCAACATTAGTGTCAGTGATCTTGGTGGTTATATTTTCAGCGATGTTAACAAAGAAATCATTTAAATTATTATCTAGATTTTCGGATGGAGTAACTTGGTTATTACTGTTCCTTACAAAACTATCAAGTGGGCTATAGAATATTTTTGTTTCCAATTTGTGTCACTTTATTCTAAGTTACTCACATTATAGTATAGTACTCAGGGAATTTGAGCTAGGATTAAATAATCCTTAGGGGAACTTTTCCTTTTTTTGTAGGTTTTTAGTAGTAGAAAAATAATAATAATAATAATAATCATGAGATCATTCTTGGAAGCATAGGCACCGACAGCATCAATCCTATTCACTCAACCGATTGTTGCTGACACACTGGAAAACATCCGTGGTAAAAAAATATAATAATAATAGTCTGAAGGCCCAAATAAAAGCTGCCGAACAGCAACGTCTGTTTAGGCAGCATGTCGATAAATCCATGCACGGGGTTTGACGACAAGGCTGACATTCGCCTTATTAAGGTCAGCTGGGCTAAAGTCGTAGACCAAGGGATTCATTGTGGCCTGTCACGATGGTGTCATTAACACTTTGGTTTACCGAAGCCACGTAATGGGTGTAGAGGTTCCTGATATTAACTGAAGAACCTGCCGTCAGGCGCCGGAATCGCTCATGTATATACTTTCTGCATGCCAAGTATATACGATTTCGGCCTACATCCATCGCCATAATGCGGCGTAACGGGTGCTGTACTACCATTTGCGGTACTCGTACGGAGTAGACCAGACACCAGTGCTGCCTTACGTCCTCGGGAGACATCAAGTCTGTTGTCGAGGAGGAACTTCTTGTTTCCGACAATCAGGCTGATTCAAGCCAACAAGTCCGATATAGTCCTCCTCGACCATCAAAACAAGGTGATGTTTGTGATCAAGGTCTGCTGAGCCAAACATCTCTTTGTAATAGGAGGAAAATGGACCAAATACTGAGATCTCTGGTACGAGCTCCAAGTTATGTACCCAGGCTACTCGGTCAAGATGGTCATCCTAATAATCAGTGTACTCAGAGGTATGAAGCCTATACTGCTCTCAGAACTGAAGACCATACCAGCCTGACAGAAATCAGCTAAATGGCTGGCAGGCCAGATGCACAAGGCCCTCATCTTGGGGTCCCTTCTCCTACTTAGGGCACACGAATCTGTAATTTACAGTCACTAATTCCACAGGTCGTGAAATCGAAATAATAATAATAATAATAATAATAATCATAATCATAATAGTAGTAGTAGTAGTTTATTGTCTAAAATGTTAAATACATTTGCACAATAGGATTAAATCACAATGATATTAAACCTAACCCTAAAACAAGAAGATAATAGGATAAAATAAATAAGTTTAAATTATTACAAAACACATGAAATAAGATTAAAATATCCATAGTCCCCTACGGCTAAGCAGATTAAACTAGTATCTACATGACCCCCTGCGGTATGAAGATTCAGTTAAAAATGAGAACAAAGGTCTGAAATGAATTTATTTACCTACCTTGTCTTAAAAAATGGATTACATTTTCATAAAACGTCTCATTCAGTTTCTTGGAAATGCTTAGCCCTTGAAACGTTTTTCTCCCTTATTCTGAGCTCATCAGAAAGGCACAAAGCCATAACGATGTTTCATGCAAAACCAAGGCAATATCCATGAATAAGTATGAAATGTTTTATTTGACATTGACTGATGATAAAAACAACAGATGTTCACCTGTTAGCTAACTAGTATAGTCTATATACTCTATGCATGTTTAAAAGTGAATTATTTATTGTTTGTTTGCTTATAGTAATAAAACATATTCTTTATAGGATTTTGCATGTTGTCTAATGTTAGAACCAGGTTTACTAATTCTGTGATTCCACGTTTTTAGAGATTTTAACATGCTATTTGTTTATTTCTATTTAAGTATAGCTTATTATACTCTTCGCAAATACAAAACGAAGAGTATATTGAATTCGATCGGCACATTTCTAAAGCCGGTAATATTGCTCGTAGAGAATAAAATTTCATCACACTGTGTTGGTGACCGAATTCTAAACAACCTTCAAAATGTCCGTCTGTCTGTCTATATATAAATCCTTTATTTAGCCAAAGACTAATAATATACACAAATACACATAAATAATAAATAGATACAGAAAAAAGATATATAAAAACAACACAAGAATTGTATATAACAAACAAGTGTAGTAATTATCAGTAATATAATTATAGTCAAATTGTCACACTATAAAATTTCACTTAAATAAATAAAACATTCAGAGAAGATATAACAATGAGTATTACATGGCTTTAAAAACAAATATTTAGAAATTTAAATTCAGGCTGGACACTTTCAACGGACAATACGAATGTCTACTCATCCAGTAAATACTTTTTAAGCCTACTTTTGAATATATTTAAAGTGGTACTGCTTTTAATATTCTCAGGTAAGTTATTATACTCACCTAATCCCTTAAAAAATAAACTGTTTTGAGTTGACTTTTTCCTGTATCTTTGTATATGGAAGTCTAAATTAGCTCTAGTATTATGATTATGTACATTTATATTATAGACTAACATATCCTGCAGATATTTGGGGGCTAAGTTATTCTTAATTTTATATATAAAGACCAGAGTGAAGAATGTAACATATTTTTTTACCGAAAGCCACTTTAACGTATTCAGCATGCCCCGAATAGAAGTCAGTCTAGAACATCCCAAAATTATTCTCATACCCCTATTTTGTAACTTTTGAAGTCTATCTAACTCATTTTTATTTAAGAGGTATATTATTGAGCAACAATAGTTGAAATGGGGCAGTATGCATGTATTATATACCATAAGTTTGGCCCATTGACTCAGGTACCCACTACTTCTATTTAAAAAGTTTATTTTAAAACCTATAATTTTACACATATAATTAGCATGATCTTTAAATGATAATTGTTTATCTATCATTACCACAAGATATTTTATTTTTTCAACTCTCTCAATTTCATTGCTACCAATATAAATTTTTTCTTCTCTACTTATCAATTCTAAACCAATACCTTTTTCAATAGCCATCCACTTAGTTTTCTTACTATTAATCTTTAATAAGTTAGTGCAGCAGTACCTGTAAACATTCTGTAAGGTATTATTTATCATTGTGAAACAATTTCCAATATTCAAACCACTGATATAAATTAGGGTATCATCAGCGAATAACTGTATTTTACAATTGTCCACAACCTCCACAATGTCATTTATGTATACCAAAAACAATAGTGGGCCTAATACACTACCTTGTGGTATTCCATTATCATTACTTATTTCGGAAGATAATGTATTATTTAATTTCAATTTATGTGATCTATTATTCAAATAATTAGTCAACCATAGTAATGCAACTCCATCAATACCTATTTTTTTAATTTCATCAATAACCTTGCTCTATCTATCGTTTCAAATGCACGTTGTAAATCTAAAAATACTGCAAGTGTAATTTGGTTTTTCTCCAAATTTAGCTTCCAGTCGTGCAATACACATTGTATAGTGGTCTCACAACTATGTTGACTACGGAATCCAGACTGATAACTCGCTAATATTTCATTTCTTTCCATGAAAGATGCTATTTGTTCATAAACTACCTTTTCAAGAACTTTTCCCATGGAATTAATCATGTTGATTGGACGTAGATCACAAGCCTTTATTGAATTCCGTACCTTTGGAATAGGTATAATAGTAGCAACCTTAATATCTACCGGTACTTGACCCGTTAAAAGTGACAGGTTTATCATATTTAATAAGGGAGCCGATAAAGTTTCATAACAATTTTTAATTAATGTTATGCTGACATCATCAGGACTGTTTTTGTTAGGCATAGCAAATATAAGAGCTTTCAGTTCATCAGCACTTACCAGGGAAAAGTTATCAAACTTCTCCACAACTGTCCTGTTCTCGATTGGTAAGTCACCTGTAACATCAACGTTATCCCTAATATTTTCTATGCTTTTGACATAATACACATTTAGTAAACTAGGAATTTCTGCTGGATCATTAACTATGTTGTTAGTATCAAATTCTATTTGTGAGACAATGTTATCGGTTTTATTTTGTGGTACAAGTTTTTTTAACGTATTCCACATTTCATGAGGATTGCCTTTATTTAATTCAATTTTTTTATCGTAGAACTTCTCTTTCTCATTTTTTATTACTCTGACAACATTATTTCTGGCCTGTTTATATCGTTCCCAATTTACATCATTTCTCAGAAGCACAAATTCTTTATAACATTTATCCCTAATTTGTGTTGCCTCTTTTACCGTCTCACTCCACCATTCCTGATAGTAATTTTTAATTTTTATTTCTTTTTTTGGAGCTACTTTATCATAAGCTCTTATTATTGCACCCAACATGTCTGTCCGTCTGTCGGTTCGTCCGTCCGTCTGTGTGGCCGTCTGTCACGTTTCTTGTAAGCACGATAACTTAAGGACGAAAAGTCTGATTGTATTGAAATTTGGGCAGTAAGTTAGTGTTAGCTAGAGGAAGAACCGTATTGTTTTTGAACAATATCGATCAATAAATAAAAAAGTTATTAGTTATTTAAATTAAAAAAAAGTTTTTCTATATTTTGTAATTAAACAAAAAATGTCTAAAACTAATATTATTTACAAAAAAAGCTGTGACGAGTATCCTACAGAATGTGCAACAGTTACATAAACAGCGCAGTAAATCGGCGAAGAGTATGATGGTTAGCTTGTTTGACATTGATCCAATCAGATAGTAAGTCAGTGAGTATGACTGGCCTCTACTCTTTTTTCAACAAAGTCTGGGGAGGCTTTTGCCAAATTGTTCACAAATGTATATGAGAAATAAAGGACCTAGAATGTTCCCTTAAGCCATGCTCGCAGTGTATTAAGTAGACTACGTTTGCGGCTAGTACATTGTTGTCTACTAGTCAGATGCGATGACACTAATTTCATTAATCACTTTTGCAGATTTACATGAAATTGGGATACTAAAAACTGTGAAATAGAAGTTTTTGAAAGAAATTGAAAGCCTTTAAAAACGCAATCAATAAAAATTATGAAATAAAATTTCTCCATTTTTCGGTTAAGTGAACTGTATTACGTAATATCGATTTTAAAGTTGATGTACAAATTAACAAACAAAATAATCAATGGATTTTTACTGAAAACTTTCAACTGTATGTTGTTTACTGACTACCTATATCTTTTGAGGTATGAAAGATCAGTATATGTTTTTTGTTTATTTCTTACTAATATTATTATTATCTGTTCAAGTTCTTCCACCAAACAGCAATAAAATATTTATAATTAAAAAAATTTTAGGGGAGATTCTATTGAAAAACTCCAACCAACATTCGAGTACTTAAATTTCAGTCTGGGTTACAGTTTATCTGGAGGGTTATAT
This sequence comes from Stenurella melanura, assembly GCA_963583905.1. Classification (NCBI taxonomy): domain Eukaryota; kingdom Metazoa; phylum Arthropoda; class Insecta; order Coleoptera; family Cerambycidae; genus Stenurella; species Stenurella melanura. Next base: position 171,936,823 of record OY757310.1, on the reverse strand, counting down.
TGAAAATACGTCATCCTCAGTGGGTTGTAGCTCTCTTAGAAAGCATTTACAGACACATGATGTGTTTGTACGTAGAATCTGCTACTACTCACATAACATTTTGTGGATATGTACATCCATAACATATACATTAGATGCTGGAATTTGAATATGTATTTTTAAATTACATATGATTCGAAATGTGTATTCAGCTACTGACATCCATCAGTGTCATATACATTGTATATCGCTGTAGGTATATACATAATAATTTATACATATGTCACATGTCCATTAAGGCACAATTAAATGGGCTTGTTCAGCATTTTTTTTTTATTTCATAAATCGAAAGTGCAAGTATAAATTAATTGATCTGCAAAAAATTAGAATCTTATTCCCACGTTTAGTATCTTAAAAACTATTACAAATCTCCATCTCACGAAAATGGGGCGTGGCCAGGCGCTACGTCACTATACGCATACACTCAGCGATCTCAGTAGACTTGATGCTCCTTACTTGTTATAATTATAAGTGTTTTCAAAGTATTGTTTGTTTTGTTTACTACTTGACAGTAGGGGAGTACAATTTGGTGAAATGTCAAATAATTACAATATTCTATCGCTCCTGCCGGGACGAATTTTCGATTTTGACCATGCAATTTACGATTAGAATTGATCGCCGACCTTCTCCTTTCCTTAGAGACATAGAACGAACTTTCACTCGACGTATTTATTTAGTTACCATCGTTTAAAAATTCCATGTTTTTCGACTTTTCAGGTTAAATTTGAAAGATCCCAGAAGCCATTTTTCTTGCGTCACTTACGTATAGTGACGTCACATATGAGCCCTCGGTTTTTGCAACTATTACCAATTTCAACTCCTTATATCTCGAGAACGGAAAAAGTTAATAATTCGAAATTTTAAGTGTATAATGAGAATATCGAGTACTATATGAAAAAGCATAAAAACCATATAAAAAGAATATGATGGAACAAGCCCATTATACATGTACTCAAATTTTATCTCATATTCTGATGCGCATGCACCACTAATTTGTGGCTTTGTGCACCGATGCATTATTCGTTTACGGATTGTAATTCGCAACAGCCGGCAGCCATTAAGCCCTATAGTGTTGTGTCCATAGTGTTTATATGTGATGGAAGTTAACTCTCTCTTATTCTCTGGATTTTATATTTACTTATTGCTATATATTATGCTGTTACATTTGCATGAAGCTCCCATAATGTGGGAGTATATTTATTATAATGCAATTCTTTAGATTTATAAATATATACTACTAGGGTCAGAAAATTTGCAAGTTTCATATTTAACTCATTGTGGCAGGTGTGTGTTTAGTTAAGATGGCGCTTAGTGACAGAGGCCTAAAAATTTGCTGTTATGTCGTCATATTGGGTATGTATTTTATAAATATAGTGAATAAAAATTACATATGCTCATATTATATAACTTACTGATAGTTGAAAATGTTTTAAACACATATGTAGGACATGAGTAACTATAGTATTATACAATTTGTTAAACTACCAGTAGGTATAAAATTATACATAAATATTGTGTAATAATTAGGTTATTTTGTAAATGTAAAATTTGTATGTTTAAAATAGTTATATAATATATATTTCATGTTAAACTATCTGTGTTTTATTACCTCTTATATGGATACCTCTGAAGTAGTTCCCACGAACATCAAAACACTTGAACACTTTCAATCGACGTGTGCTGCACCAAACGAGTTGATAATATCGAGATGATTAAAACTGTTCGTTTTAATCATCTCCCGATGATGCCAACATGTTTGGTGCAACACCCGTTGAGTGCAGTGTTCAATAACTGTTTTGATGTCCCTGGAAACTGCTTCAGAGATATGTAATGTATATTCATAAAATATGCGATTGTGTATATGTGTGTTTCATATCCAGTGAATGTACATTGCATATGTTTATGTACATTCATTGGATATAAAATAGGTATGGAAGTCGGCGACAAACGTACATGCTGGGAATGTTAATCATCCATTAGATGTACGTTAGATATACTTTCTCCATTTTGTGGATATGCATAACCATAGATTGAATATAAAATGTTTGTACATTGTATATCATTTTGTTATGTGGGTAAAGAGGATTGTGAAAATTTTGGAACTTCGTGTATAAATAAAAAAGTATGTTTGTCTTTGAACAATAAAAATATAATAATTTATTTAACAGTTGCAGATCAGACTCATACTTTTAGATGTGAATTTCTATCATAATTATAAAATCATTCAGAAACGAACTACGTCCTAATGCTCTATTTCGTTAAAATTATAATGCTTTTATAAATTGAGGCCTAACACTTAAAAACATTGTAAGGGAATATCAGAGTATACAGTGTGTCCACGGAAAAGCGTTATTATAGGTGTAAATAACCATTTGCTTTTTACTATGAACAAAATTTTCTGAATTCTACTTTGGCTTGACCCAAAATCTATTTTCAGCAAGTTAAAATTTCAAAACTGTATAGAGGGCGCTGATGGTAGCTTAAAAATGGAATTCGATTTTTTTTACTATTAACACAGTTTTATGTATTCTGCTTTTCCTTGACCCAAAACCCATTTTGAAGAGGTCAGAATTTCAAAAATGCATAGAGGGCGCTGGCGCCTCAGATAAAGTGCCATTTCTGTGCTAAATATTGAAAAATTTTATGAGAAAAACTTGTTCAAAATTAGAAAATATGACGTTGTACCAAATTTGATACCTATTCAAGCTGATTCACTTTTCATTGTAGGTTCCATGACAGACTGATTAATAATTAAAATAAATACAAAAATATATAGGTAGTTATCAAATTCGGTACATCATATTTTTTAATTTTGAGCAAGTTTTTCTTATAAAACTTTTCAATATCTAGGCAGCACAGAAATGGCAGTTTACCTGAAGCGAATTTTATTTTTAAGCTGCCACTAAGCGCCTTTTCTATGCATTTTTGAAATTCCAACATACTGAAAATAGGTTTCTGATCAAGCAAGAGCAGAATACAGAAAATTGTGTTCCTAGTAAAAGAAATGGTTATTTACACCTATAATAACGCTTTTCCGTGGACACATATATATGCCTTAAATAAATGATTATAAAGAATAACAACTCACAAAGATAAAAACATAATAATAACTTACTCTTACACAAACATTAACTAGAATAAAAAAGTGTATTCACTCACACATAGGAAAGTTACTCACTTCCTGACCTGTGATTACTAATAGAGTTGCACTTATCAACATTGGTAAAATTCCTGATCTTTGGCAATGAAAGTCATAGCCCTAGAGCTTAGCTCCTTTATTTTATTGTCAGCTAAATTCAGTTTCTCTAGCTTAGGCAGATTTCTAAAAACTTCATCGTCTATTTCTTCCAGAAGATTTTCACTCAGATCGAGTTTTTTAATTGGCACACCTTCGAAAGCTCCTACTTCTATTCTGTGTATTTTGTTGTTGCTAATATCCAAGGCGTAAATGGGTGCATTGTGAAACACGTCTTTGGTAATCTCTGTTAATTCATTATCTGCCAAATTAATTGAACCTACCTCCTTCATCCCTGTAAATGCGTCTGGCTCAATGTTTGTTAATCCATTTCTGTCTAAATATAAAGTTCTGATCTTACAATCTGGAAATATATTTTTCTTAAGCTCCTTTATTTTATTGCCTGTTAAGATTATATGAGATATGTCGCAATTTTTAAATGATTCTGGTTTTATGAGCGAAATTTCGTTCTCATCTAAATTTAACATATGTAGGCATTTCAAATTACTGAACATACCGGTCTTAATTTCTGTTAATTTATTTCCTGACAAAATAACCATATGCAACTTAGGTAAGTTATCAAATGCGCCTTCTTCGATATTTGTTATTAAATTGTCTGATAGGTCTAGGTGCTCAAGTGGTAAGGTGTTGAAAACGCCCTTCGGAATCTCTGTGATTTTGTTATTACTTAAATGGATCCATCCCAGGCGAAGCGAGTTCCTGAATAAGTCTTTTTCTAGTTTTACTATCTCATTTCTATGTAAAAAGAGGTCGACGATTGTAGGTAGATCATTAAAAATATTAGAAATTGTTCTTAACCCATTGTCCATTAATTCAAGGCACACTAAGCGTTTTATTGCTTTAAAAGATTCTGGTTCAATGTTACTTATCTTATTGTTGTTTAACTGCAAGTCTTCAATTGATGCATCCTTAAAAGAATCATTCTTTATTTCTTTCAACTGATTGCATTCAAGGCTGAGCCAATCTATCATACAGCCGGCAAAGGCTCCATTTTTTATACGTTTTATATTGTTATCTTCTAATTTTAAAACCGTTAACTTTGCATTGTTAAAAATTCCTCTGCTAATTTCTTCTAATTTATTGTTATTCAAATTCAGTTCATGTGCCCCAATATTGTGAAAAGCGCCTTGTTCTATTTCATTTAAGCCGCAGAAATTTATTCTGATTTTTGAAATGTAAAGCTCACTCATAGAATTTTCATAAAGATTTGGTAAATGTTGATTTTTGATGCTAATCGTATCATAATCGTTCCTCTGAGGTAAATTTTCCTGCAGGCTGTTTGAGGCTGAAATTTTCGTTGTGAATACCAGCACACCAATATATTCATCCCGACTATTCTTTAGTCCTTTTATTTCGACATCTCGAAATGTCACTTTTGGCTCTGCCATATTTTTCTCCTGCGTTAGTTTTCTTCTGTAAAAGATAAACACGTACAGTGAACAGGTATAATTAGACCAGTACAGTTAGATGGTCTTCCATAATAGGTCTCTAGTTTCAAAACTTACATTTTCCATGTTCTGTAAAAACCGAGTTATTGGTGCCATTTTCTATAGAAAACTGAAAGTTACACAGCGGTGGCATACATTTATTGCAGAAGTCGCAATTTCCCATATAAATTTAATTAGGCGAGTCTGCCTGGGATTTTTCCAAAAATTTTTTGTACCATTTGAGTTAGCCACAGATTCTTATAGGAAAAATTCCACTGAACAAGATTTTCTTATGAAACATTTTCCTAAACCCCGAGCTTCATGGTCAAATAATTGTTTAAACAATTTTTTTTTCATTTTTTTTTTTATAAAATGAAAACGGTTTGACGAATCCTAAAAAATCTTCAATCGAAAGATATTTTCAATGCGCATCGTTTGGCGCCAGGCACAACTCATTTTGTCAACTCGTTCATTTGTTATAGCCAAAATAAATTTCATAATTAACAAACTGATTACTCCGAAAGTGATTGTTTTTTTTTTCAAAATATGTGTCTTTTATACCAAAGAATACACCATATTTTTTTGGCCCGATATCTTCAATGCTTTTTAATTGTTTAAACAATTGACATGATTTTTTAATTAGTAAATAATTTTTTTTTCGATAGTTCGACGTCAAACCAACTTTAAACGATAAAAATTGATGTCGGACATAACCCCATAGAACTTTTTGCTTTTGTTTATGTAAAGTTTAAATTAATTTTGCAAATTACCAAATGAAATATCTCGGCTCTAGGGAAGCGTATCGAAATGGGGTTTTGTGCATATGAAAGTGCTTGCAAAAAGGAAAATTTTGAGACCAGAAAGACCTTGATCGGATAACCGGAACCGGAAATAAAAGTGACATTGCGTGAGAGGCTCTAATTTATTTATTAACAACTTCTTGGACAGGAGGTTCGGTGCAAATGAAAGCTAACAAGTTTTTCAATCAACCACAAAAATATTCAATCCCTGAAAAGTTATACCTTAACAAAATCTCTTCCGCAACGTGAAAATAGTAAAATTTGACGCGCAATGGGGTGGCGGGTTCGATCCTCGATGTGAGAAAATTTTTTATCGTCAAATTTGCTTTTTTTCATGTAGTGAAGTATTTTTTTATGATAATAAATGTCTTTACTTTCTGAGAAATTTTTAAAAACGACGTAATTTTTTTTTTGTTGCAATTTTCATTAAATAAATGGCTATCTTGCAACAAACGTGATTGCTCTTGTCCAACGAGGGTTTGGCGGTCATTTTTGTTTTTTTTTTTTTACTACTTTCTGTGAAAGCGAAGGCTTGTTTTATTGTATTTGAGGGGGGTGCCTGTCGAAAAAAGACCAAAAATAAAAAAGAAGCAATATTTTTTTTCACTTTTTTCTTATAATGAAAAAAACAAACATTTTGTTATTTGTAAATGAGAAATAATCAAAAGATTTAACTACTTTAATGGCATTATTATTTTATTGTTTTAATTACAAATATTTACAATTAATAACTTTTAGAATATTCCACCGTTCCATGATTTCGACTATAAGAAATGTAGAGCATACAAAACAGGTGCACTGCGTCAGCTCGTTATACTTATAATTGTTTCACATTCTATAGGATACTCTTCGTAGTTTCTTTGTAAGTGATATTACTTTCAAACATTTTTTTGTTTAATTACAAAATATTTTTTTTTAATTTCAAAAATGTATAACTTTATTGATCGACTTTTCATTTCAAATTCTTCACAATACATCTCCCTAAGAGACCTTTATGCACGTTGCCATGACATAACGCCACTAGTGGACTACATCAAAGTTACATCGGAAAAATTCTATCAATTTAAACTTGGTAATAGCCCACTAACAAACAACATCACGCGAATCAGAGAGCATAATGCACCTTTTCGCATCAAACATAAATTACCATACCAGGCGTTGCCCATCTTTCGGCAACATATCTAGCCACACCCACTTTCTCTATTCAATTATAAAAATTCTCAAACCTAATTTCCGATATTTACCTTTTCTCTTCGTTTCCTTTTTGTATTTTTTTGTTTGTTTTGTCGCTCTAAATTATTTCTTCCAAACAATATTTATTCCTTTATTATTATTATTAATTTTTTTAGAAAGCAAACATTTTAAATTATAAATTATGCGGTCTGATATAGCCGCTCGCTCTTGCTGCATTGCTTGGAACGGGTTTTTTGGCTAGTAATTTTCCCGTGCCGAACTATCATATATATCTGTGATATTTTATCTACACCAGCGTCTTTTGCATTGCATACCGTCACCTGGGGTAACTTTAACCCTTTGAGGGTAACTTTGGCCCTGATGCAGAAAAAAGATACTTTGTGGTACAGTTACCTACTATATGAACCTATTTAACTAGTTAAAACATCAAACGGTAGGTGGCAGTACAAGTATCACTTTAAGCAAGAATTTCAGTTAGGTCGCAGTTTTAACACTTGGTGGCAGTATCTAGCAAACAACACCTGTTGACGCACATATTTACACATCTCAAACTTTTACCTGTGCAACGAGCAAGGATAGTTTTATAATTTCGGTAAGTGTATTTTTGTATGCCTGTATTAATGTAGAAACAAGTTTTATTCATTGAAATGTGATTTCTCACTCGATTTTTTTTGTCTTTGTTGTTTTTTAGATTCGTGTAACTTTGTCCCAGTTTGTGGGGTAACTTTAGCCCGGGCCAAAGTTACCCCAATTAATTTTGCAGAATTATTTGAAATTTTTAAAAAAAAGTTTTATTTTGTGTTCTACCCTAATTCTGTTCTATCACCTAGTTTGAAGCAAACTGTCTTCTTTTTCAGAAGATAATGCCTCGAATTTACCAGAGACGTCTTGGTTCGAGAAACTATAAAAATTATACGGCAGAGCAATTACAAGAATGCTTAGATAGCATAAAATCGAGACAAATGAGTCAGCGAAAAGCTTCAGTGAACTTTGGTATTCCCATATCTACAATTAAGGATAAATTAAAGGGAAAGCACGAAAAAAATGTTGGTCGTCCCCGCGTGTTTTCAGATGCTGAGGAGATTGCCTTTGAACAACATCTTATTAAGCTGTCCGATTATGGATTTTCTGTGGTTGAGTCTGATTTTCGTATGGCAATTAAAAGCTACTTAGACAAAAAAGGCGTGAAAGTGCATTTATTTAAAGATAATATGCCTGGTTATGAATGGACACGATTGTTTCTTAAAAGACATCGTAACTTATCAGTCCGTATAAGTTCAAACATTAAAAAAGTTAGAGCACAGGTTGCAGCTGCATAGATTAATAGCTACATGGAAAATCTCAGTGTTGCTATAAAGGACATTCCACCATGTCGAATTTGGAATTATGATGAGACGAACTTCAGGGATGATCCGGGCAATAAAAAAGTCATATGTAAACGAGGCGCTAAATATGTCGAAAAAATTTGCAATTTCAGCAAAAGTTCAACATCCGTCATGTTCTGTGGAAGTGCAGATGGAAAATGTCTAGCACCCTATGTCGTCTATAAAGCCGAGCATATTTGGTCAACATGGATGGAAAATGGCCCCGAGCATGCGCGTTATAACCGCTCAAAAAGTGGATGGTTCGATGGAACTACATTCGAAGATTGGTTCGAATTTCATTTCCTGCCAAAAGTCAGACATGAAAGTGGACCCGTAGTTTTAATTGGAGACAATCTTTCCTCACATATAAGTATGCGTGTCCTTCAGCTTTGTGAACTGAATAATATCAGGGTTGTGTGTTTGCCACCAAACACAACACATCTCACCCAACCTCTAGACGTCGCCTTTTTTTCACCAATGAAAAAATTATGGAGGGGTATTCTAACCAAATGGAAAGAATCTCAAGTGGGTTCGAAGTATCCAACAATCCCCAAAGATTTATTTCCGACATTGTTAAAAGAATTGATGAACAGCTTAAATGAAAACAAAGCGCAGAACCTCATATCTGGTTTTAAAAAGTGTGGAATATATCCCTTAAATAAACAGATGTTACTTAACCGTTTACCTGAAAATCTAACAGCAGCTCATGAACACATTGTCGGTGAGGCATTTTTAGAGCAGCTACAAAAAAAGAGAGCAGATTTTCTTGGTACCAGCACCCGCAAGAATAGACGGAAGAAAATACAAGTACCAGCTGGAAAAAGCATCTCTGTTGCCGATCTTCAAACAGCAGCAGACGATCCTGCCCCAGTTAAATCTAAGCGGTCTAAACCCAATTTAAAAAGTAAGAAACAGATTATTGACTCAAGTTCTTCAGATGAGAATTCTGATATTATGTCCTTGGGATCAGATGAACCGACTGAAACATTTTCTGATCTCGAGGAGGAAATATCAACCACCTCGATCACCACTGCAGACTTACCAAAGACGAAACCTGCAGAACTGGCAGTGAAGGACTTTGTGATCATTGTGTTTAATGGGGAAAAGTATCCTGGTAAAATTGTTAGCATTTCTGAAGAAGGGCCAGAAATTGAATGCATGGAAAGAGGGTCTAAATGCTGGAGGTGGCCAGAGAGAAAGGACGTCAGTTTGTATGATTGGGAAGATATCGTCAGTAAAATTAATCCGCCGAAGATGATTTCTAAGCGAAATCAGGTTGCAGTTCCGGAGCTTAATGATATCGTTTAAAAATACCCACCTGAATATTCCTAATGTTAAACAATAATATTTAAAAAACTATAACTATATATAGTCTACCATTTCAGTCATTTGTTTATTTTATGTGATAAGTTTCTTACCAAGACATTAATAAATGTTTGAATTTTCCATTTTTGTCTTATTTATTGGCTTGATATATTTAATTTCTGTAAATAGTTCGCTTATAGTAACATGTTAGATACTAAAATTTGGTGTAACATTGTCCAGTATCATAAAATGTGTCTCTTTATACGACTTTTTCCACTAGGGTCAAAGTTACCCCAATCATGGGTAACATTAGCCCAATTAAAAACATATTTTTTTTTGTAACTATAAAGGTTTTAAATTTTATCTACAATAGTGAATATGACCTTTAGTTCATGTTGAATCGTAAAAAAAATATTACAAGTCATAATTTCCAAAAGTTTTCTTAAAACGTAGCCAGTTATAAGAAAAAACATGGAAAAGTGGGCCAATGTTACCCCATTTGACGGTATATCAATTGTTTTAAGTTAAAAAAAAATATTTTTTTTACATGTTCTATCTTATACACTTTTTAATTCGCCGATCCCGCGAAAGGAGATAGTGATTATTATTTAAGTTTACTTTTAATTTTAATCCAACCTAGCCTCGCTCTGTCCATTCCTTCAATTACCATGGCGATTAGTGCTGTGGATGTTTGGCTGGCTCCGGGCGAGTGCTTAGGGAGGACAATTATGTATTATTAATTTAAAATAAATTTGTTTTGATTTGATTTGATTTGATTTGATTTGATTTGATTTGATTTGATTTGATTTGATTTGATTTGATTTGATTTGATTTGATTTGATTTGATTTGATTTGATTTGATTTGTTCTTAAGTTATCGTGCTTACAAGAAACGTGACGGACGGACGGACGGACAGACAGACAGACGGACGGACGGACGGACAGACGGACATTTTGAAAGTCGTTCAGAATTCGATCATCAACACAGTGATATGAAATTTTTTTCTCTGCAAGCAATATTACCGGTTTTAGAAATGTGCCGATCGAATGTAATATCCTCGTTTTGTATTTGCGAAGGGGATAATAATTATTTATAGCGTTTTTTACAATTTAAAAATTATTTTATTATATGAAATATTTTATTGCACGAAAAAAAAAGTGATTTTGACAACAACAAAAATTTGCCCGCACTGAGGATCGAACCCGTCACCCCATTGCGCGTCAAAATGTACTATTTTCACGTTGCGGGAGAGATTTTTTAAGGGTCAAAAACGCGTATAACTGTTCAGGCATTGAATATTTTTTGTAGAACTTTTTGTGGTTGATGGAATAACTTATTAACTTTCATTTGCACCAAACCTCCTGTCCAAAAAGTTGTGAATAAACAAATTAGAGCCTCTCACGCAATGTCACTTTCTGTCTTTCTGCTCCCAAAAATGTCCTTTGCAAGCACTTTCATATGAACCAAACCCCATTTCGATACGCTTACCCAGAATGAGATATTCCATTTGGTAATTTGCAAAATGAATTTAAACGTTAAATAAACAAAAGCAAACAGTTGCATTCGTGCAGACTTCGATGGAGGTTATGCCCGACATCAATATTTATCTTTTATAGTTGGTTTGAAGTCGATAAAATTTTGGAAAAAAAAGTTATTTGCAAATTAACAAATTATGCCAATTGTTTAAACAATCAAAAAGTATTGAAGATATCGGGCCAAAATATTGTATAAAAGGCATATATTTTGAAAAAAAACAATATCCTGACCTTATTGGTTTCGGAGTAATAAATTTGTTAATTATGAAATTTATTTTGGCTATAATAAATGAACGGGTTGACAAAATGAGTTGTGCCTGCCAAACGACGCGTATTGAAAATATCTTTAGATTGAATCAAGATATTTTTGGATCCGTTAAACCGTTTTTATTTTATTAAATGAAAACGAAAAAAAAATTGCTCAAACAATTATTTGGCCATGAAGCTCGCGGTTTAGGAAAATTTTTCATGAGAAAATCTCGTTTGGCGGAAGAATCCGTTGCTAACTCAAATGGTATACAAAATTTGTAAAATCGCCTTTTTTTTACTCCAGGCAGACTCGCCTAAATGAACATTCGATGTTTACTGCAAAATTCATATTATTCATCATTAACGTGATATGTGATATGTGAAAATGTGGTTCTATCCTGTATTACTTTTTTAAAATGAAATTGTAATATTTAACATTAATATATCTGCATCAAAATTTTCTAAATCTAAGTGTTGCAAAACAAATTTTTCAAATGTATGCGTCAAAACTCACATTCTCCGAATAAAAATTGAAAGTGCAGTAATCCAAAGCTAATTTTATTCTTAAATCTTTATGTTAGCTCTAAAATTAACCCTTGACATCTTTGGTTTTCTCTGGAACTATGGCGGATATTCAAATGAATCAAATGCCGAAAAATAGATGTTAATTAATTCTATGCCATGTATTTTTGTCATATTTTTAGATCAATTTTTAGGGGTGCAAAACACAGTTTTTTTCCGAGGGTGGTTTTTATAATAACTACAGGAGATACACCAACCAAATAAATCGCGTTTAATCATCTAAAAGTCTACTACAGGGTGTTGCATCATGAGAGGGACATAGCTTAATAGGAGGTAGAGAACATCAGTGGTAACCGGAACCTCCCATAGAAATGTCTCATTGGGCCTTCACTACGAAATTACAGGGTGTTAAATAATTTTTGGCCAAACCTGTTTTTTGTCATAACTTTGACAGGAAATGAAATAACGGATTCATATTTGGTACGGCTAATGTACAAACGAGCCCCAAGAGGTACATGTATAAAAAAAATATATCCAGGTCCGGACTCACTATAATTTATGTTTCTTCTTTGCATCAATAAAACATCACCCTGTATATATTTTTTTGAAATTTCGATACGATATTCGAAAAGAGCAAGAAAAAACAAACAAAATGGCCTATTTCATTTTTTTGTTACACCTTCGTGGTTATTTAAATACGTTGTTAAATGTGCAAGAAAATGGATTACAGAATCCTATTAAATGAGAGGCACGTGAAATAAATAGTTTTATAACTAAAATTTGCAAAAATTCTATTGAGCCTAGGTGGTCTGGGTGAATCCTAATTCCGGCACGTTTTAAAGGTCCATTTTGGTAAAAAACTGTGGTCCTAATAAGTAATCGGGTATGAAATAACAAAATTTTTAATCAATCACAGTAGGCTTGTTCAAAGTGACAGATAATAAAAAGAAATCTCCTAAACAGTTGAATAATTGTTTGTTAGTAATTTAATGTGTCAATAATCCGCATTTAGTTAGTGAAAACTTGTGAAAATATTTTAACTATGCCAGTAAAATTTACAAACGGGGAATATGCTGACATAATATTCATCTATGGTTTCTGTAATGGAAATGGTAGGTCGGCGGAAAGAGAATATCGGCTGCGTTTTCCTGGTCGTCGATGCCCTAATCATAAAACCTTTAGTACGGTGTTCCAGTATGCAAGACAACACGGAAAGTTTCCTACTTCTGCAGTTGTGGAGCGTGTTTTACAACAAGGTGTGCAGGAACAAAACAATATTATAAACGTAGTTCAAGAAAACCCAAATATGAGCACTAGACGAATCAGTTTGGCAACTGGTATTCCTCATTGGCGAGTATGGAGAACCCTAAAAAGAGAACGTTACCATTCATATCATATCCAGCAGGTACAGCGTCTTCAACAAGGCGACGATATCCCCGCCTGGCATTTTGTCGTTGGTTGTCTAATCATCGCCCAGTCATTTACAGAACCTTATTTACGGATGAGGCACAATTTACAAGGGATGGAGTAAACAATTCACGAAATAATCATAAATGGGCACAGGAAAACCCACATGCGGTACGCCAACGCCGTTCGCAACACAGGTATTCTGTAAATGTTTGGGTCGGACTTGTGAATAGACATTTGATAGGGCCACATTTTTTTGAAGAAAGATTGAATGGTGAAATTTACTTTGATTTTCTTCAAAACATTTTACCGAATATGTTAGAAAATATCGGTATAAGAGGCATGTTGTTTCAGCATGATGGGGCCCCACCACATTTTAACCTTCAAGTAAGAGAACACTTAAACAATGTGTATCCTAATAGATGGATTGGACGCGGGGGTCCACATGAATGGCCACCAAGATCTCCTGATTGTAACCCTTGTGATTACTTTTTATGGGGCCACTTAAAAAACGAGGTTTATAGCATTGAAATTGAAAGTAGACAACATTTAATCCAGCGCATCGTTACAACCTGCGACGAAATACGGAATAATCCAGAAATGATACGTCGAGCAATTGGTGACCTTTCTAAACGCGCAAGAAAATGCACAGAATTTGGGGGAGGACATTTTGAAAATTTACTTTAGTGTCAATTACGTTTTATTTTTAAACACATTTAGTTATTGTTTTGTTATTTATTGTTAATTGAATGGAAAATATTTTATTTATTTAGATTTTAGTTTGTTCTCTTCCAATTTTTATTAAGTATAAAATGTTGATGATTTTCTTGATCAAAGTAACTGGTTGCTTAGGCCTAAATGGTTTAAATTATCTGTCACTTTTATTCTTTGAACAAGCCTACTGTGATTGATTAAAAATTTTGTCATTTCATACCCGATTACTTATTAGGACCACAGTTTTTTACCAAAATGGACCTTTAAAACGTGCCGGAATTAGGATTCACCCAGACCACCTAGGCTCAATAGAATTTTTGCAAATTTTAGTTATAAAACTATTTATTTCACGTGCCTCTCATTTAATAGGGTTCTGTAATCCATTTTCTTGCACATTTAACAACGTATTTAAATAACCACGAAGGTGTAACAAAAAATGAAATAGGCCATTTTGTTTGTTTTTTCTTGCTCTTTTCGAATATCGTATCGAAATTTCAAAAAAATATATACAGGGTGATGTTTTATTGATGCAAAGAAGAAACATAAATTATAGTGAGTCCGGACCTGGATATATTTTTTTTATACATGTACCTCTTGGGGCTCGTTTGTACATTAGCCGTACCAAATATGAATCCGTTATTTCATTTCCTGTCAAAGTTATGACAAAAAACAGGTTTGGCCAAAAATTATTTAACACCCTGTAATTTCGTAGTGAAGGCCCAATGAGACATTTCTATGGGAGGTTCCGGTTACCACTGATGTTCTCTACCTCCTATTAAGCTATGTCCCTCTCATGATGCAACACCCTGTATAATACATAAAAAATACAGAAGTGTGTATTTGGTGGAACATAGAAATAAAAAATAATAACTTCTTATATTACGTACATAATATATTTATTCTGTTTTTACCAACCATGTAAATACATAGAAAATATAAAATAAAAATGAATGTAACCACGTATACAACATATGTATTTTTACCACACTTTATTGTTTATCTAAACAGATTTATATAAAATTATTTATATACTGGGTGTCCCAGCTCTAGACAATCATAATCTGGAAAACTGGGAGACATAGAAAGAAATGTTAAATGGAAAAATTATTTTACTTAAAAATATGCATTTCATCATTTTATTTTCAAATGTACAAGGCGCCTCAAAAAGGCGGCGGGTTTGCAACTTTACTTTTGCAAATGGAAGACCCTGTATATTTTTATATTTTTTAACTCTCCGTTTATTTCCAAACAAATTTTATTAACCATATCCTGTACATAACATTAATGGTTTACGATATATCAAAGGTTGAATCTTGATTCGCGCCATGTTCCATTTTCGTAAATTAATAAGGTTGGCCTTGATTACATCACAACAGCAGAAATTATTGCCGCCAAAAAAAAAAAAACAGAAATTATAAGAAATTGTTGTACACAAGAACTTTTAAGGAGGTATGAGTTGTGTCAAATAGAATATGGGCGACAATTTGAGCATCTTTTGTAATAATAACAATAATAGTTACTGATCATCTCCGGGATTTAAGTAGGTAATAACCTGTAGAATGGAATGATGCATTCTTTACACTTCCAAGTTCCGGGAAAATTCAAAAAAATTTGGAAAAACTTTATGATTTTCGGTTTTTTTGCTCTAGCGGCTAAAATAATGAAACTACAGAAAAAAGTTTTCAACAAAATTTGTAGCTCGTCTCTTTCTCTACAAAAAAGGTCTTAAAAATTTTTGTCTTACTTAAGCCGTTTAGAAGATAAATCGGGTTTTCCACTTATAGTTTTGAGCCGCTCAGAAATGCGCGGAAAATGAGAATTCTTTGGGAGTTTCGTACGACCGGACACATCGATCGATAATTCTTACTGTTCAGAACCACTAAAAAATGAAAACAACATAAAATGTAGAGAAAAGTCTCGGCTTTAATGTGGAACTAATCACTAAATTCATAAAAACATTTATCATAGAGAAAGAAGTGTTAGAAGATGGCTTAGTAAGCCATACAGTTGATTTATACATATGTGAGATTTATGCATCCTGTCTATTTCTCCCGTAACAATGGGTACTTTTTTACTGCATGGATTCGATTCTACGCGCTTTAGCCTATATTTTGTGAAAATTTCGTTGAAGAATGTTAAGGTGGCCGTTCCCTAGAGAGAGACATCCGATAGGGAAATATTTATTATTTTTGGCCGTAACTTTGTTTTCTTAGTACCTATATTTAAAAAAACTATAAGAGTACCTAAGTAGAACCATAACAATACTATTACTATGAATTTTCATTCTATAATTTCAGCGGGTTGTAAAATAGCTAGATTTAAATTTAAAAATTATGTTAATCTTCCTATTTCGTAGTTTTAAATCGAGCTATTTTGCAAACCACTGAAATTATTGAGTGAAAATTCATAGTAATAGTCTTGTTATGGTTCTACTTAGGTACTCCTATAGTTTTTTTAAATATACGTACTAAGAAAAAAAAGTTATGGGCAAAAATAATAAATATTTACCTATCGGATATCTCTTTCTAGGGAATAGCCACCTTAAGAAATAAATAAGTTGTATATGTTTTACTGTATGATTGTGCATTTTCTGAACCTATATGAATAATGGAGACAAATTCAAAAAGTACTGCATGCATTTAAAAAAACTCTATGATCCAAAAATTAAGACTGGGCTATTACCCTCTACTTTGATCACAAGGCATATTTTTAAAACAAAAGTAATTGCAATAAAATGTTAGTTGGATTAATATATCATTATATAAGAATATATAAGCAAAATGAATTATCATTCTAACGACTCCCGGCAAAGATATGAATAAATCTGTGGATCAACTGTACGAAGTTTACTAAGCCATCTTCTGACACTTTTTCTCTATGATAAATTTTTTTTATGAATTTTGTGATTAGTTCCACATTAAACCCACATAACATCTCATGGATATGTACATCCATAGCATATGCATTAGGTGTTGGAATTTGAATATGTATTGTTAAATATAGGTACATATGATATGAAATGTATATTCAGCTACTGATATGCATCAGCGTCATATACAGTGTATATTGCTGGAGGTATATACATAATGATTTATACATAACATGTCCATTAAGGTATAATTAAATTATACGCGTACACGAATTTTATCTCATTATCTGATGCGCATGCGCTACTAATTTATGGCATACTACGTCAGCGCACCAGGCAGTCCAGGCATCATTTGTTTACGAATTGTAGTTCGCAATAGCCGGCGCCAGCAGCCATTAAGCGATTAAGCCCTGTAGTGTTGTGTGCATAGTGTTTATGTGTGATGAAAGTTAACTCTTTCTCATTCTCTGGATTTTATATTTGCTTATTGCTATATTATGCTGTTACATTTGCATGAAGCTCCCATGATGTAAGAGTATATTTATTATAATGCAATTCTTTAGATTCGTAAATACCTACATACTCTTTTAGGGTTAGAAAATTTACAAGTTTCATATTTAACTGATTGTGGCAGGTGTGTGTTTAGTAAAGATGGCGGAAAGTGACAGAGGCCTAAAAATTTGCTGTTATGTCATATTGGGTATATGTATTTTATAAATATAGCGAATAAAAATTACATACGTTCATATTATATAACTTATTTACTGATGGTTGAGAATGTTTTAAACATATATGTAGGACATGAGTAACTATAGTAGGTATTATACATATGTTTACAATTTGTTAAACTACCGGAAGGTAAAGAAGTATACGTCAATATTGAAAATTTTAAATATTGTGTAATATTAGGTTATTTTGTAAAGTTTGTGTATGTTTAAAATAGTTATATAAAATATATTTCTTATTAAGCTATCTGTGTCTTATTACCTCTTATATGGATACTATTGGATACCTCTGAAGTAGTTCCCACGAACATCAAAACACTCGAATACTTTCATTCGATGCGTGCTGCTCCAATCGTGTTGGTATCATCGGGATCATTAAAACTCTCCGTTTTAATCACCTGCCGATGATGCCAACATGACTGGGACAACACGCGTCGGGTGCAGTATTCAATAGGCGTTTTGATGTCCGTGGAAACTACTTCAGAGATATGTAATGTATATTCATAAAATATACGATTGTGTATATGATGTGTGTTTCATATCCAATGAATGTACATTGCATATGTTTATGTACCTTCAGTGGATATAAAATAGATATGGAAGTCGGCGACAAACGTATCTGCTGGGAATGTTAATTCCACATCCATTAGATGTACATTAGATATACTATCTCCATCTTGTGGATATACATATCCATAGATTGAAGATACAGTGTATGTACATTGCATATCATTTTGTTATGTGGGAAGCTGAGACTTTTCTCTACATTTTATGTTATTTTCATTTTTTAGGGGTTCTGAATAGTAAGAATTGTCGATCTATGAGCTCGGTCGTACGAAACTCCCGGTGAATTCTAATTTTTCGCGCATTTCGAAGCGGCTTAAAACTATAAGTGGAAAACCCGATTTATCTTCTAAACGGCTTAAGTAAGACAATAATTTGTTAAAACCATTTTTGTAGAGAAAGAGACGAGTTACAACTTTTGTTGGGAACTTTTTTCCCTATTTTTATTATTTTGGCCGCTAGAGCAAAAAAACCGAAAATCAAAAAGTTTTTCCAAATTTTTTGAATTTTCCCGGAACTTGGAAATGCAAAGAATGCATCATCTCATTCTCTAGGTTATTACCTACTTAAATCCCAGAGATAATCCTTTTATTAATTTTTGTTATCCTAAATGGCTAATTTGCCTGTACTATATTGTATTATGATTACATTAAAATTGTTGTAAAATTATTGAAAGTAGTAAATATGCTTAATGAATATTATCATTGTGGATATAAAAATGAAAGTTATTAAACAGTAATTTTAGGTTTATATTATATCCACATAACATCTCATGGATATGTACATCCATGGCATATGCATTAGATGTTGGAATTTGAATATGTATCGTTAAATATGCATATGATATGAAATGTATATTCAGCTACTGACATCCATCAGTGTCATATACAGTGTATATTGCTGGAGATATAATACGTATATACATAATAATTTATACATAACATGTCCATTAAGAGATATAATTAAATTATACACGTACACGAATTTGATCTCATTATCTGATGCGCATGCGGTATTAATTTATGGCATAGTACGTCGGCGCACCACGCATCATTTGTTTACGGATTGTAGTTCACAACAGCCGGCAGCCATTAAGCCCTATAGTGTTGCGTGCGTAGTGTTTATGTGTGATGGAAGTTAACTCTTCCTCGTTCTCTGAATTTTATATTTGCTTATTGCTATATTATGCTGTTACATTTGCATGAAGCTCCCATGATGTAAGAGTATATTTATTATAATGCAATTCTTTAGATATGTAAATACATACTCTTTTAGGGTTAGAAAATTTGCAAGTTTCATATTTAACTGATTGTGGCAGGTGTGTGTTTAGTTAAGATGGCGCAAAGTGACAGAGGCCTAAAAATTTGCTATTATGTCAAGTCATATTGGGTACGTATTTTATAAATATAATGAATAAAAATTACATACGTTCATATTATATAACTTACTGATGGTTGAGAATGTTTTAAACACATATGTAGAACATGAGTAACTATAGTATTGTACATATGTTTACAATTTATTAAACTACCGGAAGGTAAAAAAGTATACGTAAATATTGAAAATTTTAAATATTTTGTAATAATTCAGGTTATTTTGTAAAGTTTGTGTATGTTTAAAACAGTTATATAAAATATATTTCTTGCTAAATTATCTGTGTTTTATTATCTCTTATATGGATACCTCTGAAGTAGTTACCACGAACATCAAGACACTTGAACACTTTCATTCGATGCGTGCTGCACCAATCGTGTTGGTATCATCGAGATTATTAAAACTGTTCGTTTTAATCATCTCCCGATGATACCAACATGACTGGGTCAACACGCGTCGAGTGCAGTGTTCAATAAGTGTTTTGATGTCCGTGGAAACTGGTTCAGAGATATGTAATGTATATTCATAAAATATGCGATTGTGTATATGATGTGTTTCATATCCAATGAATGTACAGGGTGGGCAACTAAGAATGGAGGTCGGCCATATCTCAGAAACCAAGCATCGCACAAATTTAGGAAAAAAATTACCTTAAGTAAAGTGGCCACGAAAAATCGCTGGAAAATATTTTCGAGTTTCTAAAATGGCCGCTAGGGGGCGTAGCAGCCACAGCAGAATAGAAAATCAGGTTTTTCTCAGTATTTTGCTCAATTAAGTGGTATTTAAAATACATGCATCGTAATCCTAGGACAATTTTGAATCTTTTTAGTTTTCCATTTTTTTTGTATCTTCAAGAATAAAGTGGTGGGGAGATGCCAAAAATACATTTTTTCAAATGTCGATTACTCCGATTAGCCTTAACGGAATTTAACAAACTTAGTCTCATTGGAAAGTGCTTTTCTTGGTCTATCGAGTGTATGTTGTGCTATTTCCATTTGATTATTACTGTCGCCGCTAGAGGCCGTTATTTGACATGACCACAAATATCGCGCTTTTTCTTAAAAAATTTAAATGGAATGGTATATTTATTTTTACATGGTAAAATAGAGAATTAAAAGCCTCAGATATCAGTGAAAACCGCAACTAGATAGCTTTTCTCTAACGGAAGATATTAGCAAACAAAGTTGAAATTATGAATTATTATCAGATCTTGCCGACGGGATTTGCAAAGTAGCTGTTGAAAACAAGTAAGCTGTGAAAATGACACAATGAAGAAACAACATATTATGTCAAAATATTTAACTTGTCATTATTGTTATTTTGTGCAGTATTTAGTTTTTTATTTGAATTTGTTTTCGTTTTGAAAATTAATTCTTCAAATTATAATGATTCTTACAAATGAAGCATTTGACATGTTAGCGATTTAGTTCGAATGCATGAGACATGCAACTCTTGCTGCCAGAGTCTATGCAGTGCAATATCCTGAAAGACGTCATCCAAGTGAAAAAGTTTTTATTCGACTGGCACATGGTTTTCGTACGAAGGAAGTGTACCGTGTATCGAAGACATCGTTACGAAATTTTAAATGTATTTTTGAAGTTACGAAACGTCCCAATTTTCATAACTGTCAGTTTCATTACATAACTAGTGATGTAATGAATTTTAATTAAACTGTTATTATTAAACCCATCATTTAGAGAAAAGACATTAAGGCACAAAAACCACTTTATTAATAAAATGCAAATAGAAACATTCCGTCATCTGCATTTTTAACAAAACATTTAAAGTTTTCTTCTGTTAAAATAATAAATTTCTTAGCGTGGTAACCCGAAGATCTTCTCTTTAAAAATGGTATTAATATGGTATATTTTTTGTCAATGTTTCTTTTGGCATTTAATTCTTTAATATTGATTCCTACTCAATATTCATATCGTGACGCTTTATAATTTTTCATCGTTTCGAAATACGCTAAGAGAATCTTTTCACATACATCTTGTTATTCACTTTTGTTGACACCAGTTTTCAAATTTCGTATATTATACTTCCTCATATATGCTTTTTGATTTACCAGGTAAGTATTATTGAATTTACTGCTACTCTTTTATATCAGATGGAGTATCCACATCTAAATCAACAATTTCTGACTTAATTTGCTTAAAAAAATTCAGCAGATTGACAACTGAACTTTGTTAATACAAATGTCAACCTATACCTACTAATGCTCAGGTACAGTGATAAACACAAAATTCATTTGTACCACTGTAGGTGTAACAATGTTTGAAACCGCAAAATAAAATGCAATATAAATTGCAATTTCTTTTCTATTTTAGAGCAGGATTAGATAAAAACGTTATGAAACAGTAATTTTACTTGACTCGCGTAATTTGCAAATATTGCATTCGTCAAGTAAAATTAGTCTTTTCATAACTGTCTACATAAATATATTGTTATTATTATTATTAGAATTGTTGTCTGTTATTAATTACTAAGTTTTTTATTATGTAATATATTCTACTCGATATATTTGATATATGTTGTTTCTTCATTGTGTCATTTTCACAGCTTACTTGTTTTCAACAGCTACTTTGCAAATCCCGTCGGCAAGATCTGATAATAATTCATAATTTCAACTTTGTTTGCTAATATCTTCCGTTAGAGAAAAGTTATCTAGTTGCGGTTTTCACTGATATCTGAGGCTTTTAATTCTCTATTTTACAGTGTAAAAATAAATATACCATTCCATTTAAATTTTTTAAGAAAAAGCGCGATATTTGTTGTCATGTCAAATAACGGCCTCTAGCGGCGACAGATATAATCAAATGGAAATAGCACAACATGCACTCGATAGACCAAGAAAAGCACTTTCCAATGAGACCAAGTTTGTTAAATTCCGTTAAGGCTAATCGGAGTAATCGACATTTGAAAAAATGTATTTTTGGCATCTCCCCACCACTTTATTTTTGAAGATACAAAAAAAATGGAAAACTAAAAAGATTCAAAATTGTCCTAAGATTACGATGCATGTATTTTCAATACCACTTAATTGAGCAAAATACTGAGAAAAACCTGATTTTCTATTCTGCTGTGGCTGTTACGCCCCCTAGCGGCCATTTTATAAACTCGAAAATATTTTCCAGCGATTTTTCATGACCACTTTACTTAAGGTAATTTTTTTCCCTAAACTTGTGCGATGCTTGGTTTCTGAGATATGGCCGACCTCCATTCTTAGTTGCCCACCCTGTACATTGTATATGATTATGTACATTCAGTGGGATATGAAATAGATATGGAAGTCGGCGACAAATGTATATGCTAGGAATGTTAATTCCACATACATTAGATATACTTTTCCATCTTGTGGACATACATATCCATAGATTGAATATACAGTGTATGTACATTGCATATCATTTTGTTATGTGGGTATAACGTATATACAGTATATTCATGATTCTAATTTATTGTAGTAAGTATTATGATGTAGTATATTACATAGTAATATGTAGTATACTCTTTTTGTATGGTAAAAGCTGCTAATAAAGGTCTATTTATCTCATAAAAAGATGTCATTCCAAAAATGTAACTGCTAATATCTCAACAATGGTTAATAATAGGTATTGGACAGGGTTAATAAAATCTGGCGTCTTGTCCATTTAATGTTTCTTTCTATGTCTCCCCGCTTTCCAGATAATGCTTGTCTAGAGCTGCGAACCCTGTATATGAATAATTTTGTATAAACCTATTCAGATAAGCAATAGATGTCTGTTAAAATTGCTTAAATGTTATATACGTGGTTACATTCGTTTTTATTTTATATTTTCTATGTACGTGGTTGGTAAAAAGAAAATAATTGTATATTATATAAATACTTAATAAATTAGTTATAATTTTTGATTTCCATGTTCTACCAAATTCACACTTCTGTATTTTTTATATATTATAATAGACTTTCAGATGATTAAACGTGATTTATTTTTTTGGTGTATCTCTAGTAGTTATTATAAAAACCACCCTCGAAAAAAAAAGTGTTTTGCACCCCTAAAAATTGACCTAAAAATATGAAAAAAATACATGGCATAGAACTAATGGATATATATTTTTTGGCGTTAGATTTATTCGAATATCTTTCATAGTTCCGGAGAAAAGCAAAGTTGTCTTTAAGGGTTGTTACCCCCATATCTTCCTTATAGATAAAAGGAGGGGCCTGAAATTAATTGCAGGAATACTTCAGGAAAAAAGCCATAATTAAAAGGTGACGAAAGCATGACAAAAGATGTCATTGCATTCTTCATGTGCTAAACCGGCTAGACCCTTTCTAATTTAGACAGTTTCATTATTTCCCAGAGGTGGTTTATGGTAGAGATGTAAGTTTTGCAACTAGGAGCCTCATACAGTAGAGTTCATATTTATATGGAATAAATTCATTTTAAGCATAATTTTGAACTTTTAGGAAAAATCCCGAAACAGGTCAAATTTTAATATAAAATTTCCATTTTTTAGCATGAAAATAATACCCTCGCGATTATAACTACCTCCTCAAAAATTTTAAGTATTTGTACTAGTAAAAGTTTTTGA
This sequence comes from Stenurella melanura, assembly GCA_963583905.1. Taxonomy (NCBI): domain Eukaryota; kingdom Metazoa; phylum Arthropoda; class Insecta; order Coleoptera; family Cerambycidae; genus Stenurella; species Stenurella melanura. Next base: position 171,912,904 of record OY757310.1, on the reverse strand, counting down.
AATTTCGTGCATAAATTAGTGAGAAAATTAATTTTGAAAATGTAAAATTTTGTTAATGTCTTGACAACTCAATTGAGGTATTTTTTGCTAAATTACTGATTTTGAAGAAAAGCTGAAACTGACCTATTGTTGTTTTTAAAGTTTTTATTACAAAATTGTACCCAACAGAAAGCTTTTTAAAGTAGACACTAAGAAATAAGTAAGAAAAATCGGTAGAGGTATTTACACAGAACTTCCCTCTTTATTTGTGCATGGCGGTCACTCTAAAAAATTAATAATTACGAAATGACATTGAAAATAATAATCGGATTATAGTTATCACTATTATTACAAAGAAAATCTGATAAGTTTTGGCCAAAAAAGTGCTCATCCGACAGCAAAAGTTCAATACTAAATGACAGGTGCCAAATATGAAAGGCTTGCGCAAATACACCTTTACAAATGTCCACCATGACTGAATTATTTCTTGGGATGACCACCCTGTACATTTTTCAATAAAAGTATAATAGGTGCATATTCCAAATATTATTGCCATCTGTCACATTTTCAATGCCACATTCACGTAGTGGAGTGGAAGTATAATGGTGGTTAAGAAATTTAATTTTTTTTGAAATTTTTCAAAAATGTTTTCAAATTTTTTTTCTGCTGAAATAGGTTTAGAATGGTCATGAAACGTGGAAATTTTAAATTTGAGAAAAAGGGATGTTTCCTTCTATTCTCTACTAGTGGTAAAAAAAGATTAATTTTTTTTTTTTGAAATAGGTTTAGAATACCATGAAACGTAAGAAATTTAAATTTGAGCAGAGAAAAAAATGTTTTCCATCTTATTTTAGTGGTAGGTAAAAATTTTTCCAAAAATGTTGGTAAAAAAAATTTTCACATTTTTTTTTCTGAAATAGGTTTAGAATGTCATGAACCGGGAAAATTTTAAATTTAAGCAAAAAAAAAAATTTTACATATATTCTAGTGGTAAAATATTTTTCCAAAATGGTAAAAACATGTTGCAAATTTTTTTTCCGAAATAGGTTTGGAATGTCATGAAACGTGGAAATATTAAATTTGAGCAAAAACAATGTTTCATCTATTCTATAATAGTAATAGATTTAAACACTTTTTCAAATTTTTTTTAAAATTTTTCAAAAAAAATTTTAATTTGTTAAAAAAAAATCGATTTTTTTTTAAATAGGTTTTAAATGCTATGAAATGTGGACCTTTAAAATTTTAACAAAGAAACATTTTTTTTCCATCTATTTTGTAAAAAATGTTGCAAAAATGGTAAAAAAAAAATCAAAAAATGTTTTTTTTAAATAGGTTTAGAATGTCATGAAACGTGGAAATGTTAAATTTGAACAAAGAAAAAAAAATTCAGTTTTAGTGGTAAAAATTTTTTCAAAAATGTTGGTGAACGAAATTAAAATTTAGTTTTTTCTGAAATAGGTTCAGAGTGTCATGAAACGTGGAAATTTGAAATTTGAGCAAAAAAAATGTTCATTATTTATTCCCATTAGACGGTCCACCCTGTATATTTTCCAGTGAAAGTTTAACCATTTCTTCGCTGACAGTAGCGTCAACTACCTACCAAATTTGACTGCTCTCTGTCAAGTAGTTTTTTAGTTAATGCACCAACTGACAGTCAGACAGACTGACTGACGGAATTGAAAAACCTATATTTTCGTAATGTACGTGATCTGAAACGTCAAAATCCGAAAAAATCTCGGATTTTTTCTCGAATACAATACTTCCCTTCGGTATGCGAAGGAAGTAAAAACCTAAAGAAGTTACACCATTTACTGTGCCTTACAAATCTCTTAAGTAGGCCATGAAATATTTTTGTTTCCAATTAGTGTCACTTTATTCTAAATTATTCACACGCATTATAGAAGAGCCCTCAGGGGATTAAACAATCCTTATGAGAATTTTCATTTTTCGGTAGTAGGAAAATATTTAAAAAAGTTATCAATATCACCGTGGGCGGACGATAATACAAAATGGCGTCAACCTTAAAAAAAAAATATTTTTTTAATTAACTTTTAAATACAAAAAATACAAAAATTATCAGGAATGAAAATTAAACAGCAGGGTGTTTCAGTTAAAAATCCCCAGGCCGTTATCTCTAAAACCAATAAGAATGTTTTATTTCTGTCAATGGCGGATGGTTGATATCAAAGAAAGCTTTAAATAATTGTGATTATAAGTTTTCCCGAACAGCACTCAGAGATCGCGCTACGATACAAAATTATTTTTTGATGACTGGAACCTTAAGACATGAATCTTGTGATTAAGCAATCATTTGTGAATAATTTTGATGGTATGCAGAATTTCTAAAGAACAAGCCGTTTTGGAGTTATATGAATTTTTTTTATTCATTCCGGTACTTACATGTAAATTTTGATAAACCCCTATAACTTTTTTATTAATTATTATAGAATGTAGGTTTTTAAAAATGTATAGGTAGGAAAGTGATCTGACACACTATCACAAAATTATGTATACCACTTCCGGCCAAACCGGAACTAACATGATCCTATATCCGTATATTATTATATGTTTTAATTTTTCTTCTATTTTTTTAATAACTCTTCTATTAAAACTGTTCCTAAAACTTGAAATAAGTAAGACAACAGAGAAAATACACACTAATTTAGAATGGGCTAAATTTATATTAACAATTCAATAAAGAACATAAACAAAAGTTACATGAACATTTAAAAACTACTAAAATATTATTAACAATGAAATTAAATTTATTTTTTACAATTGTTACATTGACTGCTCAAAATTTCTCTCTTCTTCATGAATGCACTTTTTCAGTAATTCTTCATTGCGAACTTTTTGTAAAGTATGTCTGTTTACAGCAGTACTACTTGCATATATTTTATTGTACAAATCAGCCATATCCCCAATGGGCTCACTGTACACTACAGTTTTTAAATACCCCCAAAGGTAAAAATCTAAGGTGACCTGACTACTCCATTAGTGCCTATCCTCTGAGGGTACATTTCATTAAGATAATCATAGTCCTGAGTTATGGGCTGGTGCTCCATCTTGATGGAACCAAATATTCTCCTGGTTATGTGGGATAGTCTGGCAATTCATGTCTCAAATATAGTTCCATGGAATAGATATGGTCCAATAATATAATCATTTAATATTCCACACATGTTTACTCCAAAAATTAACTGATTTTGAGTTGTTCACATCCACAACTCCATTGTTGTAAAAACGGCTTTCATCTCTCCATAGCGCATTTTTCTTTAAATTTGGGCAAAGAACTGAAAGTTCTGCTAAAATTGCAATCTTTATTCATAATCACCAGGCCTTAAATTATGGACCAATTTTAATTTGTATGGATGGTACATATTCGTTTTTAATATTCTATGACATTGAAGGTAATAAATTTTGATTTTCTTGTGACCAATATTTTGTATTTTGTGGGTTAAATAATCCCTAATTTGTAAACCTTGACTCGTCAGAAAATAAAATCAGTCCCAAAAAATCATTGTTTGGCTGCACGTTATTATACAAAATTCAATTGCAATATTCCATCTTACGTTCGTAATCACTTTCGTACAAATGCTGGTGCGATTGGTATTTAATGCAAAATTTGGCTTACTGTTTGGTGACTGATGTTCAATTCAAACCCAACTTGCCTTAAAGTAAGAGTCTTATCAACTTCTATTCGAGCCAAAACATTAATTTCCGTTCCTTCGTCAATAATGTTTTCTTCGGGATCATTGTTGGGCTCTCTTCGGAATTGGTTTTCAACACGTTTAAAATAATTTGTCGCTGGACATTATCTATCAGGATATCGTCTGCCATAAACGTCCATAGCTGCAATTGCATTTTTTTTACTTTCCCCATAAATAATTAACATGTCCACTTTTTCATCTCTTGTATAAATTTGTGGTATTTTGAACACAATTAACAAAAATTTTAAACAATTTTTAAATACACAATAAAAGCACCGTTAAATCAACAAATGTTTGACAAGCTAAATATTTCATTGTTTTCAAAGCCACCTTAGTTACTTCTTAACATTTAATTAGAACAAAATTGTAGTTTCTTATTTTCTTTTAGCTGTAATTTTGTTTGTATTTATCGCACATTTTAAAACGACACGAATAAATTCCTTATTAATAGTACTAATAAATGGTAGGTACCATAGTACCCATAGGGTTCCATTTGAAAAAATTGAGTTTTGCCCCAAAAATAATTTAGGTGAATTTTATTTGCTCATAAATCATGTAATTTAGTGTTTTTAACGGAATATCGATTTTTGTAGCATTACACGGGTCATTTTGAATAAATCGGAACCGTCATGGCACACTTAAATGGAAAACTAAAAATTATATTGTAAAAAAAAATTATGTTTGAAATGTCACTTATTTGGCATCGTTGGATTCAGAAAATTATGCAGATTTCAAAAATGCAATAATATACAGGGTGAATCACGTAGGTCATTCATTAGAAGTGTTTCAACTTGCAGTTGGATTAGAAACTTGAAATTTGGTATGCAGTCATAATCGATCATGCCCGTTCTAGCTAAAACATTTTCAGTTCTCCAACTATACAGGGTGTGCCAATAATCGGTACCAACGTTCTCATTTTAAATGGAAACCTATATTTTTCTTTACATGGTTCGATTGGTCTAATTCTGAGTTTGGAGAACCTAAGTTATGTTAACTTATCTATTACATTTTTTGACATATGTTCAATTTTTTGAAAAAAATTGCCGCTGTAGTAGTTTACGAACAAATTTGTATCTCGCAAAACTTTCAAAATTATGAAACTAAATTTTTGAAGCAGTTAGCTGGAAGTCCAGGCTAACTTTTGATGTCCCATCGGTGGTCCCATTTTGTACCATATGGGTGCAGTCGATTTTCAAATGTCGCAATCGAAAATTGTCAAAAAGTCAATTTTTTCAAATGGCACCTACTATTTTTTTCACACCATTCGAAAGAAAATTGAATTTTAGGGTGAGTTACTTAAGCATTCCCTATACCTAACTTCACCCCATATATCGAGTTATTCAATAAAAATCAAGAAATACCTTATCTTGCCGAGAGATTCTTTACTTCATCAAGTATGCCATGGAAACAAAAGACAGTTGTAATAATTTTTAAAGAAAAATATGGATTCTTGTTTAATTACACATAACACCAACAAATTATTATTAACGAACAAGAACAATGTTGACGAAATTCTGTCAGTGAAAACGGTGCACACATTGAGCATTTGTATTGAAATAATTATTTTGTTTATCTGTTTATTTGTTGTTATTTTGTTATCATTTATTATTGCAATACGATTTTTGAATAAAAATTAAAATGAAATGATTGTTTCCAAAGCCTACTACCCTTGAGAAAAAAAAACAATGTTTTTTTCAAAAAATGCCAATAACTCAAAAACGACTGTAGATAGACATACACAATGTTAATAAAAGTGGCCCTAAAATTCAATTTTGCATTTATTTCTGGCGTCAGAAATGGTAGGCGCAAAGATGTGCTACGCAATCTGTTGAAAGTAGAATAATGGAATATTTGAACAAAAATATGGTGGTCACATTGAACATTTACGTCAGAATTTCGACAACATTGTTCTTGTTCGTTAATAATAATTTGTTGGTGTTGTGTGTAATTAAATAAGAATCCACATTTTTATTTAAAAATTATTACAACTGTCTTTTGTTTCCATGGCATACTTGATGAAGTAAGGAATCTCTCGGCAAGATAAGGTATTTCTTGATTTTTATTGAATAACTCGCTATGGGGTGAAGTTAGGTATAGGGAATGCTTAAGTAACTCACCCTAAAATTCAATTTTCTTTAGAATTTTGTGAAAAAAATAGTAGGTGCCATTTGAAAAAATTGACTTTTTAACAATTTTTGATTGCGACATTTGAAAATCGACTGCGCCCATATGGTACAAAATGGGACCACCGATGGGACATCAAACGTTAGCCTGGACTTCCAGCTAACTGCTTCACAAATTTGGTTTCATAATTTTGAAAGGTTTGCGAGATACAAATTTGTTCGTAAACTACTACAGCGGCAATTTTTTTCAAAAAATTGGACATATGTCAAAAATTGTAATAGATAAGTTAACATAACTTAGGTTCTCCAAACTCAGAATTAGAAGACCAATCTAATCATGTAAAGAAAAATATAGGTTTCCATTTAAAATAAGAAAGTTGGTACCGATTTTTGGCACACCCTGTACAGTTGGAGGACTGAAAATATTTTAGATAGAACGGGCATGATCGATTATGGCTGCATACCAAATTTCAAGTTTCTAATCCAACTGTAAGTTGAAAAACTTCTAATGAATGGCCTACGTGAATCACCCTGTATAGGGTGTTCCATTTAAAAATAGATAGTGTCACTTCCGGCGAAACAGGAAGTAAAAAAATCAATTGTGTGTCAAAAAGTGCCGCTTATTATGTATGTAGTATATCCTAAATTTCAATCAATTATCTTCAAAACCAAAGGAGCAAAGGGGGTATACCATGATCCTGTTACACCCGGTGTATACAATTGAGATAACTGATATTTATCTTTCGTTCACCGTATATAGCTATTGGCAAAGATGTTAGATTCAGTACTCCATTGAATATTCCTATTGAATTTAAATTATAATGGAAAAATGGTTATTAAGAAATGATGCCATTAGCTTTAAGTGTCAAAGTTAATTTTTGATGATTTACGTGAGCAGTTTGAAGTCAAAATTCTGTAAATTATAAAATAAGCGAAAACTACGTTCAATTTAAAGTTCATACCCCAGGTAGTTAAGCCATATGCCATTGTACTTTGAAATAATGCATGATACGTCTAATTGAATGTTAAATTCTTCTACTTCTCTCTTTTTGGAACTTCCTGCTACGTGTATCTTTACTTCTAAATGATGTCTGAGAAATCTACCAAATGATACCACTAATCAGTATACCACCACGAGCTCAGATACACCCCTATTTTATAGGTACACAAAAATGAATTTCTTGACATAGCCGGACCTAAAAATTCACTTCTGGTTTAACCGGAAGTACTATTAACTAATTTATATATTTTAGAAGACTTACCAAAGCCACTGGGGCTATTTGGGCATGCCGTAGGCTGTTTGGTAAGACTTTCTGAATGAAGTAAAGCAAGAAAAGGTAAACGTTTAGATCCTCTTGAACAACTAGAAATTAAAAAATCTTTTAAAAACAATCCTTCTGCCAAGAAGGACCAGCAAAATTTCTTGAATACCCCTATAATAAACTAATTACTAAGAACTATCCATTGATTTACATAATCAGGTTAGGTCTACCTGAAAAATTCCCATAATTAAGGATTAAGCCTTAAATAGATTAGGTCATAAATAGATTAAGGCATAAATACATTTAGGTATAAATTAGCCCTCTCAAGTAAGAGCGGCCATAATTAAAGTACATTCAAACAAGTCACCAGGCTTGGATAATATACCGAACTACGTCTTAGGACATCTTCCCCATAAGACATATTTATTTTTAACTAAATTATTTAATTCATGCCTTCAGCAAACATACTACCCTTTAAAATGGAGATCTGCCAAACTTGTAACCATACCCAAACCTAACAAATCACATAAAAATGTAAATAATTATAGGCCTCTCAGTATACTACCTTCACTAGCTAAAGTCCTCGACACCCTATTATTAGACAGAATACAAACACAACTCAACAAAGCCGAAACTGAAAACATCTATCAGTTCGGCTTCAGACAGAGCCACTCAACGGCACAACAAATATTCCGCGTCAGTGAAACTATAACAACAAATATCAACCGAGGTCATCTCACGGGGTTTGTCGCCCTTGACCTCGAGCAAGCCTTCGACAAAGTCTGGCACCCCGGACTGCTATACAAACTCCTTATCTCGGGTATCTCCGCTCGTATTGTTAAAACAATACAGTCGTATCTTTCCCATAGAACATTCAGAGTAGCAGTTAATAAGGAGTGCTCTCCCGCCATTCCCATCTTTTCTGGCGTACCCCAAGGCTCTGCACTGGGGCCAGTTTTATTTACAACATATATTCATGATCTACCACCACCCCTAGATCACCGTAATAGTATCTGTCTATACGCGGATGACACCGCACTACTAACTACATCCAAAAACTCGGATATATTAACAAATCTTCTTCAAGAACAGACAGACGTGACCATTGACTTCTACGAGAAGTGGGGGTTAATGGTCAACGTTGAAAAAACACAAACTGTGTGTTTCACGAGAAAATTTATTACTCCCATCAACAAAATTAAAATAAAAGGAAATAGCACAGACTGGTTAAAAACAATAAATTACTTAGGTGTAGCATTTGATCGACGAGTCTTTTTCATAGAACACATAGATAACCTCATCAAAAAATATAACATTAAATTCAGAAACTTCTTTTATACCCTTGAAAATTCACCTCTAAATATAGCCACATTTATATACAAATCGTATTTACGACCTATTTTAACCTATGCGTCACCAGCATGGTACCCCCTTATTTCGAATACACAACAAAAAAGGCTACAAGTCCTGCAAAACAAAACGCTAAGAATTTGTGCTAATAGCTCACGTTTATATAATAATAGAAATCTACACAATCTCACAGGCACCCCACTGCTCTCAAGCTATATTTTGAAAAAACTACTCCCCGATTTTGCCAATGCTCTACATCAATCAACAAATCCCACACTTTTAGACCCACTTACTCCGAAATTTTATAACGCACCCAAACACCCGTCAATCAACTACATCTACACACCTACCCCCAACTAACATACCTATTAACTTGAAGTCTGAAAAAATCAAATATATACAAAAAAACAAAATTACAAAAAAACACAAAAAACATAAAAATTACAAAAAATACACAAAAACAAAATTTCAAAATACTTTAAAACACACAAAAATATAATTTTTACACACAAAAAAAAAACATTAGAAGACCGTAAAAGAGCCATACAACCCTAATAATATACTAACAAACATTGTACAAAAGATGCCATTAGATAGAACGAGAACATGTACACGTATCCCCTTATGCTAACACTAACCAACATTACTAAAATAATCCCCAAGATAGTATCACACCTATGGAAATACCAGGAAAGATGACCATGCCAACGACAGCCCAGCCACAAAGATGGCAAGTCCAGGACAAAGATAACCATATTTCAAATAACGGTAAGCGCCAAGAGGCGGACACCGTGTGGCATCCTCATTGAGGGCCCAATACAGAAGTAGAAATGTTAGTATTCACTTTGTAGTGCTCCTGATAAAGACCTAACAAGCCGAGTATTTATAATATATTGTTTGATTCATCCAAAGGCGAAGAAGTGTAATTTTAAGAAAATATATGTCGTCGATAAGTTGGCAAAACTGTACGAACACACCGTATTACGTCTACTATAACATTTTTGCCTGTTTAATTCAATAGAATTATTGTGCAGCCAGCTAAAGAGAGCTGTGTGAAGTAACAACACATTTCCAAAAACTTCACTCAAAAGTAGTACACCTTATTCGGGCCGAAGTGCAGAAAATTACTTCAGAAAATTGGAAAAAATGTATAGAAAAGGTAAAACAAATTACAGGAACTACATAATAGGAATGGACAGAGATTCATCATACATGTCGGGGGCGACAACAGTGACCTGACCTGTGATGAATCAGTAACCTCAGTAGTGAATGACAGGGTAAAACGAAATAACGAATAGAGTTATTTAGTGGAAAGTACTGTTTAGTGAAAAGTGTTTGCTGAAGTACATGTTGTTTAGTGACAACTGTTATTTGGTGGAGGGTGCTGTTTAGTGGTGGTGAAAAGTGATGTTTAGCGAAAAGTTTTTGTTTCATTGCAAAATAATTCGTATTGTTATTTGGTAAGAATTCTCCGTTAATTTATTTCTTTAAAATTCAAAATGTTGATTATTTTACTTTTCTTACCGAATTACTTATTTATTTATTCATTTATTTATTTACGCGAATTTATAATATTGAGAATTAAGTATTAATTAATTAATTCAGTTGGAAGAAATATATATCCTCTCTTATTTCTATAGAAATTTAATTTTTATTTTTGTTAATATCTGAAAAAGAAGTATGTTATTAATGTTCTTTCCTTTACTAACAAGACCTCTCTCTCTCGTTTCCTGGCAAGAAATACACATAACCCCACGCGGTTCTTGCTGGGCACAGTAACAACATTTATTTTGGTTACCATTAATATCCTGTTTATTAATATTATCTTTACTAGTATTGTAAAATCGAAATATCCAATAATTCTCCCTCCATCGAAATAAGTAATCACCAAGTTCATTCAGTAACCAATGTCATGTATTTGGAGGTTTATTTAAACAATAAATTAAACTTCAACATGCATTCTAAAATGGTAAAAAAATGCATATCCAGAGAGAAACATTTCAGAGTATTAACATTCAAAAATAAGGGGATAAGAACCACAGCAGCTGCCAAAACATACAAAACAATTTGTAGACTTAATTTAGAATATGGACATACGTTATACATGCATTGCAGAAATCCAGCTAAAAAAAATGAAAGACTGCTGAAACAACTGCACTAAGGAAAATTACAAAGATTCGGCAACCGCACAATCCTTTACATAATCCTCCTGATGCACTTTTGTATGAATTGGTGCAAATACTGCCTATCGAGAATAGAATACATCTCAACGAAAAATTTGCACACAGAAACCACAATATTAATGTAATGTTGCCTCTCATAATTGCTCGAAACAACAATACACCCAGATCAATTTTTGACCAGATGTCGCAGGAATACTGAAGCACTGCGCCTCACATTGGTTTTTTTTACAATTTATCTATGTAATCAACCTTTTGTTTCCCACTATATTTTTTATATAAAATGTTAAATATAATATTGTTATCCCTTTGGCCGAGGGACCTAGGTCGATGGACTTTTGATTGTATTGTATTACATGGTATATCAATGCAATCAATAAATAACTTTTATTCACAATCACATTATAATTGGAGTTTTATCCACACTTAAGAAGCATATAAAGTACCACTTTATCCACTAGTGGAATAATGAAATTATTTTATTTCTCTAGTGGAATAATGAAAAATATAATCTTAAATCATACATTTTATTTAATTTTAATATTAATATTAACATTTATATTAATAGACATTTCCTTATTTGTTTTATCATATTTCACTTCGTTTCCATTAATAACAAACTTGTAGTTGTCATCGGTTTCAGAACGCATAGTGCTTGTCGAAGTTTTTGATAAATCTGTAGAAACAATGGACGTCTCCTCTTGTGAGGAACGACTAGTGCCAGGAGTACCTTGAATTTTCCTTGCGATATCAAGCTTATTGGATATGGAATCCTTGATATAACTGTCTGCTATAGCGGAACTTCCCCACCCACCATGTCGTTTTATTGTTGTGAGGTCAGCACCTTTATTAGCCAGTAAAGTTGTTGAAGTGCGCCTCATGCAATGGCCGCTATAAGCTTCTGCGTTTGCCAGATTCAAAAATGAAGCAACTCTTGAAGGAACTTTCGTCAAAGTGTTGATTCCAACAGGTTGTGAAGTACCTTTTTGATTAGTGTATCGTAAAAACAATCTGTCATTGGATAAATTCCTCGGACGTAAGTACATGTATTTTCTACACGTCTCCACAGTATTGATAGAGAATCCTTCTTCCATAATTGTGAATTTTCATGAGACGCCGCGCCGGTCTTGGTATCTGGTATAAAAACAAGCAGATATGCGCCCCGGTATTCTACATCATTGATTTTCAAATTTGTCAATTCACAGTAACGACAGACACCAGGCAACCCCATTATTAGTGCAACCTAAAATATTTCAAAATTTATTATCTACAATGTCTACAGGGTTAAGAGATATTAGTTTAATCATCAAATATTCTTTATCGCAAGCCCTTGTCAAAAATCCTTCCACGTGTGCTTCTTCCAATACCGCAGCTTTCTTCGCTTTGTACCCTCTCGACTCACTCTTCAGATAGGCAGTGACCTTACTATATTTTCCAATGTCTATGTTTTTATGGATCTCTATAGCGGCCTTCAGCATCGAATACTTCGACCACATGAATGAAATTGCATACTTCTTCAAATTTAAGAAATACGATGGCAGAACTTCCTCATTTATTATCATTACCCTCCGTTTTTTCTTCCATTCATTGAATTCGGAAAAGACTTTTTCATAATGTTCCCTGGACTTCGCAGGCAGTAATTCGAGAGTTGTTTTTTCAACTTCCCGAAGGATTCTCTCAGGAACAAAATCGCTTTCTTGCATTTTTCACCAACTTCACAAATTTTTACAAATGGAATCGATAAACAATCAAAATTAAATAGCAACCATTCAACACCTTCCAATTTTTTTTTAATTAATTTCAATAATTTTTGACGTTACAGCCGCTGACAGAGCGAAATGTCAAATAATTTTTTGATCAAATCTGATTCTAAATGATCGTGGTTAAAACGTTGTATAGCATTCGTGTCTTAGTCGCGTTTTATCCACTCAAGAAAATTAAACTCTAGAACTTCGTTCTCGAGTTTAAACTTTTTAAAACACTAGAATAAAAAACTATTATTATTATTATATTTTTGCTATCTGCCTCTTTTGTTAACATTTTTGGCGAGTCCCAATTTATTCTATGTTCATCCTGCCAAGTATGTTCGCAAATCTTTGGTCTTTCAATTTATTCGTGATATTTGTCAAAAAAAAACAACCTCTAACCTATCCTTTGACATAAAAGCCGCAGGCGTATAAATTATTTCCCAGAAGTATATTGGTTAATGATTCTGTAAATTCGTCAGACGTCATTTAAAAGTAAGGATGCACATTGCACAAAATTTCAAAAGGAAAAGTAGTAGAATTAGAGAATACCACAGCTAACATTTATACTATATGTGAAGATTTTAAATTCGAGAGAAAAGAAATTGTTTTCTAAATTAGAGCTGCTGATCAAACATGACTCCTAAGTTTTTTACATGATAAACCATTTAGTACAGGCTAATTAACAATTTAGGGTAACAAAAATTAATAAAAGGATCGTCTCTGGGATTTAAGTAGGTAATAACCTGAAGAATGAAATGATGCATTCTTTGCACTTTCAGGTTCCGGGAAAATTCAAAAAAATTTGGAAAAACTTTTTGATTTTCGGTTTTTTTGCTCTAGCGGCCAAAATAATGAAAATAGAGAAAGCAGTTCCCAACAAAAGTTGTAGCTCGTCTTTTTCTCTACAACAAAGGTCTTTACACATGTTTATCTTTATTAAGCCGTTTAGAAGATAAATCGAGTTTTCCACTTATAGTTTTAAGCCGCTTCGAAATGCGCGAAAAATGAGAATTCTCCAGGAGCTTCGTACGACCGGGCTCATCGATCGATAATTCTTACTATTCAGAGCAGCTAAAAAAAATTCAAAATAACATGAAATGTAGAGAAAAGTCTCAGCTTTAATGTGGAACTGACTACAAAATTCATAAAAAACTTTATCAAAGAGAGAACATATTCTTTCGAATGACTTCAGAGTTTTTTAAATGCGCGCAGTACTTTTTGAATTTGTCTACATTAGTCACACACGTTCAGAAAATACACAATTATACAGTAAAACATACACAACTTATTTGTTTCTTAACATTCTTCAATGAAATTTTCACGAAATATAGATTAACGTGAGTGGAATCAAATCCATGCAGTGAAAAATCACCCATTGTTACGGGAGAAATAGGCAGGATGCATGAAACTCAAAGATGTGAATAAATCAACTGTATAAAGTTTACTAAGCCATCTTCTAACACTTTTTTCTCTATGATAAACATTTGTATGAATTTTGTGATTAGTTCCGCATTAAAGCTGAGACTTTTCTCTACATTTTGTTGTTTTTATTTTTTTTATCGGCTCTGAATAGTAATAATTATCGATCGATATGTCCGGTCGTACGAAACTCCCAGAGAATTCTCATTTTCCGCGCATTTCGGAGCGGCTCAAAACTATAAGTGGAAAACTGGATTTATTTCCTAAACGGCTTCAGTAATACAAAAATTTGTAAAGACCTATTTTGTAGAGAAAGAGACAAGCTACAAATTTTGTTGAAAACTTTTTTCTCTATTTTCATTATTTTAGCTGTTAGAGCAAAAAAACCGAAAACCAAAAAGTTTTCCAAATTTTTTTGAATTTTCCCGGAACTTGGAAGTGCAAATAATGCATCATTCCATTCTACAGGTTATTAACTACCTAAATCCCAGAGATGATTCGTTTATTAATTTTTGTGAGGTTTTTACAACATTTTGCCTTCATTGCCTGTACTGATTGGTATATGCTTGTCATGAATTTTAATCAAAAAGTTTTCAAGTTTACTAATATTTTGACATGAACCAATAATGATATGTTGACTTTTTGCCGTGTTTAGTTGTAGCGTATTGTCATAAGACCACTGTTTAATACTATTTAAATCCGCGTTAATTTCAGAGACAGCGTGTTGTTCATTATCAAGTGTAAAACTATCTTTGAGTATATTGTAACGAGATCTGAAACTTGAATATATTTTGAGCTTACTCTATTGAAGGGCGGGGAGTAAATAGGGGTAAATAAGCAAAGCAAGTTAGTAAAAGTCCAGAAACTTGGAACTTGGTATACTATAATAAAAAAAGCTGGTCTTGAATTTCATAATATGTAATAATTTATTTGACAATTGTGGATAAATATTAATTAAAATGACAATAATTGTATAAATTGACACTTAAAAAAATTGCATGGAAATATGTATAATATGTATATGCCATAAATAAATAATTATAAACAATCACAATTTACTACAATAAATACATAACAGTAATATACTGTTACACAAACATTAATAACCAGTAGTAAGATCCTTTAGCCTTGGCAATAAACTCTTCGCGCTAGAGCTTAGCTCCATTATTCTATTATCAGCTAAATTCAGTTTCTCTAGCTCAGGCAGCTTTCTAAAAACTTCATCGTCTATATTTTCAAGAAGATTTTTACTCAGATCGAGGCTTTTAATCGGCACACCTTCGAAAGCTCCTACCTCTAATCTGTGGATTTTGTTGTTGCTGATATTCAAGGCGTCAATGGGTGCATTGTGAAATACGTCTTTGGTAATCTCTGTTAATTCGTTATCTGCCAAAATAATTAAATCTACTTTCTTCATCCCTGTAAATGCCCCTGGCTCGATTTTGCCTAATCCATTTTTGTCTAAATATAAAGAGCTGATAGTACAATCTGGAAATATATTTTTCTTAAGCTCCTTTATTTTATTACCTGTTAGATTTATAGTAGAGATGTCGCAGTTTTTAAACGATTCTGGTTCAATGACTGATATTTCGTTCTCTTCTAAATTTAAAATATGTAGGCACTTCAAATTACTGAACATACCCGTTTCTATTTCTGTTAATTTATTTTTTGACAAAATAACCGTATTCAATTTAGGCAAGTCATTGAATACGCCCTCTTCAATATTTGTTATTAAATTTTCTGATAGGTCTATCATCTCAAGTGGTATGGTGTTGAAAACGCCCTTTGGTATTTCTGTGATTTTGTTTTTATTTAAATGGATCCGTCGCAGTTGAAGCGAGTTCTTGAATAAGTCTTTTTCTAGTTTTAATATCTTGTTTCTTTCTAAAAAGAGGTCAATGATTGTGGGTATATCACTAAAAATATTAGAAATCGTTTCTAACTCGTTGTCCTTCAACCCAAGACAATTTAAGCGCTTTATTGCTTTAAAAGATGCTGGTTCAATGTTACTTATTTTATTGTTGTCTATTAGCAAGACCTTAATTGATGCATCCTTGAAAGAATTATTCTTTATTTTTTCCAACTGATTACAATTAAGGTTGAGCCAATCTATCATGGAGCCTGCAAATGCTTCATTGTGTATACATCTTATGCTATTACTTTCTAGTTTTAAAGCAGTCAATTTCAAGTTGTTAAAAATTCCTCTGTCAACTACTTCTAATTTATTGTTATCCAAATTCAGTTCATCTACATCAATACTGCGAAAAGCGCTTTGTTCTATTTCGTATAAGTTGCACCAATTTATAATGATTCTTTTAACATAAAGCTCACTCATAGAATCATCATAAAGAATTGGCAAAGGTTGATCTATTATACTAATCGTATCATAGTCATGCCTGTCAGGTAAATTTTCTTGCAGGTTAGTTGAGGTTGGAATAATCGTTGAGAATAATACCACATCACGGTGTATAGTTTTACCATCGTGTTCAATCTGCATATTTCTTGATCCTTTTATTTCGACATTTTGAAATGTCACTTTTGCCTCTGTCATGTTGTTCTTGGTTGAAGTGTATTTCTGTGTAAGTTTCCTTCTGTAAAAGATAAAACACATACAGTGAACAGAAATAATTAGACCGGTACAAATAGATGATCTAATTTCAGGCCCGGACTGAATTTTCCGGTCCTTACTCTAACCACAAACCGGCCCTCACGCATCTTAATTTTTTTCTCGCAGATACATTAAGTAAAATATGCTTATCTCCTTATCAGTAAAATGAGTTTTTTTTTGTACGAAATATTTTATTATATTAAAAGTTTTTCAAAGACTCGCTCCTAGTGGCGAAGTCATTTATAACACTCTGTACAATAATCTCGAAAAGACTGACTGGGACTTCTTAAACATAAAGAACGTAAACCTAAACCGAAAGTTCGAAAGATTGTTAATGATACTTGTAAATGAAATAAAGGCAGCTTTTCCATAAAAAAAAACTACTCAAAATAAATATAAAACAGAATGGTTTAATAACGGATTGAGCGATGTGCTGGAAAAATTAAATATGATTAGGGAACTACATGTGCAAAAACAGAATAATACTAATATTTTAGCTGAATATTAAAGCTACCGTAAAGGGTATAGAACAAAAATTAAAGAAGCTAAAAAAGTGGCTAGTGACAGATATATATTAAATTGCAGTAATGTGGCAAATGGTACATGGAATATAATAAATAACAAGCGTGAAGGTAACCTAACAAAAACCGAAAGTTTTTCTGACCAACTCCACCCCAATGATCTTAACCTATTCTTTGTAAATATCCAGAACGAAATCACAGCAAATATTCCCCATACAAATATTGATCAAGTGAGCCTATTAGACTCGTTTACAAACAAAAATCATCCTAACTTCCAGTTTGACGAAATCACATTAGTTGAAATGAGGGATACAATTTATTCTATAAAAAACAAGCCTAGCAGAGACTATTATGAAACAAATATAAAAATTATAAAATATGTGAAAGATATACTTATTGGCTCTCTCACTAAACTATTTAACTTATGTATAAAGGAAAGCGTGTTTCCCGATTGCCTAAAAACATCAAAAGTCATCTCAGTGTACAAGAAGGGTCCAATATCGATCATACCCGTTCTTGGGAACATTTTTGATAAGTTATATACAAGATTCATGTACTATTTTGAATCTAATAGCTGTTTGTCGTAAGGCATTTTGCTTTCGGATCGAGGAAATCCACGTCAGATGCCATAAATCAGTCATTGAAACATATTATAGAAGCATTTGAAAACAAAAACTATGCCGTCTGCACTTTTTGTGATCTTTCAAAGGTGTTCGACTGTATTCGACATAACATAGAATCTACTAATAAGCTACCTTGAAAACAGAAAACAAGTTACTGTATACAGTGGTGTTGCATCGTCAATAAATAAAACGTATCATGGAGTACCACAGGGGTCCGTCCTCAGACCGTTGTTATTCTGGATATACGTCAACGATTTGCCTCAGTATGTATCACATGCCAGCTTTGTATTATTTGCTGATGATGCAACCAAATAAATACCCACAAAAACATGGTAGACTTAGAAAATATTATGCGACGAACACAGTCGAGTACTTCTGAATGGTTCCAATCGAACATGTGCTTAAACACTAGCAAAACTGAAAATATAGTATTTTCCACTCGTGGTTTCGGAAACCATCAAAACTCAGATAAGGTTAAATTTTTAGACGTGGTTCTTCATCCCAAACTCTGCTGGGACCAACATGTCGATTATGTTTCAAAAAAACTATCTAAGTGCATATATATATGATAATCAACTTAGTCAGGGAGGTGTCCCTTAATGTCGTGAAAAGACACAAATTCAAAGAACTCAATATATTAACTGTGCCAGCTTTTTACATATACACGTGCTTACTTTATGTAAGGCTAAATTTAAATGATTATACCAGTCATCTGATCGTGCATGATCACGGCACAAGGTCGAGAAACAACATAGTACTGAAATACTTGAGATTAAAAAGACAGAAACGGACTTAATTATTATGGTCCCGCCTTCTTCAACACGCTGCCATCTCATATTACCTCTCTCCCAGAGCAATCACCTGCCCTCCACATAAAGAATTTGCTAATAGAAGGAACTTTCTACTTCTTCCCGGAATTTTTGGCGACTGACCTTTCAAATGAAACCCAACACATGTAACACACCAATTATGTTTGTTTGCGAAGGCGTTTATTATTATTTATTTGTCAGTGTAATTTACAAACTTTAATGTAACTATGTTTTTTTTACTTTTATCTCATAACTGCAATGTGACTCATGTAGAACTGTAATGTTGATAACATCAATAAATTATTTCTATTTCTATTTCTATAATATTTACTGTTTCTATATTTACAATAATGTTCTTTTCTACTGACATCAGAAGTAGAGCATCAACGTGCTCTTGTGTAAGACAACTTCTAAGCCTGTTTCGAACAAATTTTAATTTCGAGAAAGTTCTTTCATAAGAGACTTGGGTGCATGACAAAGTTAAAACATATTTATAAACAACCGTTTACAATTTAAATTGGAGTAAAACTTTACACAACGCAATTTTTGCATGTTTGGCAATTAGTCACCCTGAGATCTTAGGAATCCTCTTCCTTTGATTTTGATTTACTCTCTTCATTCACCGAGATCACTTTTATCTCGCTCCATTTGCTTGCAAAATCTCAGCTCACTTTGAATATCTGCTGAGGTTACACTCACAAAACTGTCACAGTGATTTGTTATTTGATCAGCACATGGGCGTAATTTCAGCTTTTTAACTGGGGTGGCAAGGCGTACCGGGTCCAGGGTCTGGGGAGTATGGAATGCCCCCTCGCGTAAGGGGGATCCAGGGTCCTTCCCCGAGAAATTTAAAAAAAATTGCATTAAATTGTTGATTTTTTAAGCTTTTTCAGATTATTTTCACCAAAAATATTCATTATTAATTAATAACCAAACTATTTGTAATTTGTAAAGTAGATATCGTTTACACAAAACCCAAGAGTAGGCCTATTTTTAATTGATTAAGTGTTCTGCCTGATCTTTTATCATGTAAGTAAAAATGAAGCAAACATCATACAAAAAACAAAGCTTTATTCAACTTTTACTCAATGTCATCATCACAAGTTATTTTTATACAAAATGAAGTCTTCTCTTTTGGCTTGAATTAAAGTCATCAATTACTTTGGAAATGTCTATATCAACACTCCTCTGTAAAGACTACAGCGTGGCCCACCCCACCCCTGTTGTGGCAACGGTGTTGCCACTTCCAGATGCGACGTCGCTCATTCTCGTTCTTTACGCATCCGTTTTATTACGTCACGCCTGCTACTCACTATTTCTATTTAACATTACAATATACAAGTTCTAATAAACATTTTATTTTTCTGCTCTAAATAAGGCTTGATTGATAATGAATCAAGAAAGTGCCTTGCTTGTAAAATTTTATTTTATAATTATTTGTAAATTATTGATATATTTGCTTCAAAATTCTGGGGTGGCAAAATACTGGATTGGATAATTCTGGGAGTGGCAACTGCCAGCCCCGAATTACGCCACTGGATCTGCGATATTTTGAAATTAATCCTCTGGTAAACTATTTTATGTCCTGCGAATCTATTATCTAAAATTTGCAAAGCATTGTCATAAATAATATTATAAACCAATATTTATATTTTTTTTCTGGATCAGCAATGACATTCGTCAATACTATTTTCATCAGGAATTTTTCTCTTATGATTCGTCTTCAGCAAAACTGGTTGTAAAATACGACAAATATAACAATACAGACCAAAACCCCTCGAGTCCGTTTTGAGCGTGGCAATGGTTTATTCACCATTTTGAATGCCATGATAGGATTCATTCTGTTTGTCTGAAGATATTTGGATAATGGATTGAAAACTCCTCAACAAAATTCAGAATTGTAGATGTAGAATTCGCATTAAAGCGGACATCGTTTGGAAAATTGGATGAATTAACCATTTTTTCTAGAGTGAATATAATCTCTATAAAGGATGCAGTTTCTGGTTTATTATAATGTCCAAACATTTTCGTTAAAGCTTTATCCTTTGCCCACCAATGAATTTCTCCAATTGAGGACCAGTTGCGATAGTGTTCCAAATTGCTAACCATTTATAAGATTCGCAAATGAAAACTGCACATTGGTTGATGATACCACATAGTGAAATTGCTTCAACGCAAATGCTGGTGGCATCCAAATATGTTAATAGAAACAGAATAATAAATACATTCACTTTAGTGTGAATGTAGTATACGAAACAATTCATATAGCGGTAGAATTATACTGTCAATTTGAAAATTGAGCCTAAAGGGTTGCTACCAGGATGAATAATTACAAAGCCTGATGTGATAGAATAAGAGCCGAGACCTTGCTTGTATATTGGAAACGATATCCGTATACAAATATAGTTAGGCAAATATGTTATGCGGTTGCCTCAAACGAAAGTAGTCGACTGTTTACCTGGCTCACTATTACAAGTCCCTTATAAACTCTTGGTTCATTCTTAATATTGCCAGTAGCATAGCCGTAGGTTAAATGATATTTATATAATTTTAATAAAATATTAATGGAGTCCATTAAAATAACATGATTTGTTATAAATAAATAATTTACATGATTAATATAAAGTAGTAAAGCAATATTTACAATAATTAAAAAGTGATTCTAAAATTGTCGGTCGACTCTCATGACCATCTCTGGTGTTATGAAGTATTCCTCTGTCGGTCTTTATGATTTTCCAACTGACTTTGAATATCCTATAAATGTAAATAGTTAAGGCCGACTCCATTTCTTTAAACATCTTTGTTCTTACCTTTATATTAATATTCCCATTCCGGAACATACCTCCAATGTTACGACACTGTACTGCTTCATTATCCCACTTTTTATTTTTTTTGCCTCGTTCTTTTTTAACGCCACCTTTTGTTTGTTTATTCAGTTCTACTTTTTAAATTTGAAGTAGCGCAGCAGGCAGCAATATCGGATAAACACTCCAATGACTAATATCAGAAATAATTGAAATAAATTGAGTAAATTTGTAAAATTCAAAATAGATATGCAGCGGATGTAAACAAATACACACGTGCACACTAATTTTGCATTCGTAAAAGTATTTGTCATTTTATTTTGGAAAACCGGTCCGCACAGTGGTCATTTTTATTAGTCCAAATTTCGAATCCATTCCAGTACAAAAGTTATTAACATATCTTAGTAATAAATACCCTAAAGTAAATACTTAGTTCTGAGAATTTTACTGCACCGTTCCTTCATATTTTTATAATGATCGGTTCATTAGGGATTACGGACTGATGCAGGTCAGGTAAAATTCAGTTTATGATTAGACATTGTTGAGTAAAGGTGTTTTAAATATGGTATTGTGCTGATGTTATTCCGTGTCATGGAAAATGTACAACAAGGTATGTAGATTTGTTTCATGTTGACTCATGTTTTGTCGTTTTAAGAACCATAATTACCTATTATTACTTTATAATTTTATGAAAAAAAAGCTGCATTCATCTACATTTCTAATCATGATTTTACTTTTTTGTTACTCATGCTATATGGCGGAGAAGTCTCAGAGGTGTTTTTAATGGAATATGACAAAAAAGAAAAAATAATAGGATGTATCTACATGTCCTGAATCGTCTTGGTGTACAACATTGTAGAGCAACTTTAGAACAGGCAATGAAAGATGGCATAAAAATTGTAGGAGTAAGGTCAAGAATTTAGAAACTAATGGTTCCTGGTTGGATGGGGAAATTAATTTTAGTGAACTGGAAGAGTTGATAGAGGACACGCCTAAACAACCGTCAAATTCCAAATCATCTGCCAAGAAAATTGTTTGTGATGATAGTGATAGCCACAAATTTTTTTGCTTGCCTATTTTTATTTTTATTACCGCTGATATACCGGGTGAGTCACGAATTGCGCTCGCCCCGATATTTCCTAAAATATTTGGAATAGAAAATTGAAATTTGGAGGCCATATTACACGAATAAAATGCCATCTTTTCAATAAAAAATCAAGTTTGGTGCACATCCGGTTTGACCGGAAATGCCCACAACTTTCGATTTTTAAATGGAACACCCTATATATTTTTACATTTTTGGAATCTAGAGGAAATTTTGAATACAATACATCCATTTTGGTCACTTTTTGATAAATATTAAAAATTTTATTAAAAAATCTATTTCTGAATCCAGTGTGCTGTGGTGCCCAAAATATATTTTAGTTTGTGTGCTACGTTACTATAAAAATAAAAAGAGCAATATGATTGCTTTACTTAATTCTCTAGAGGCGTTTAAAATTTTTAAATGTGATTTTTACCCACTAACTCGGTTTTTTTAAATGGGAATTTAATCATTCACCAACATTTTTAAATACCTCATTTTCATACGAATCTAATGATACCAAAATTTTGAAAATCCGCTCAGAAGTATTTGAGATTTCAGCCAAAATACAATGCAACCAAGCTTTTAGAAACATGCGGCTAATAGATAATAGATTAGTGGGCTTTGGAAACTAAAATGGCACATTTCTGTGTAAATCTGGTAACCTAATAACATTGGAAAAATCATAGTAGCCATTGAATGTAATAAAACAATATCAGCTGTCAGACAGACTCGTGTAGTTATAGGCAATCTTGAGCTATCAAACATTTAATAATTGTGAGCGCAAAGAACGTTACAATTAAGTTTAGCATAGGTATGTGGAGGTAAACACAATTACATCCACAAGGACATTTGCAATAGAATGCGACATCAGTTCGGTTTTCAGAGTTTTATTTAAATGAACATAAATATCGGGCCTATAAATAAATAAAAATCAATTCCGTTTGAACAATTAAACTTAAACTAGGTAACAGTAGGTATCTATAAAATAATTAATATAATTAAACGATAAATTGACATTTATAGATATTGTTCAAAATGTCCACCATTTTTTTCTATACACAATTCGGCTCTGCGTACAGTTGCTTGAATGGCTCTACGCAATTCAGCCGGCGTTATTTCATTAAGAGCCCGTACAACTTTATTTTGCAGCTCTTCACGGGTATTTGAAGAAGTTTTATAAACTTTATTTTTGAGAGTGCCCGATAGAAAATAGTCGAGGGGTGTTAAGTCAGGTGACCTAGGAGGCCACCTGATATGACCTTGATTTGCGATAAGGCGTTCACCATGCAAGTTGTTTAAATATTCCATCACTCTTCTGGAATTATGTGGGGGAGCACCATCTTGTTGGAAAAACAGATTTTGTAAATAGGCAAGAGGAAGTAAGTCAAGAAATTCTGCTGTCTGGTTTTGTAAAAAGAATAAATACCGTTCGCCACTAAGTGTTCCATCAAAAAATATGGGTCCAATTATTCGATCTCCCAGTACTCCAAGCCAACAGTTAAACCCAAATCTTTCCTGAATATTCCCCCGCCCTACCAACCTCGGATTTTCTTGAGCCCAGTACCTAGTATTATTTCTGTTAAACATACCTTGGTTCGTAAATCTACTTTCATCTGAATATAAAATATGAGAAGGAAAACCTGGGTTTTGTTGTACTGCATTTAAGAACCAGTTGCGATATACTAGCCTCCTGTCGTTATCATCTCCATAAAGATGTTGGTGTATTTGGTATTTATAAGACCGAAACTTATGTTTCTTTAAAATTCTGCAAACCGAAGACTGACTAATGTCGCATTCCATTGACAATTTCCTTGTTGATGTTGTTGGGTATACCATCACAAATCCTAATACATCAATTTCTTTGTCCTCACTTACAATCAATGTTTGATGGTCATCTTGTTGATTGGGTTCGTTTCTTAATTCTTGTTCCACTCTGGCAAACAAGTGTCTGCTTGAATGACGTCTGTTGGGATATCGTTGCTGATACAGTTCTGCAGCTGCAGTTGAATTTTTGAGACGCTCTCCATATATCAGTAATATATCGACCTTTTCATTTCTACTAAAATTATTCATTTTCTTTAATTTTTACTCAAAGAGATTTCCGCAACGCTTTATTTTGTATCTGTCTGACAGCTGATATTGTTTTATAACATTCAATGGCTACTATGATTTTTCCAATGTTATTAGGTTACCAGATTTACACAGAAATGTGCCATTTTAGTTTCCAAACCCCTTAATCTATTATCTATTAGCCGCATGTTTCTAAAAGCTTGGTTGCATTGTATTTTGGCTGAAATCTCAAATATTTCTGAGCGGATTTTCAAAATTTTGGTATCATTAGATTCGTATGAAAATGAGGTATTTAAAAATGTTGGTGAACGATTAAATTCCCATTTAAAAAAACCGAGTTAGTGGGTAAAAATGACATTTAAAAATTTTAAACGCCTCTAGAGAATTAAGTAATGCAATCATATTGCTCTTTTTATTTTTATAGTAACGTAGCACACAAACTAAAATATATTTTGGGCACCACAGCACTCTGGATTCAGAAATAGATTTTTTAATGAAATTTTTAATGTTTATTAAAAAGTGACCAAAATGGATGTATTGTATTCAAAATTTCCTCTAGATTCCAAAAATGTAAAAATATATAGGGTGTTCCATTTAAAAATCGAAAGTTGTGGGCATTTCTGGTCAAACCGGATGTGCACCAAACTTGATTTTTTGTTGAAAAGATGGCATTTTAGTCGTGTAATAAGGCCTCCTAATTTCAATTTTCCATTCCCAATATTTTAGGAAATATCGGGGCGAGCGCAATTAGTGACTCACCCGGTATAGTCTAGGTGTCCGCGTACAAAAAATGAATTTATACATATCCTCTTGTAACTTCTTGTATGGCTTAAATGCGCCTAATCTACAAATTTTTTCCTCTGCGAAAATTTTCGCGTACTGAAAAATCGGGAAATCTATTTTGTCGGACAATTTGAAAATTGGATTCTACATATTACTATTAAACAATCTTTAAAAAATGCTGGTTATCAGTAAATTTGTAAAAGTTGTTAATTCGGAATTTTTATAAAGATTCGGAATTTTTACTTAAAATTAAAGAGTTGTTAACCATTTTGCACCAAAAACAGAAAACAGATAAACGAAATAATTTCGTCCGCCTAGAAATATAACAGTGTCCGCTGCACGCCTTCAAAAACCATCCGTGACTGTCACGTTGCTTCGTGAGCGCATCTCCATAAGACTTGATGGACTTCGAGGTAGGTGACAAAACAGTTGCGTGACAAAAGTCACCCGTGCGCGCCTAGCCTAAGACTCGATGGACTCCGAGGTAGGTGACAAAACAGTTGCGTGACAAAAGTCACCCGTGCGCGCCTAGCCTTATACTCTTTCTTATGCTATTGGGCACGCATGCAGTCGATTTTTTTGCCTTCTGAGACCGTTTTCTTTCTAATTCTTTCTCTCAACGGTTGTACCTATATTATAGAGATATATTATGGAAGGTATTTAATATATAATTATTCAGTTCTTCGTAGTATGATTAATAAAAGTAATATTTATAAAACATGAAATGCAGCAAATAATTTGGTGTAATTTAGCAGGCATATCAATAGGACGAATCTATAGGACTTCGACCTAGAGCAGGATAGTTGCATCTGGTATTTTCAATACGCTTAAGATACTTGTGAAAGATGTAAGATCTGTGAATTTTTTTATTCTAAATCTAAACTTTCTAGCTCTGGGCACTTCATATTCCCGAACATACCGGTTTTAACTTCCATTCATTTATTTCTTGACAAAATAATGTGAAACAACCTAGGAAAATTATCAAAGAAGGGACACTTTTTCGATATTTGTTATTAAATTTTCCGGTAGGTCTATCAGCTGAAGTGGTAAAAGTGTTGAAAACGCCTTTCGGAATTTCTGTAATTTTGTTATTAGTTAAAAAGATTCATGCCAGGTTAAGCGAGTTCCTGAGTAAGTCTTTTTCTAGTTTTACTATCTCATTTCCTTCTAAATAGAAGTCAATGGTTGTAGGTATATCGTTAAAAATATTAGAAATTGTTCTTATCTCGTTGTCCCTTAATTCAACACGTTCTAAGTGCTTTATTGCTTTAAAATATTGTGGTTCTATGTTCTAATTTATTGTTATTCAAATTCACTTCACGTGCCACAATATTGTGAAAAGCGCCTTGTTCTATTTCATGTAAACCGCAGTAATTTATTTTGACATTTGAAATGTAAAGCTCACTCATAGAATTTTCATAAAGATTTGGTAAACGTTGATCTTTGATACTAATCGTATTATAGTCCTTCCTCTGAGGTAAGTTTTCCTGCAGGCTGTTTGAGGCTGAAATTTTCATTGTAAATATTAGCACACCATTCTGTTCATTCTGCTTAGACATTAGTCCTTTTATTTCGACATCTCGAAATATCACTTTTGCCTTTGCCATGTTTTTTCTAGTTTGATGTGTTCCTGCGTTAGTTTTCTTCTGCAAAAGATAAAACACAGTGAGCGGGCATAATTAGACCAGTACAACAATTTGATGGTCTCCCATAATAGATGCCTAGTTTCAAAACTCACATTATCCTATTTCTGTAAAAACTGAGTATGTAGGCTCACACACAATCCTCAAAAGGTGCACGTTAGGGCTGATATCATTAACAATAAAATTATTGGTTCTTATATTTTTGAAGGCACATTTAAAGGTGATGGGTATCTAGACTTTTTAACGCACTTTTCAGTTCCTACATTAAAACTGCCTTCTCTAATGCTAATTATACAAATGAAATAAACAGTTATATTTGGTACGAACAAGATGGAGCTCCACCGCTTTATTAACCCGCAGTAGGAAATTATTTAAACAAGACGTGGAACATTGAATGGCTACTTCGGTCTCTCGATTTGACCCCTCTTGATTACTTTTTGTGGGGCTACTTAAAATTAAAAGTGTATGTTAATCAACCAGACAATATTGCAGATTTAAAAAAATAGAAAAGAAGACGTATTTTCTGACACTGTGTATCTAATGGCTAGATGCGAA
Source organism: Stenurella melanura (assembly GCA_963583905.1). Classification (NCBI taxonomy): domain Eukaryota; kingdom Metazoa; phylum Arthropoda; class Insecta; order Coleoptera; family Cerambycidae; genus Stenurella; species Stenurella melanura. Next base: position 171,885,630 of record OY757310.1, on the reverse strand, counting down.
TGCCTCAAACGACTATAAAAAAGAAAATCAATTTTCGGGTATTATGACCATGAAAACTTTTGATCAACGAGTCGTAAACTATTACTAAATTTTTAGCCAATTCAACCACTTTCTATAGTAAGGAATGTTGAGGGTCCTCTCTCCGCCTATTCATGAAATTGATTTTGTTTAGTACTGTACAAAAATAAGTCTCAATAATGCAAAAGTGTGAACCAGGTCCCTTAACGATATCCCAAACTATTTCCGAGCTAATCAGTAAAATATTTGGACGTCATCCTCAGCGGGCCGTAGCCCTCTTAGGAAGCTTTTCCGGACACATATGTCAGAATTTTTATATATCCTGCATAAACAAAAAAAGTATAATGTTTCTCTGAGAGAATAAAATAACGTGCTTTGAAACTTTAAATACATAATGATTTATTTAACAGTTGCAGACTTTTGTCACTACTTTTAGATGTGAATTTCTATAATTAAAAGATCATTCAGAACCTAACTACACACTGATGCTCCATTTCGTTAAAATTATAATACATGTATAAATTGAGGCCTAACACTTAAAGAATATATATGCCTTAAATCAATAATTACAAAGAATAAAAATTCACAATGATAAACACATGATAACTTACTCTTATACAAACATTAACTAAAATAAAAAAGTGTATTTAGACATAGGAAAGTTACTCACTTCCAGTGATTATTAATAGAGTAGCACTTATCACCAATGGTAAGCTCTTTGAGCTTTGGCAATGAAGTCATAGCCCTAGAGCTTAGCTCCCTTATTTTATTATCAGCTAAATTCAGTTTCTCTAGCTCAGGCAGCTTTCTAAATACTTCATCTTCTATTTTTTCTAGAAGATTTTGACGCAGACTGAGTTGTTTAATTGGCACACCTTCGAAAGCTCCTACTTCTATTCTGTGTATTTTGTTGTTGCTAATACTCAAGGCGTAAATGGGTACATTGTGAAACATGCCTTTGGTAATCTCTGTTAATTCATTATCTTCCAAATCAATTAATTCTACCTCCTTCATCCCTGTAAATGCTTCTGGTTCGATGTTGATTAATCCATTTTCGTTTAAATATAAAGAGCCGACCGTACAACCTGGAAATACATTTCTCTTAAGCTCCTTTATTTTATTAAGTTGTAGGTTTATAGTACCAATATCACAATTTTTAAACGATTCTGGTTCTAGGTGAGAAATTTCGTTCCTATCTAAATTTAACTCATTTTGGCATTTCATATTCCCGAACACACCGGCTTTAACTTCCGTTAATTTATTTCTTGTCAAACTAACGGAAGTCAAGTTAGGAAAGTTATCAAATGCGCCTTCTTCGATATTTGTTATTAAATTATCTGATAAGTCTATCATCTCAAGTGGTAACGTGTTGAAAACGCCTTTCGGAATCTCCGTGATTTTGTTATCACTTAAATAGATCCATGCCAGGTTAAGCGAGTTCCTAAATAAGTCTTTTTCTAATTTTGCTATCTCGTTTCCTTCTAAAGAGAGGTCAACTATTGTAGGTAAATTATTAAAAATATTAGAAATTATTCTTATCTCGTTGTTCCTTAACACAATACTATATAAGCTCGTAATTGCTCTAAAAGCTTTTGGTTCAATGTTACTTATTTTATTGTTACATATTTTCAATTCTTCAATTGATGCATCCTTAAAATAATTATTCTTTATTTCTCTCAACTGATTGCCATCAAGATTGAGCGAATCTGTCATGCAGCCGGCAAAGGCCCCATTTTTGATACGTCTTATACTATTGTCTTCTAATTTTAAAGCCTTTAATTTCACATTGTTAAAAATTCCTCTGCTAATTTCTTTCAATTTGTTACTATTCAAATTCAGTTCATCTGCCACAATATTGTGAAAAGCTCCTTGTTCTATTTCATATAAACCGCAGGAATTTATTCTGACATTTGAAATGTAAAGCTCACTCATAGAATTTTCATAAAGATTTGGTAAACGTTGATTTTCGATCCTAATCGTATTATAATCCTTCCTCTGAGGTAAATTTTCCTGCAGGCTGTTTGAAGATGAAATTTTCGTCGTGAATATTAGCACACCATCGTGTTCATTCTGCTTACACATTAGTCCTTTTATTTCGACATTTCGAAATGTCACTTTTGCTTTTGCCATGTTTTTCTAGATTGAAATGTGTTCCCGCGTTAGTTTCCTTCTGCAAAAAGATAAAACACGTACAGTGGACGGACATAATTAGACCAGTACAATTAGATGGTCTCCCATAGGTGCCTAGTTTCAAAACTCACATTCTCCAATTTCCGTAAAAACTGAGTTATTGGTACTATCTTCTATAGAAAATGGAAAGTTGCCCGACGGTGGCGTAGAATTATTGCAGAAGTCGCATTTCCCCTTATAAATTTTATGCTAAAATTTTATGTTTACTGCAAAATTCCACTAATACTTTCTTAAATGAAAATCTAGAATTTAATGTTAATATCTCTGCATCGAAATTCTCTAAATATAAACGTTTCAAAAAAATGTTTTCAAATATTTACTGCAAAACTCACATTCTCCGAATAAAAATCGAAAATATCTAAGTAATTTTCGTGTGCAGTAATCCAAAGTTAATTTTATTCTTCAATCTTTAGCTTTAAATAATTGTTTAAATTAGTAATTTAGACAGTTTCACGATTTCCCAAAAGTGGTTTATGGTGGAGAATGCAAGTTTTGCGCCTAGTAGCCTTTGCATTGCAAAAGGGTCCATATACAGATTCAGAAAATGTTGGTTTTGGTATTGCACTAGTCTCAGCCCACAATAAAGGTATCCACCACTGACAGAGCTGCCCACGCACATGTGGTGCAGAATGAGGTGGCTCGATGTTATACGATATAATTGAATAGTTGCTTCGCTCTCGCTTGCTTTCTTTGCCATACCAAAACGAACACTTTTCGAATCTGTATGCATGGAATATAGATTGTGGAAGCCGTTAGGTACTTTGTAATAGTTAATCATAACGATATAAGTAAGGACTCTGCTTTGTTTCTATCACAGAATTCATTATAACATACACTTACTGCAGTTTCGTTACTTTAACGTACCATATTCAAACGTTGATTTAAATGAATGAATTTACAAAGGGTGGTGTATATTTATACTAAGTAATAATTACACTATTCTAGTTACTAAGTGAGCAGATCTTAGAAAAACAATAAATATTAAGAAATTTAAATAAGTAGAAAATTATGAAAGTCAGTAATAAATAAGGTGAGTTTACTTTATAATTATAAGAGATTATAAGGGATAAACCATTGTTTAAAAGTGGCGATAAAAATCTGGTATCAAATTATCGTCCTATATTTTTAATTACAAACTTAACAAAACTATTTGAAAAAGTTATTAAAATTAAATTAATAAAATATTTAAATAAATACAATTTGATATCAGATAAACAATTTGGATTCAGGGAGGGTAATTGCACCCAGGTTGCCATTTCTTTTTCACCGGCAACATTTACAAGGCATTAGATAAAAGCAAAGCAACGCTTTGTGTATTCTTAGATCTAGCCAAGGTCTTTGACACTGTCAGCCATGTCCAGCTGTTGGATCATTGTGGAGTTAGGGGAAAGGTGCATGATTTGACCAGTTATCTGAGTGATAGAAAACAATTTGTTAAAATTAATGACAGTATCAGCAATTACAGAGTTGTTCAATACGGTGTACCCCAAGGAACCGTGTTATGTCCAGTTCTTTTTATTATTTATATTATCATTTATTAAGCATTCATAGCTCTGGCAAAATAATTAGTTTTGCAGATGATAAGGCAATCTTTTATGAAGCACCATCTTGGACCGATCTAAAAGTAAAAGTAGAAAATGATTTAAAAAATTTATAAATTGGTTTGATCATTAACTGTTGACTATTAACTATAAAAAAACTACTTATGTTCCTTTCAACTGTATCAAAAGTAATTTACCTGGCTATGATAAACTTGATATGTATTTCAATAGTAGTTCCAGTTTTACTAAATATTTAGGGGTCTACATAGATAAAATGGGATATACATATTAATTCTGTAACCAAAACACTTAGAAGCATAATATATAAATTTAAATTCTTAAATAAAATATTGGACATAAAGCAAATGAAATTCATATACCATGCACTAGTAGAGTCGGGACTATCTTATGGAATCTTGGGATGGGGTGGTGCTTTGAATATTCATATGAAAATGCTTGAAATAACACAAAAGAAATTTTTAAAAATAATGTTGAATAAAATACTAACGTATCCGACTAACCTACTTTTTACAGAATGCAGACTCTTTGATGTTAGTCAAATATATTTTTTTCAGATTATCGTTAACCAATACAAAAATAACAATAATTTGGAGTTACTCAGCTATACATATACAACAAGGAGTAAAACTAATTTACAACCAAAATTCCTCTAAAACTATAGGTCAAAGAATCTTTCTTTCGCCTCGCCTTTATAATATCTTGCCAACTGATATAAAACAGTCTAATTCATTAAAACATTTTAAATATAAATGCAAAATGTATACTTTAAACTTGGACAGAGATTTTATCCATTGCCTGATCAACATAAAAAAGAATTAAGAAAAAAAATTAAAAGTAATAGTCATGTTCGCATTTAGATGCATTTAGATGTATTTTCAGAAATACTTTCAACAGTTATACTACATGTCTTGATCTTATATATAATAAGAAAACACACAAATTCATTATCTATGAATAGATGAATCCTCGTACAAATTAATTTTTGTTGATTCTTTTTCTGTTTATTTATAAATATTACTTTACTGTAGTGTTTCTTCTGAATTACTTATAATATGTAAGTTATTTAAGTATAGTTCTGTATTTATGTATCTACATATCTACTTACTCAAATTTTCAGAAATGTGTATTTTTATATTATAAATAAACATATTATTATTATTATTTTTATATAGTTTCCAGAAATTTTGTTGGATTTGATAATTTCTATTGATTCTAATAAATTTTATTTAAAATCTTTGTCTTTCACGTGTAATATGTTTGAATCATTTATGTTAGGAAATTTGTGTCTTGTTTCTAAAATATGATGTGCAATGGTTGAGTTTTCAGAAAATTCAAACAACGTAAATGTTCTTCGTTCGAATGAACGACCAGTTTGACTTATATTTTTTTTTAGAAAATCAGTTTTATCCTTCGCATTATACAAAATATTGTACAATTTCAACGCTGGTTTAAAATTGATTTTCAGATTACGTGCTGAGAAGATACTACCAATTTTATCAAATATGTCTTCATAGTACCATTGATTAATTTATTAAAATTCTTAAATAAATTTGTCTATTTCTTATTATAAGCTATTCAATCAGACCGGTCGCAGCTTTTACTTTCCAAACCCCCACAGACTTCAATTTTAAGAGGAATTTTGCAGTGCGAGCTCTCTGCCAAATGTATTGAATTGAATGGAGATTTAGTTCAAATAACCAACATTTAAAATGTATGGCACTATTAGGTCAATTCTTTTATTTTTTCTTGTTTGTTTGTTTATGGTCTCTTATGTTATTTTATTTCAAATCTGTTAATTTCTGAAATTGTTGCTAAATTAGTAAATTATTAATTTTGATTATAATTTTTTAATTGATGTAACAAAAGAATTTATAAAGTTTTTGTTAAGAGAAATTCTTAATTGTAATGTACATGTTAACTGATTTTAATAAAAGATGTACAGTTTATTTATAAATATAATTAATCTATAATTTTCTACGAAATTCTAATCACGATGCGGATGTGTTAACAAAACAAGAAATCAGAAGGAGGTTTGTGAAATGTTTAATAATAAATACCCTGGTCACCACGTATCACAGCCCATAGTAAGTAAAATAGTAAACAATATTCGTGAAACTGAACATGTAAAAAATATTCAAAAATCAGGTAGAACTCCTCGATTTGATTAGGGAAAACAATGATTAACAGAATACTAGATATGCAGGATATAAACAAAATTGTTTTTTCTGATGAAACGACATTTCGATTAAACGGAACGGTAAACCACCAGAACTGTCGATATTTATTTTGAGCAGAGAAAATCCTCATCGGACGATGTAGGCTCACACGCAATCCTCAAAAGGCGTACGTTAGGGCTGGCATCATTAATAATAATCAAATTATTGGTCCTTTTTCAAGGCACATTTAAGGATGATGTCTATTTAGGTTTTCTAACGAACTTCTTGGTGCCTATGTGGCACAAATGGGAATCATGTCTTATTGCAGGAGGTTCTCATATGGTGAGCTAGGAATTATTAATCAAGTTATGGAAAAGACGCTTACGTAAAACTATTTTTAATGCGATAACTGACTCTGATAAGACAGATATTAACGACATCATTGACATTGCAGTTCGGATTTGTCAATCATGTCAAAATTATTGCAACAGTATCTACTCCGCATTTTAATGCAGGACCTTTACCCCATTAACAGATTTAGTAACTATATTTAAAAAAATGTCTACTTAAGTTTTAGGTCAACAGGAATTGTTCACCGCCCAATTGAGTTCTATGGAAACCAAATTTTCTACAAATACTCCTGCTCTTCCAATCTCTACCACGTTTTGTGATAATTGCAGAGGTAGGAGTGTCTCTAGGAGTAGAGATGATTCCTCTATAGGAATAAAATTCGGAATCGTTCCAATATTCGTGCCAACACTCGCGGTATATTTGATCCCTTTAATAAAACAGTTTGTTACTGACATCAACTTTACAGGACCAATTTTAAATGTGGTACTTTTAATAAAGGTTTTCAAGTCAACAATCAAAAATGACTAAAAGTTAAGGATTTTGCCAATTATTTGATGTCTGTTGTCACCATAACTAACAGCAAATGTCGCCTTCTTATTTACGATAGGACTAACAATTTAAGATTTCTCATTGATACTGAAGCAGATTTATCTGTTAGTCTTTCCTTTTATTTTTAATGTTGCCGATATTGAAATGCCCATTATTGGGCTGATTTTTATCTTATTTTGGTTTAATACTTGATTTACAGTTGTCGTCATGTACCTTTCGATTTACAGAAAGCAAGTTTACTTGATAAAACAACGAGTTTATCAATAAACTATTTTCTTGCGAATGGCCCATTATTTTCTCCTAAACTATTAACATTAACGGATGAGTACAATATACTGCTTGAACAAATTCTCGATTTAATAAGTTCACCAAATTTTAATATACCTGTAAAACATTCAGTAGTACGTCATATAGTTACAGATCATTTGCCATTTTCATGACCTCGTAGTCTAGACAATATTAAATTTAAAATAGCACAAGCTGAATTTAATAATATGGTAGAGTTAGGCATATGTCGACTTTTCCCATCATCTGTTTCTTCACCCCTTCATATGTTAGCTAAAAAACAGCCCAATGACTGGCGTCCTTGCGGAGATTGTCGGCAATTGCATACTGTTACAGTTTTTGATAGGCATCTTTTACCTATCTATATCGGTAATATATGGCTGTGGCTGCAATGTCATTCGCACAACACCGATGTTTAAGAGAGAATGTCTATAAGGTCGGTAAGTACCTAATAAAAAATATTAAGTATAAACCTATACTAAAATTATGAGTATGGATAAAATAAATTATTTTGATATATAATTAATTATATATGCTTAAGGTGGCCATTTGCTAGAAAGAGATATCCGATAGGGAAATATTTATATATTTAGTATTTTCTTAGTACGCATATTAAAAAAAACTGTAAGTAGAACCCTACCAAGACTATTACGATGAATTTTCACTCAATAATTTCAGTGGTTTGCAAAATAGCTAGATTTAAATTAGAAATTATGTCAATCTTCCTATTTTGTAGTTTTAAATGTAGCTATTTTGCAAACCACTGAAATTATTGAAATTCGTAGTAATAGTCTTGTTATGGTTCTACTTAGGTAGTCTTATAGTTTTTTTTAAATATACGTATTAAGAAAAAAAAGTTATGGTCAAAAATAATAAATATTTCCCTATCGGATGTCTCTTTCTAGGGAATGGCCACCTTAAGTACGTCAAATCAATGTATAAATTATTATATTTTCCTTTTATATTCTTTTCTTTTCAACTTTTCGTTTTTCTTTTTCTCTTTATTAAAATCAGTTGTCTTCATGTACTTTTTTTAAATATTCTTTTGTATATGTTTTTAATTTTTTGTTTAGCTTTTTTGTTTTGCTTCTTTTTCTGCTTTTCTTGCTTTTTTTCTTTTTGTTAGTTTATCTTAATTATTTTAAGGATATTAACCAGGACATCAAGTTTGCCAAGGGGTCCATCATGGCATCTGCATCACAACAGTGAGCCACGGGAAGAAGAAGGATTTAAAACATAGGACAAAAACAGAGGAAATTTAAATTTCCAATATTACAATGTTTCTTAAATTTATATTTTGATTTTATTCTTTCCAATAAATTCATATAGCATTAGATATGTTTCTAAATTATTTGTCCCCAATATATAAATAAATGGCCGTGTTAAAATTTAACACGACCATTTATGCTTGTTACCTATTTCTTTCATAAATCTTGTACAGAGTTCTACCTTAAATAAAAATTTAGAATAATGTGTTCAGCATCACCTTTTTCACCGCATTCGCAGTTTTCATTTTGTGCCAAGTTAATCCTGTACTTATGGGTAGGAAATAGTCCATGGTTTATATGCAGTCTAGAGAGTGTAGAGACAAAACTTGTATTGGCAGGTGTAGCCGCGAACCAAGGTTTCTTATTTGGGCTGGGCTTGATGAATTTATAGTATATTTCTGTTACAGTTTGGATACTCTTCCCTCCATTTTATCAGCTGCCGGTTTTGTATTGCCGGCATTAGGTGTAATAAGGTAATCCTTAATTTCTCCATTACGTAATGCTTCTTTTGCGGCGTTGTCCACCACCTCATTATTTTTTATACCACAATGACTTTTCACCTATACCAAAACTACCACTTTTCCTTCTTCATCTAATGCATGTATTAATTTAAGAATATCTAGGATTATGTATCCTTTACCTCACATTCACGATTTCAACGCTCAATTATACCTATAATAATTGTGTTATCTTTTCGAAGATTGATGTTTTTACAAATAGTGGAGTAGATCTGGCATTTGAAAAACAAGTGCCTTTTAAAAAAAAATGTTCCCAACCCAATGTTCGCGCGCAAACTGAGAAAAGCCGATTTTCCATATGTTTAACAGCTCCCCCTCACCCCGCACCACCTAGATCTCGGATGCGAAAGTATCAAGGAAGTGGGGGAAGTCGCCCTCTATAAGATGAAAAAATAATGTTTGAGAAAAGGCACTTGTTTCTCACCCCCTTTTTCTGCCAGATCCACTCCACTATTGATTGATTGATTCCTTTATCCTTTCACGGGAGAGTGTGTGTGGCAGCTCACTTGCTTTCTGTAATTCTAATTCGAATTTGATGTTCGTTTTGCCTGATTGGCTCTTGCATATTTCCTAACCTCAAAAGACAACGTGAAGCAGGTAGATCATCTAAAAAATGTATGCGCTTTCGACATCTTTACATTTCACGTTTTAACTTTTCCCAGACAAAAATGACCCTCCCCCCTTTGTGCTTAATCGATTCAAAATTAAATTTTCTATCCGATGGTGGGCGGCACGATGATCTACGATTATTTATTTAGCAAGCTACAAGCTGCCAAAGTAAACTCTCAAAGTCTGAAAAAAATCAGAAGTACGTAAGGAGATGTGATAAATCGAATGGCGCCAACCAAAAGTCTATAGTTTTTTTTGCTTAAGAGACAGAGTCTCGAGAAGTGGGGGAAAAAAGATTTTCTTCTTCCGGTGAATTTGTGGGGCCCTATCTCGGAAACGAAGTACCGTAGGGATGTGTGGTTGACGTCCCTCAATCTTTCTATTCATTTTGCGTATCTCTGAATTTTTTCATAATTTTATGATTTTTCGATCGGATGCAGTTGCTCCCGAGGCGGATCCATGTCGCCGAAGAAGCGAAATCATCGGACCTTTGACATTGGAAGTGTGTATCTCCCTTAAAAATGACCATAGATCTTCGCCCACACTCGGTCTTAGCGGCCCAAAATACGTATGGAAATGGTGATCAGCTCATTAAACTTGTTTGAGATTTTTAGGGCATTCTGACGGTGTTTCTTGGAGTTAGGAAAAATGCAAGAGCCAATCGGGCAAAACGGACATCGGATTCGTGTTCAGCAGATCAAGATGCATGGGAATAAATAGGTCTGCCTTCTCGCATTCAACTTTTTACTTCCCTCGCATACCGAAGGGAAGTATTGTATTCGAGAAAAAATCACCCTCCGAGATTTTTTCGGATTCTGACGTTTCAGAACACGTAGATTACGAAAATATAGGTTTTTCAATTCCGTCAGTCTGTCTGTCTGTCTGTCTGCCTGTCTGTCTGTCTGTCTGTCTGTCTGTCTGTCTGTTGGTGCATTTACTAAAAAAACTACTTGACGAAGAACAGTCAAATTTGGTAGGTAGTTGACGCTACTGTCAGCGAAGAAATGGTAGAAATTTCACTGGAAAATATACAGGGTGGATCGTCTAAACGGAATAAATTGTGAAAAAAATTTTTTTTTGCTCAAATTTAAAATTTCCACGTTTCATGACACGCTTAACCTATTTCAGAAAAAAAAAATTTGAAAATTTTTTTCACCAATATTTTTGAAAAATTTTTTACCACTAAAATGAAATAATTTTTTTTTCTTTCTTCAAATTTAAAATTTCCACGTTTCATGGCATTCTAAGCCTGATTAAAAAAAAAAAAATTGGAATTTTTTTTACTATTTTTGAAAATTTGTTTACCACTAAAATAGACGGATTTTTTTTTTATTTCTTCAAATTTCCACGTTTCATAGCGTTTTAAATCTATTTAAAAGAAAAATTAGAAATTTTTTTAAAAACATTTTGCCACTAAGATAGAATTTTTTTTCTTTGTTCAGATTTTAACTATCCACGTTTCCATGGCATTCTAAAACTATGCAAACAAATTTAAAAATGTTTTTGAAAAATTTTCAAAAAAAATTTGAAAACATTTTTAATCTATTTATGTATCACTACTATAGAACAGACGAAAAATTTGTTTTTGCTCAAATTTAAAATATCCACGTGTCATGATATTTCAAACCAAGTTCGGAAAAAAAAAATTGTAACATTTTGTCACCAGTTTGAAAAAAAATTTAACACTAGAATGCTCAAATTTAAAAGTTTCACATTCTAAACCTAGGAATTTCAGAAAAAAACATTTTTCAAAAAGTTTTTACCACTAAAATAGATCGAATTTTTTTTTATTTTCTCAAATTTAAAATTTCCACGTTTGACATTTTAAACCTATTTCAGAAGAAAAAATTTTGAAAATTATTTTTCCATCATCTTTTGAGAAATTTTTAAAAAAATGAAATTTTTTAACCACCACTATACTTCCACTCCATTACGTGAATGTTGGATTGGAAATGTGACAGATGGCAATAATATCTGGCATATGCACCTATTATACTTTTATTGAAAAATGTACAGGGTGGTCATCCCAAGAAATAATTCAGTCATGGTGGACATTTGTAAAGGTATTTGCGCAAGCCTGGCACCTGCTATATAGTATTGAACTTTTGCTGTTGGATGAGCAATCTGTATACATTTTTCACCAAAACTTATCAAGTTTTTTTTGTAATAATAGCAGTAGCTATATTCCGATTATTATTCTCAATGTCATTTCGCTATTATTAATTTTTTAGAGTGACTGCCATGCACAAATAACGAGGGAAGTTCTGTGTAAATACCTTTACCGATTTTTTAATAATAAAAATTGAAATTATCAGAATATTATAACAAAGATGTTTGGAATATGTATTAATATATTTGAAAATATAATATAACTATGGCTGATTGTTTCTAAAGGAATCATAATAGATTATTGATTGCATATTAGTTTTATTTATTATAAAATATTGCTATAGCCTACATTAAAACTACTTTCTCCTGATGCCAATTATATAAATGAAATAGACAATTATATTTGGTACGAACAAGCTAGAGCTCCAGTGTTTGATTTCCTTACAGTGAGACATTATTTAAGCAAAGTTTTCCCTAACAGGTGTATTGGAAGACGTGGAACTGTTTAATGACCACCTCGGTCTCCCGATTTCACCCCTCTTGATTAATCTTTGTGGGGCTATTTAAAATTAAAATGTATGTTAATCAACCAGACAATATTTCAGATTTATTAAATAGGATAACAGAAGAAATTCACAGAATAGGCCCTGGGGTCATACACAATTCAAAGATGACCTTGCCTCTTGTCAAGAGGCGACTGGCGGTTATGTTGAACATTTAATTTAATTATAAAATAATTAAAAATACGTTCACATATATTGGAAATACATTCTTATTATATCTGTGACTCTGCCCTTCATTTTATGTAAAGGGTTGGGGTGGGTACAATTTTGTTTTAAAAACTTTAAAAGCAACAGATCAGTTTTTCTCCAAAACCAATCATATAACGTTTTAAAATTTTATCAGTCATTAATGCACAAAATTTAAAAAACTTCATATGCACGGTCGAAGTTATTTATCGCAAAGAAAATATTTTTTTATCATATTCTTAAGGCGCCAAGAGACAAGAAATTGGCGATTTTTCAATTTTCAAAAATTAATAACATTGAAAATATCAACTATACGAAAAAAAGTTGTCGAGCATTTCTTGTTGGAAATCAGGCAAAAAATATTTAAGGTAGTTATATCGCAATTCACATAGCATTCTGATAAAATTTGAACTCTATTTACCGTTCTGTTTATACTTGGCGGGGATATTTGAAAATACTTTGCATTTATTATGCTCTTCCCAATTACAAAAAAATATATATTGCATTTGATCGGCACATTTCTAAAGCCGGTAATATTGCTTGTAGAGAAAAAAAATTCATATCACTGTGTTGGTGATCGAGTTCTGAACAACTTTCAAAATGTCCGTCCGTTCGTTTCTCTGGCCGTTTGTCTGGCCGTCCGTTCGTTCGTCCGTCTGTCCGCCTGTCTGTCACGTTTCTTGTAAGCACGATAACTCAAGAATGAAAAGTCCGAATGTATTGAAATTTGGGTAGTGGGTTACTGTTAGGTAGAGGAAGAACTATTGTTTTTGAACAAAATCGATCAATAAAAAAAAGTTATTAATTTTGTAAATAAGAAAATGTTTTTTTAATGTTTTGCAATTAAACTAAAAAAGTCTAAATAAACTAATATTATTTACAAAAAAAATTGTGAAGAGTATCCTATAGAATGTGCAACAAATATATAAAAAGTGTAGTAAATCGGCGAAGAGTATAATGGTTAGCTTGTTTTAAATGCAGTATCATATAAGAAAGCAGAAGATTTAGAAATTTTTCTTTCCGATTTTATTTATTGTATGTATAATAACATTAATCTAGGTGCCCGCGTACAAAAAATTAATTTATGCAAATCGTCTGTAACTTCTTGTATGGCTTAATAGGCGGGTTCGGTAATTTTCAATTTTTTCTTAAATCGATAGAAACTATAGAAAAAAACAACCATATAAAATTTAAAAATGAGATGTCCATAAAATAAAGGTTTTATTGATACTTGAAAATCTTCCCATCGCCGCGAGGCTAGAAACGTACCTGTGCGTGAGGCTATTGCGGTGACGTCAGTGGCCCGACAGTGCTGAGCGCTCTCCTTAATCTTATCTTCCTGATCTGTAAAAAGTGGGTACGTAGTGTAAATTTATTTGCAATTATTCAAAGGGCTTTTGCAGCTCACACTATATAATATATAATATACCTACTGTTAGCAATTAATGCTTTTCATATAAGTTTAAAGTTTGAAATCGGTATAGTTTACCTCATATTTACTTGTCATAAAAAAATCCCCATCAATGGAGTACCTGCGACGCCGGCGGTTCCATTAAATCTGCTTTGTACATGCGGCGTTTTTTATTTTTATATCTAGTAAATACAAGGTAAACTTATAGACGTCGGAGCGTGAAAGCGTCGACGTATATTTGTTAGTTGCTTGTACCTTTGCCTATTTTCATTCTAACAAATATAAATAAATAAATAAATAAATAAATAATAGTAATTTATTGCCAGGAAACAAAATAGTTTACAGACAAACGCTGAAAGTTACCTGTCTATCAGATTGTTTGTTTTATATACGTATTCAAACGTTGGTTTGTTTAAACTTTACCGAAACTTCACTAAATAATAAATACAAATACGATACAAATAAAAAATATGCCACAATCTGCACATTTAAACGTGGTAAGTTTCGGGAATTGGCTTTCTGGTACCCCCGGTTGCATTTTACGACTAGGACTTTAAGAAACACCACCGATAAATGTCACAAAATTTAAATATTATAGTGATTCGCTGCTTGCGCTATGCGGGATACGTGTGCGTATGGTGGAGCCGGAGCTTTTATCAGGCCACTGACGTCAATCCCGTTGTGGGCTCCACCATTATCATGGAATTTTAATTTGGAAATTGCAGGCGCTGCAATTTTTTTTTCTCATTTTTTTTGCACATACGTGTTTTGTTGACTATTTAGCTTCACATCTGCCAAGAAAAATGTTTTTTCTTTTATGACCAAACCCGCCTGCGCCAGTTAAGTCATACATTAACAACAACAAACAACAACAAACAATAAAGCCATGTCAGCGGTTTCATCCCAGCTGCTTCCCTGTGACCAACGATGAGATAACTCACTTCGCGTCGAGCTCTCATGCAGTAAACTAATTCGCCTAATCTACAACTTTTTTCCTCTGCGAAAATGTTTAAAAACGCGGCCGGCGTTCTCCCACCACTTCTTCCCAAAGATTTCCACGCGTCGTACTGGAAAATCGGGAAATCTGTTTTGTCGGAAAATTCGAAAATTGGATTCTACATGTTACTATTAAGCGATCTTGAAAAAATCAGCTGGTTGTGAATAAATTTGTAAAAATTGTTAATTCCTAATTTTTATAAAAATTCCGAATTAACAACTTTTACAAATTGGCAGTTTTTTATAGTAAAAATGGGTTTCAGTCGATTGTTCTGAAACTTCGGGAAAATGTTCTTCTGGTCCCCCTGATTAAAATTCTCTTTGACCACCAGTCCTACCGAATTCGATTTTTCATGTAGAGGCGATTGAAACTATGAACATCTGCGAAGGTCTACTTAAATGTTCCGTAAAAATTCTGAAAATATTCAGGCTCATTTTTTGGAGAAAAATAAGCATCTTTTGTCTCTTGGTGTTTTTTTTCAAAGTTCTTCCTTCTAATGGAAAAAATAACAAGCAAAAAAAAATGATTTGGAAGAAAAAGTTGGGGGGGGGCATAAGTTGATTATTTTTACCTAATGGCTGAATATTTTGGGATCTTCCTAAGTAGAAAAGAATTGTTGTCTTTAACTACACTGTCAATTATTTTTTCTTCAAACGTCTGAAAAACATGACATTTCCTAAAATTTAGACGGCTGTGCGTTGCCATTAGCAGCGGGGGCTGCATTGCAAAAGAAATCGAAACTGCGAAAAAAAAAAAGAATTCATAGAATTTTATTAATGAGTTTAGAGTGTAAAAAGCGTTTTAGAGAAAAACGCCAAGAGTTAAAAGTTGCTTATTTTTGTTCAAAGAACACGCCTGCCGGTTTTCAAAATTTCTCAGACAAAAATAATTTCGACCAAGAATTTCCCTAAATTTTTATTCTTTTCGACTTCAAAGAGATCCCAAAATATTCAGGCATATTCTTTAGGTAAAAATAATCAACTTATGCCAACCCCCAACTTTTTCTTCAAAGTGCTTCCTTTTCCCGTAAAAAATTACAAAACGAATAATTTTTTTTTTGCTATTTTCTTCCGGGAGAAGGAAGCACCAAACCAAACAGCAAGAGACAAAAGATGCTTATTTTTCTCCAAAAAATGAGCCTGAATATTTTCAGAATTTTTATGGAACATTTAAACAGACCTTCGCAGATGTTCACAATTTCAATCGCCTCTAGATCAAAAAATCGAATTCGGTCGGACTGGTGGTCAGGGGGCTCAGGAGAACATTTTCCCGAAGTTTCAGAACAATCTACTGAAACCCAATTTTACTATGAAAAACTGCGGGGTCCTTCATTAATAACCAGCTGATTTTTTCAAGATTGCTTAATAGTAACATGTAGAATCCAATTTTCGAATTGTCCGATAAAATAGATTTCCCGATTTTCCAGTACGACGCGTGGAAATCTTTCGGAAGAAGTGGAGGGGGAATGCCGCGTTTTCGAAAATTTTCGCAAAGGAAAATATTTGTAGATTAGGCGTAATTAAGCCACACAAGAAGTTTCAAGAGGATATATATCAATTCATTTTTTGTACGCGGGCACCTAGATATTTTTACATTAATTTATTGAACCAGGTAAGAATATATTGACAGTAGTGACGAGTCGATCGGCTGGCGTCAGAAATTATATGCGGCGTTCCCAAATCTTTCCCAACTATCTCTCTCTCTGTCTTTCTCTGTCTCTCGCGTCTCAAGTTTATCGATTCGCTAACAGATTTGTTATATATAAAATTGTTTTAAACAATATCAGACCAGGTTACCGTCTGGTGACATGACAGTGTCTCCTGAAGCAAAAAAATTGCGTCCGAAATGTATTCGATACACATGCGTCCATACAGACTGTTCTAATTCCACCACCATTGATTGAAACTTATTATCTAATATTGATACTAAGGTCAGTTAGGAATACATTCAATGTTATTATTTGTTCCTCTTTACGCTGACCTTATAGGCTATTGACTATCTCGGAAAATGCAGGAGTAAAAGAAACTAATTCGTTAAAGGTATTTTATTGTTTCATATGTTCAATTTTACTGATAATTCCACAAAGCGATATTAAATTTAGGCTTGGATTTTTGTGAATGGAGTAAATTTGTCAATTTTTAGTTTTTTAAATATAACTCAAAAACTATACAATGATGTACTAATAAATCAGGGTGTGATTCCTTAGGCCATTTTATGAAGAAAAGTTCATATGAACATATGTTCGCAACGGCTTCAATTTTTTGCAACAGGGTGTTGAATTTTCTTTTCTAATCGTTATTTTTTAATATCTCGGAAAGTATTTTAGATATTATTTTCAATTTTGGCATGTGTTAATACGATATAGAACCACATATTTTAATTAGAAGAAATATTTTATCGTTCCACCAGTGGCGTCCCTGCGGGCATGTCCTCTAATATTTTTTTATTAAAAAATTGGTACGCCACTGACATTTTTCCTGATTAGCCTGATCAATTTTGCATGAAAACGGCCCCCTGCGTTTTTCTCATTGGACGCACAGTTCTTGATTAAAACAATTAAATTCATATTGAAACTAATTACACAGACACACACAAAAAAAAAATTGGATTACACGGACCAGATCAATAATCTCCAGTGTATTTTGGCTTGTTGAATCCGAATCCTGTGTCGCTTTTGTCCCATCACGTCACAATTTTTCTCTATACTCAAAAAACAGCTAGAAAAATGCAAAAAGGGAAAATTGCAATTTTCCAATGATTTTCTAAGGATAGAGAAAAATTGTGACGTGGTGGGGCAAAACTGATACCGGATTCAGATTTAGCAAGCCAAAATACATTGGAGATGATTGGTCTGGTCCGTGTAATCGACAATTTTTGTTTGTTTGTGTAATAAGTTTCCATATGAATTTAATTGTTTTAATCATGAACTGTGCACGTCTGACGAGAAAAACGCAAGAGACCGTTTTCATGTAGAATTAGTCAGCCTAATAAGAACAAATTTCGACATGGAAAAATGTCAGTGGCGTACCACTTTTATGGTAAAAAATATGAGGACATGCTCGCAGGGACTCCACAGGCGGAGCGACAAAATAATTTTTTTAATGAAAGTGTGTGGTTCAATATCCTATTAACACATACCAAAATTGAAAAAAAAATATCTATAATACTTTTTTTACTTTACTACTTTACTTTTACCTTTTTGCCCACCTTTCAGGGGGGAGTGGGAACCACTCACAAGTAAAAAGCGGCGATTCTTAAAGGGTAAACTTTTTTGTACTCAGTATTCAATACAAAAAAAATAAGAAAATCCATTCAGTATAGCTGGGTTCCGAGATTTTTTACTTTTTGTATCTAATTGCACTCGACTAAATTTCTATTTAACAACTGCGAAAAACAGAATTTTGAGCATCCTTTTATTTAAACAAAAGCTTTCAGGGACTCGGATTTAATCAAAATCTTTTTGCTACACCTGTTGTTCCGTTTACAAATTCCATTCAAAAAGTTGCAGTAGCGAGACAATTCAGTCCCTTAGTTTAAGAGTAAACTAATTTTTACTCTAGTGGCGTAAAAATACATTTTACTCACTTTTCACCCCCTCCACCCTCTACTATATTTAGTGAGACTTCCCAGAATCTTGAATAAGTAAGTATAAATAAACAAATTTAATAAAAAATATCAATAGTCTAGGCAAAAGGGCCAGAAAAGGTTACGGCAAACAAATGTTTCATTATCATTAGGTTTTACGAAAATACGTTCGTGGAAGAAGCTGAAGGTTTAGTCCCTTCAAATTAGGAAAAATTAAAGAAATTCTCCCACAGCTATGAGACTTGCAAAAATTGAAGCATGTGAATTGTCTGAACATGATTTTCACCCCCGCTGTTCTAAAAGAGGGTGGTTTTTGAGAAATATATACATATATATGAATTTTAACGCTTTTCGCCTTTATGTCTATTTTAAGAAAAAACTATGCATTTTGGTGAAAAAAGTCAGGAGAGAAAAGTTTTACACCATAAAATTTGCAATAAATTTTGGTCCCATGTTTCTGCTCGAATTCCGCATAGTTTCGCCGCTAGAGAGCGCGAACATATATTTGCCCCTTTTTTTAGATTTTCAGCCAAAATTATGCATTCTGGTGAAAAATATCAGGAGAGCAAAGTTGTAAAGCATAAAATTTCCTACACATTTTGTCTCTACGTTTTTTAAAAGTTTTTTCCGAATTTCGCATAGTTTCTCCGCTAGAGGGCGCGAAAGAAATATATATAAATAGACTTTCGCGCTCTCTAACAGCGAAACTATGCGGAATTCAAACAAAAACGAAGAGACAAAATTTGTAGGTAAGTTAATGCTCTACAACTTTGCTCTCCTGATATTTTTCACTAAAGTGTATAATTTTGGCTGAAAATCCAAAAGAGGCGTAAAAGTCTCTTTATATATATCTTTCGCACCCTCTCGGGGCTAAACTATGCGGAATTCGGACGAAACGTAGCGACAAAATTTGTAGAAAATTTTATACTCTACAACTTTGCTCACCTAACATTTCCACCAAAATGCATAATCTTTCCTCAAAATGGAAAAGGCGAGAAAGCGCTAAAATTCATATACGTATTTCAAAAAACCACCCTTTAACTACGGGGGATGAAAATCAGGTTTAGACAACCCAAGTTGTCATAGCTGTGGGAATTTTTCCATAAAACAGCGATATTTTGACTAATTTAAAGGGACTAGTTTTAAAAATATCTGCAAAATGAGCTCAACCGCATAAAAGTCGGTTAATTAGTTATTTAAGATAATGCAAAATACTGCTAAAGAACGCTGTTTCGTAATTCATTTTTAACTTTAACTAATATAACGAACGTAGACCTATCGAACTTTGATAGATTATAGGTTTTACTGTGTAGAGTAGGTGTTTTTTTTTCTGAAAATGTGTACATATTTATAATTTTTTCAAAAGATCATTTGCCTATTAAAAAGAAAATTAATCTCTACAGCTTAGGGATGTCGTAGCCGTAACATTGTTGGGCTTCTTTTCCTCCTCAAGAGTTATACAACAGCAGCCTCAACACTGACATCGACAATAGCAATACAAATAACAATAATTGGGCAAAGACACGTCTAGACGAAAGGAAAGTTGAAAGGGGTCAATGTTATAAACTGAGATGCTTTTTTTGCAAAATTAATGCGATATTTCATTCTATCTCGTTAGGCAGGGCGAAAATCTCGTCTTCGTATGAAAGAAATGTCCCATACGACATTCTTGCATATTCACGTTCGGAACGAAAATCTGGTCCCAATTTGTTTAAAACAATATTTTTTAAACAAATTGCAAACGTTGATTTTTTTAGCCGAAGTGAATTCGTAATTAGGTTTGATGGTCATTTTAAACAAAAAAGGCCTCTTGTGATTTTTTAATAAAGTTGATCGTTTCCGACTTATAAACAATGTAATGTTTGAAAAATCTCAAAAACGGCCATTTTCAAGATTGAAATACAGTAGTAATAAATGAATTTCTTAAGTTGACCAAAATTCTCATACAATCTTTGAATATCCATTAACAACATCCCGAAGAGTAAGTGCAGATTTTTTCATACTAAAGCTTACATTTTTAATTGTTAAATAGACGGTTTAACCGAGAACGCGCTGTGTCAATTGTTTATAAGTCTGAAATGGTCAACTTTATGAAAAAATGACGAGAGGCCTTTTTGGTTTAAAATGACCAAGAAAACCTAAAGAAAATCATTCTGGTCAATTAAAGCGATTTTTGTAATTTACTTAAACTAATTTACAAAACTATGATTGCACCACATTTTGAATATTGTTCAACTGTCTTGCTCTTACTAAATAACAATGAAATTCAAATGTTACAAAAAATGCAAAATAAGGCAATGAGGGTAATATTGCAATGTAATAAGTATACTCCAGTACACAATATGTTAGTAACATTATTTATGACTATAAGACAAAGAATTCTGTTGAGAACCCCCCAATATATGTATGCATAAAATAAAAAAATTGTTATTGCCGAGATATTTTAATGATAAGTTAACCTATGTTGGAGGTAGTCACGATTACAATACTCGTCACATAAATGATTTTTATGTAAAAAGGAATCATTCATCAGTAACTAGCAGATCACTATTCTGTAAAGGTATTGAAGAATATAATAAGTTAC
Source organism: Stenurella melanura (assembly GCA_963583905.1). Lineage (NCBI taxonomy): Eukaryota > Metazoa > Arthropoda > Insecta > Coleoptera > Cerambycidae > Stenurella > Stenurella melanura. The sequence continues at coordinate 171,864,689 of OY757310.1, read as the reverse complement.
CAAATGACAAAAAATTCCGTATCTATTAACCATTTTTCAAATGAGTGTGTAAAGTATGTAAGGACAATACCTATATAAAACATATAAAATGTGCAGTTATATTATATTATATTGTATTCAGTATTTTGTTATTTAAATAGTACTAAGGCCACTTCATAATTCTTCTTGTTTTATTATTAATCAATGATTTTATTTTTGTTAGACGTTAGATATATGTGAAACTGTATAGCTTTCATTAGCTAAATAAACGAATTATTATTATTAAACAAATTACCAAAATCGCTTTTTTTGACCCGAATGAATTTTTCTTACGCTTTTCTGGTTATTTTAAACAAAAAAGGTCTCCCGTTATTTTTTCGTAAAGTTGACTGTTACCGACTTAAAACAATTAAAAGGGCGCGCGATATTTAATAATTAAAAATTTAAGCTTTAGAATGAAAACATCTGCACTTACTCTTCAGGATTTTGTTAATGGATGTTCAAAGATTGTATAAGAATTTTGGTGAACTCAAAAAATTCATTTTTTAATAGTGTATTTCAACTTTGAAAATGGCTATTCTTGCGCTATTTTAAACATTAAGTTGTTTATAAGTCGGAAACGGTCAACTTTACGAAATCATGACAATAGACCTTTTTTATTTAGAATAACCACAAAAATGCAAAATAAATTCATTCGGAATTTGTTTAAGAAAAATTAGTTTAAACAAATTGGGACCACATTTTCGTTCGGCAAACTCTTGATATTTATTCAGGGGCATGTCCCAAACGTGAATATGCAAAAATATCATACGAAGTTGACGTTTTTGCCTTGTCATCGTGGAGCTACCCCAAATCGGCAATAATTTTTTGCACGTCCACATAGACCAAGCGAAAACCTCGCGTTCGTATGAAAAAAGATGTCCCATGCGATTTTTTTGCATATTCACATTCGGGATCTGCCCCTGAATAAGGATCAAGATGTTGCCGGACGAAAATCTGGTCCCAATTTGTTTAAACTAATTTTTTTTAAACAAATGGCACAAATCGCTTTTTTTGACCGGAATTATTTTTCTTAGGTTTTTTGGGTCATTTTAAACAAAAAAGGTCTCTTGTAATTTTTTCGTAAAGTCCGACTTACAAATAGTTTAATGTTTGAAAAAACACAAAGACGGTCATTTTCAAGGTTGAAATACAATATTAATAAATGAAATTTTTGAGTACACCAAATTCTCATACAATCTTCAAACACCCATTAATAAAACCCTAAAAAGTAAGTGCAGATTTCTTCATACCAAAGCTTAGATTTTTAATTGTTAAATAGGCGGTTTGTATTTTATTAAAAATCTAATTTATGCGGTTGGGCTTATTTTGCACAACAACTTTTTATTCGGACGTATTTTCGTAAAACTTAAAGATACATTTATACAGGCTAAAAACTCGTTTTTCACAACTTCACTTCAAATTAGGAAAATTGAGGGAAATTTTTCCTGCAGCTAAGCCACCCGTATAGAAAGTTGTCTTGGAGTTGTGTTAACATATTTTTCACCAAGCGCATGAAAAAAAGGGTTGTTTTTTAAATATAGATACATATGTTTTTTTGGCCATCTTGCTGCAAAACTATGCATTTTTTAGAAAATATGACCTGATTTGATATTGTAGATCTAGCGATTCTCTACAATTTTTGTTCTCTTCATTTTTTTGAAATTCCGTTTAGTTGCGCCGCTAGAGCGCGCTGAAGTTTATGTAAATGTATAAAGTTTTTTGGTGTTTGATTTTAAGCCTATACATTTTATAAAAAAATATCAAGATATCAAAGTTGTAGATAAAAAATTTTGCGACAAATTTTGTTCTCTGTCTTTTTTTCGAAGTCGCGTGGTTTTGCCGCTAGAGGGCGAAAAACATTTTTTCAGCACTCTTGAGCGGATAAAAAAAATATAGGCATCGTGAACAACTGTAGTATTTTGCCCCTCCACCTCCCTCTACTCAATATTTTTAACCGGCTAAGCTAATATAGATGACATTATAGATGACATATACAAAAAGGCCCATCACGACCACTACAGTTGAATGCGCGTAGTTCATACTATTAGAATGCACCGTTCTATTCGCAGCTGTGTAAGAAATGAACGATGGGTTTCAAAAAAAATAATTTTTTTTGCTCTCCAAATTTTTATATAACTGACGAGTACTCTAAAAAAAATGCATAGTTTTGCCTGTATATAAAAAATATATGCGCTATATTTTTTTTTCAGCTCAAGAGTATTGAAAAATGTTATTCGCGCTCTAGCGGCAAAATCGCGCGACTAAAAAAAAACAAAGAATAAAATTTGTCAAAAATTTTTTTTTCTACAACTTTAGTATCTTGATATTTTTTTATAAAATGCATAGTTTTGGCTTAAAATCAAACACCAAAAAAATTTATACATTTACATAAACTTCAGCGCGCTCTAGCGGCGTAACTAATAAGCGGAATTTCAAAAAAATGAAAAGAACAAAAATTGTAGAGAATCGCTAGGTCTACAATATCAAATCAGCATATTTTTTCAAAAATGCATAGTTTTGCAGCAAAACGCAAAAAACCGCCAAAATTGCAAAAAAAACATATATATGCATCTATATCTAAAAAACAACCCTTTTTCTTTCATGCGCTTGGTGAAAAATATGTTAACACAACCCTAAGATCACTTTTTATACGGGTGGCTTAGCTGTAGGAAAGATTTCCCAAAATCAGTGATTTTTCTTCTAATTTGAAGGGACTATAAACATAGACGCACTAATTTTCAGTTGTTGGATTTTGGGTACAATAGTTATAGATTGAGAGGTACATATTTCCGCTGAAAAACCTCGTTTGGTACTTTTTTACCTTAAAATTCCTTTTTGCCTAGACCACAATGGTCGATCAAAATACCCATATTATGCCCTTATACCGGAAAACTCCTCCGGAATCTAAAGTTTTCCGGTTTTCCATTTAAAGATTTAGATTTAATTTGATTTAAAATAGGAATTTAAGGTTTTTCTGATATAAATGACAAATAAAAGTTTGAAATAAATTTTACCTACCTCCCAAAATGAACTCACGTGGCCAATTATGTTTAAATAGTAGAACTATATAACATCACTATTATTTACTAGAATAAAACGCTCGTCTTTAACGAAAATACCTGCGGCACTTGGTGATACTTCTGATAATAAAACATACTATACGACCTTGCACGTTTTTTTCTCTTTTTTATTTATCCTGGCGTTCTAAAACAGATTTGATAGAACCATAATCAGTGTTGCCAGCATACTTTTATTTAAATTTAATTAAAGTAACACATGGACTATTTAAAAGTAATAATCCAAGTTCCCATAACACAAAAGTCTACGGAACATTACCAAAATTTTATTTGTGAATTTAACAGAAAACTGCTGGAAAACATCAAGTCGACGGCTGCCCAATTTGATTGTTTAAATGTTCAGTAATTACCCCTATTCAGGGGTTGAAATGACCCCCAATCCAAAAAAAAATTAAAAATATCAATAAATCTAAAATTAATTCCATCTGTATTTTTTCTATTAAATCAATCTTAAGAAATATGATGTATTTCCTATCAAGGAGGGTTAATAATTCACCTATAGGTCCTCGAAGTGGGTGAAATCATCCCCAAAATATAAAAAAAATCAAAAATATTTTTAAACATTCTGAAAATAAGATATTTAAATGTCTCAAGTCATGACAAATATGGGAAAAATATTTCCCCCTCTTCGAGGGTGTAATTTAAACATGCTGGCATTATTTGACATAAGAGATTGACTGATATTAATGATTGTTTCTAATCATGGCCAAGTTGATGACAATTTTTATTAAAAATTCTTGAACATTTCAGAATATCGCCAATATTTCAAAAAGTTGTAACTGTAACCCCTACAATGCCAATAATAAAAAAGGGGAATTTAATTTTACACAATTTGACGTAAAAAAATACAGGGTGTTCCATTTAAAATAATAAAGTTCTTGAGGTTTGAATTTGACAAAATGTAAGGTGAAAAATGGAACACTTGGTATAACATTATGAAATTTATTGTGGAGACTAGCTCATTTTGCGTTATTTCTACGTGCAAAAGAGCAATTAAGGATCTTCTACACGAAGAAAGTTATAAGATAATAGCCGTTGCACCTGTCAATTTCTTTATAAAATGTGAAATATCTCCGAAACTGCTGGGTTCAGGTATACTCTATATGCTACGTGCCCAGACTCAGAATTTCATGGTCATTTTGAAAATTTGAAAATATATAGGGTGTTCCGTTTAAAATAAGCAAGTTGGTATCGACTTCCGATATAACTGGAAATACCACATGGTTGTCATTTATTTGGTTGAATTGGCCACACTGACTTTAGTAACGCTCAAAATTTTCAAAATTTATTGTTACATACTTTTCGATCGAATCATTTCTCGCTGAGACACCCTGTATATATTATAGAGAAATATCAGTTATTATACTCTTTGCAAATAGAAAACGAAGAGTATATTGTATTTGATCGGCACATTTCCAAAACCGGTAATATTGCACGTAGAGAAAAAGTTTTCATATCACTGTGTTGGTGATCTAATTGTGAACAACTTTCAAAATGTCCGTCCGTCCGTCTGTCTATCCGTCTGTTTGCCCTTCTGCCTGCCCGTTCGTCATGTTTCTTGTAAGCACGATAACTTAACTTAAAAAAAAAAACGCGGTAAATCGGCGAAGAGTATAATGGTTAGTTTGTTTATAATCGACTTAGTCTACACCCTGTTTTATGTTTTCCTTGGCCGACGTGGCACACCGCCCATCCCCCTTTGGGAGCGGTAAAGGAGTAAATTTTCTTTACATAAACTTCAGCTGAACCCAACGAAATCATCAGTTATGGTATTTGGCAAATATCGACGACAAATTGAGAATGAGTTTGTAATTAAAATAGAAAACGAGACTTTACAATGTGCGCAAAGTGCCAAAAACTTAGGACTAGAATTAGATACGGATCTACGTTTTAAAAAAGATATAAAGAAAAGAATTCAAAAAGCCTACTCCTCATTAAAAATGTTATATCCAAACCGTCACTTAATTTCTCAGTCCCTTAAAATAAAACTTACAGACTCTCTTGTTTTAAGTCATTTTAATTATTGTGACGCTATATATGGACCGTGCCTAGATAAACTAGACATTAATCGAATAGAAAAAGTTCAAAAGTCGTGTTTGCGGTTCATATATGGCATCAGAAAGTTTGAGCCAGTGTCATATAAATTAAAAGACTCAAATTGGCTAAGCATGCAAGATAGACGAAAACTCCACTCTACAGTCTTGTTTCATAACATTATTTTAAATCAATGTCCCCCTTACTTGTATAACAAAATAAAATATAGAACGGATGTCCATACCTTAAATTTAAGATTTAAAGGACTCATTACACCTCCACCTCACAAATCTGCAATGTTTAAAAGATGTTTTACATATAATGTTTATATTCTTTATAATAATGTACCAGCATCCTTGAAATCCTTAAAACTAAACTTATTTAAAAATCAATTGAAGAAAATTCTTTTAATGCCTGACGTTAAACTTATTTATTACGTTCTTCCTCGTATTGGCTGCCTATCCCATTTTTTCCCCTTTCTCTATTTTCAGTTTAAAAAGATTTTAGTTTCCTTGTTGCGTGAGTATGATTTTGAATCGCTGTATATGTTCATGTATTTGTAATGTATCTGTGTCACTGTTGGAGCTGAACTTTGAACTTTTTTTAATTGTTTTCAGCTCCATTTTGCAACTTTATTTAATTAATTATGTAATAATGTGTATATACTTTGATTGCAAATAAAATTATTATTATTATTATTATTATTATTAATTTTTAAAATAATCGTCCCATACGACTACTACTACTTTAGCTAATTTCTAACACGTTTTTATTATAAGCCGGGCCTGTAATTTTGTAACTGCATGCAAGGGAATATTGCAACTAAATTTTCACTCACTTCCAGATGCCACATTTATTTGAAATTTTGCATATTTGTATATAAGTGTTTCATATGACAATACAAATTGACACTTTTTTTATAGAAAAATTCAAGATGGCGTTTCCAAGATGGCGGACAGTTTATTGTCATATGATATTCGATTCTACTAAAAAGCTTTTGGAAATGTTTGAGTTCGCAAATTATAAATGCGTGATTGAACCTCGAGAGTTCAAAATGGCGGCGTCAATATGGCCTATGTATATTTTTTTCATCGTCTCATTTATATTTATGTCATAGCGGAGTTTAGCTATAGCTATTCCATCACTCGGACGTCTCATTTGCGTTCATAGTCGAAACTGGTATCATTTGCGTACAAATGATGCGAACAGAGAGTTTTAAAAATAAATTTCAAAAACGATAGAAATGCTCTTTGCCCTTCTCGGATACCACCTACTGACATTCAACGCACGACCTTCATCTACCTCAAAATTTTGCAAACAAAACATCATTTGTACGCAACTGTTACTAGTTTTAAGGCACCCTACAAAGTTACTACCTATATAAGTATCTTTATAGACATTTCCACAAAAAATTTACCACTCTTGCTATTCCTTATTGAAAGTCAATTTTTACCTGTACTCTATACTATTCGTGTGTAAACGGAAACCATGGAAAATAGTATATTATTTAACGGGCGATAATGTAAGTCATTACTCACGCAGATGAAGTTTGCAGCGCGAGTCGTAGGCGAGTCAGCCAACCAACCAACGTCCAAACTATTCAAACATGTTAAATCATCTAGCTCCCCTCAATACCAATCTATTTTACTTTGCACGTTACATCGATTGGGCAGGCTAGACATCAAATGAAAGGTGATTGGTGCAAAAATAACTCACTAGGGAGTTATAATAAATCACTCTATATGTTTATGGATACTATTACATGTTCAAAAGTAGTTGAGTAATTAATATATAATCTAATAATAATAATTTATCTATCTACAAGGTGATTTACAAGTAATCGTACAATACTTAACTGTAGATAGTAGGAGTCAAAATATTATAATTTAGCCAATAACGCCTTAATGAAATGTTGATAGGTAAAAGGGTGTTAGATTGAAAATAAAATTATTATCTTCCTTTGTAACTTAATGATTTCTTAAAATTATATTATGAAAATTTGTAACTGGTGGTTACTTATGGTGGGAAATCATAACACACCTTCAACTTTCGTCTAGCTCCTAGAGGGCTCCTAGAGGGCACACTAAAAGGGCCGTAAATATTTCACTTGCACCTTTACCTCAGATTTCGCATAAGCCTTGTATTCTTGATCATTTCTTAATAAAAAAGGTATTCTTGTTTTAAGTCTCTAAGGGCCGGTTTTTCAATGTCCAGTTAAAAGTGCCAGATAGGTAGCTGCTAGTTACGCTTAGCTGGCAGTTATATCTACGGTAGTGTTTATCAACAGTAACTTAACTACCAGCTACATATTCATGAGTTGAATTATTTCTTAGCTATGTTGACACTACTGATTCTACCTGAAGTTTATTCCAATTGGTTTAATTCGAATTGCGCGCGTGTTTTAGTGACAGTTGATCTAATTTAACCTCAAAATTCATTGCGTTGTCTAGCGTGTTGATAGATGTTCTGTTCTTAATTTTGTGCGTTTGTGTATCAGCAATAATTGTAATAGAGAGTGTAAAAAGGAAGAAAGGTGCTAACTAGACTTTAAGTGATTGGAGAAACAGAATTATTCCTGCAACTTCCTCTATCATCTCAACGATATGTAAAACAGTTTCTTTACGCAGTCGAAATCTTATTAAAAAATCTTTATCATCATAATTCTCAAAATTATTTTCTCGTTCCCTTATGGTATAGGGTCTCCTTTCATACTTTATAAATTGTATAGTATAATTGTCATCATCACTCATATCCAGAATATTATTAATATTATTCATTATTGGCAATAATATATTTAATATAAATCACAAATTAAAAACGAATATATCAATCAATCACATTGGTTTTTAGGTTAGAATGTTTTAGAATTGTCAGAAATTGAACCAAATGCGCATGTGCAAATCCACTAACAGTAGAATAAATCCTTAACTGGCACTTTCAACTCTCTGCTAAATTTACTTTCAAATAGTGGGTTTAACCCTCCGGTAAATTTTACCTGCATATTGAAAAACAGTTTATCTGCCAGATAAATTTTATCTGATAGTTGGACTACTTAATTGGACATTGAAAAACCGGCCCTAAGTATAACAGATTTTGAGAAAAGTGCAAATGAAAAGTTGCATGCACAATATTGAATAGTTTTTCAAATGATAATTTTTAAAAGTAGGCGTTGTGACATAGCATTATCACAGTAAATAAAGAAGTATGTTTATTAAGTAGGCGTAAAAACAAAAAGTACCTGGAAAACCATCAATCTTTCAAACAATAATTAGTTGTTGCCGAGAGTTTTATTTAATTAGGTGTTGTGTTTTTTATTTAATTATAATATCGGTTTATAAAAAATGCCTCGCCATACATTTTTGTACGTATGTATCGAAACAGAAGGCAGCCTGATCATAGGTTATTTAAAAACCTTTCTGATCGTTTGGGAGAAACAGGTGCATTCCGCCCAAAACGTGATAGTGCTGGTCCTCCAAAAAGAAAATCTGTGGATCAAGAAGAAGACGTTTTAGTTCGTGTGGTTATCGACAGCAACTGGTATAAGTCAGTCATCAATTCATAGATTATTAAATAAAAAAACAATGTCACTTTACTCCAGTGAGTGCAAAATTTGTTGTTGCTTCGTGATCTTCCACAAAGGTCGCAGTTTTCATTATTTTTGCGTAACAAACAAAATGATGACCCTATGTTTATGAAACGAAATTATTTGGCCACTTTTACCAGACGTGGGGTATTTAACTGGAGAAATAGTCATTCGTGGGAACTAGAGAATCCCCATTTATTCAAGGAAAGGCACTTCCAGCACGAATTTAAAATAAATGTGTGGTGTACGTGCTATCATTAGAGACTGCGTACTAGCGCCAATTGAGTTGACATCAAATTTAAATGGTGAATCCTATCTGGACTTTTTAGAAAACATACTTATTATATACATACATACAAATTTAAGACACAATATGTGGTATATGCAGGATGGGGCCCCAGCACATTATTCAGTAGAAATACGTAATCATTTAAATATGCACTATCCACATCACTGGTGATACATTGTATCACATTTTGAATTGAATTATTTATGCCTACTGGTTAAAAGTGCATCATTATTTGTTTTGTTTTAATGTCAGAAATTTTGAAGAGTTGTTAAATGCCATACAACCAACGCCACATAAGCGGTATTAGCTACACAAAAAAATATTTACAACTAAAGAGTGTAAAGTTTTGCCGTCAAAATAATTTTTCAAACTGTGTAGTGAATTCACATGCAACTTTTCATTTGCACTTTTCTCAAAACCTGTTGTACTTAGAGACTTGAAACAAGTATACCTTTTCTATTAAGAAATGATAAAGGAATAAAAAGTTTATGCGAAATCTACGGTAAAGGTGCAGGTGAAAAAGTACCGGCCTATTAACACATTAAACATAGCGTATGTAGCGCCCTCTAGGAGCTAGACGGAAGTTGAAGGCGTGTTACAATTTTTCACCAAAAATAACCCGCACCCACCAATTTCCATACTTAATAAAATGTTAAAAAATCATTAAATTACAATGGAAATTAAAAAAATTAATATTAATTCTAACACCCTGTATCTTTTTACCTATCAACATTTCATTAAGGCGTTATTGGCTATATCTTAATATTTTAACTCCTACTATCTACAGTTAAGTCTTGTACCATTACTTATGAATCACCCTGTGTACTGGTAATATATGACTGGCTGTAAAGCCATTCACACAACACCGCATAATCTAATAAGAGTATTAAGAGTAGGTAAATATCCTTATTTGTTTAAGTACCTGCATTAATTTAACAGGAAAATGTTAAATTCCAGGGTAAATAAGTTACCCCCTATTCATTTAATTTAATAATTTCAAATTTTATAGATCGATTGAACATGTTCTTTCTATTCATCCATAATTCATTGATACTTTATTTTTATGGAGACGGAATAAGATTATTTTACTTATACTTAGATTACTTATGTAGATATAAGGTAGTCTATATTTATGCTCAATTGTTTAATAGCAAACTGGGTAAAAACAAAAACTGCAATACCTACCTGTAAATAAACACATTCTCAGTCCTATAATTTTAGTGTCTCACCCGTGCTTCTGTTTCGAGTTGTTCCGTGTCTAGTAGGTAAAATACCACATACCTATTTGCATTTTAACTGAATGAAACATGTTTTCAGTTAATTTCCCTGTCGTATAAAGTGAAGTTCTTCTGTTTCGTTAGATAGGTACTACCTAATTGGTAATTTGTGTATTGTGGGGTTATGTAGATAAACACTTTTCGAGAATATATTTGGGACTGTCTAGTGAAATGTGTTTATTTACAAGTGATAGTAGGTACATAAATTGATACATTCTTTATTGTATTGACGTTGACCTATGAAATGTAGTCAATATGGAGGACAAGATGTACCTGTGTTCCCGCGAGAGAGCTGCAAAGGTGGTTAAATAATTTATAATATAATTAAATTTTCAAACATCCTTACCTCTTTTTATAGGTAGGTCCACTGCGAGATAGGAATCTGGGTGAGTTTTAACACGATTTTTATTATTTTTGAAACATTTTTGGATTCGTAGCAATAGGAATGGTTTTAGGTATGCAAGTTTTTCTTGTTTTTGTAAATATCGATAAATAAAACAGGGTTAATTTAGAGACAAAGCGTTTGTATAACACATTCAAACACAAATAACACCAAAAAAAATAATATTTCATCGAACTTTCGTTAGGTACCTACTTAGTTTGCTTTTCGTATAATTATGATGCAAGTAGTTGCTCACGAATGAAACGTTGGTTTTACAATATAGGGAGGCTGCCTGGCTGTTAAAATCTAATGGTACATAATATAAGTATATAAAATATTTTCACTTTGTAATCTCCCATAAGTGCTTGAAAATTTTCCCTGCAATTAATTCAAGCACGCGGGGGATTCGGTATGAAAATTTCACACGAAAATAAATTAAATAAACTCTAATTTCAACTGACATTAAGGCCAAACACAGACGGTGCAACCCTAATGTAACCAAACTCTGAAGTAACCCCAGTTTCAAACTAGTTTCAAACCGTACAACACACACGGTGTAACGCGATTGTAACTCATGTGCTTATTAGTCGTGTGCCTTGTTTTGTATAAAAATGTCGACCTCAAGTGATGAAGAAGACATAGCTTTGTACTTTTACCTCCGCCAAAGACGAAGGCTAAAAAGAAGAAGTATGTGGATACATCCATATCTTGAGAGAAATATAATTGTAGAGCATTTGTGGCTGCTAAAGAATTAGAACACACTGACGAGAAATTTATAGCATTTTACCGCATGACTAAAGATACATATTTGGAACTTGTGGATTTGGTGAAGCCTGTCCATGCTTTTTCAGTCACATCTTTGCGTGAATATGCAGCCAATTCATGGTTGTATAAGCAAGGGTGCTTTTCCACTTCTTGTACAAACAAAATATTTAATTGTTGTTCACTCATTTTCGTCACAAATTTGAAACTAGTTGCGCGTTAGAACCAGCACGACGAATCCAGCGCAACTGATTTGAAACGGGTTGCTAATGCGTATAAATCGGTTGCACCGTCTGAGGTACTCCATCTATATACATGTGTTTGAAACTCAAAAGTCATTCGAGTCTCAGTTTCGTTACATTTGGGTTGCACCGTCTGTATATGGCCTAAGATTGTTCTAAGACATAACAAGGTATAAGATTAGTAGGCCATGAATGGGTTTTGTTGACAAAGTGACAGAAACGCATAGGAATTAGTAAGTAGTGTTGTGTCAAAAGGTAAAATTTATAATAGGCGAGTCTGCCTGGGATTTTTCTCAAAAAATTTCTATACTATTTGAGTTAGTCACGGCTTTTTATAGGAAAAATTCCGCTGAACAAGATCGTCAAATAATCGTTTAAACAAAATTTTTTTCATTCTTATTTAATAAAACGAAAACGGTTTGACGGATCCGAAAAAATCTTGATTCAATCGAAAAAATATCTTCAATACGCGTTGTTTGACACCAGGTATAACTCATTTTGTCAACCCGTTCATTTGTTAGTCTTTTTTTCGACAGGCACCCCCTTCAAACAAAGTAAAACAAGCCTTCTCGTTCACAAAAAGTAGTAAAAAAAACAGAAACTACCGACAAACCCTGGGTGGACAAGAACAATCATGTTTGTTGCAAGATAGCCACTCATTTAATAAAAATTGTAAAAAAAAATATTTGTGACGTTTTTAAACATTTCTCAGAAAATAAAAACATGTATTATCATAAAAAATACATGAAAAAAAGAAAATTTGAGGGAAAAAAAATTGCCCACACCGAGGAACGAACCCGCCACCAAATTGCGCGTCAAATCTTACTATTTTTACGTTGTGGGAGAGATCTTTTTAAGAGTCAAAAACGCGTATAACTCTTCGAGGATTGAATATTTTTTGTAGAACTTTTTGGGGTTGATGGAAAAACTTGTTAGCTTTCATTTGCACTGAACCTCGTGTCCAAAACGTTGTTAATAAACAAATCAGAGACTCTCACGCAATATCACTTCTATTTCCGGTTCTGGTCATCCGATCAAGTTCTCAATTTTAATCTCAAAATGTTCCTTTTTCCAAGCACTTTCATATGAATAAACCCCAATTTCGATATGTTTACCCAGAGCCGAGATATTCCATTTGTTAATTTGCAAAATTAATTTAAACTTTAAATAAACAAACGGGGTTATGCCCGACATCAATATTTATCGTTTAAAGTTGGTTTGAAGTCGATCAAACTTTCGAAAAAAAAGTTATTTGCTAATTAACAAATTATGCCAATTGTTTAAACAATCAAAAAGTATTGAAGATATCGGGCCAAAAAAAGGCATGGTATATTCTTCGATATAAAAGGCATGCATTTTGAAAAAAAAAACAATAACCTGACCTCATTAGATTCGGAGTAATCAATTTGTTAATTAAGAAACTTATTTTGGCTATAACAAATGAACAGGTTGACAAAATGAGTTGTGCCTGACGCCAATTGACGCGTATTGAAAATATATTTCGATTGAATCAAGATTTTTTCGGATCCGTCAAACCGTTTTCATTTTATGAAATAAAAACGAAAAAAAAATGTATTAAACAATAATTTGACCATGAAGCTTGCGCTTTAGGAAAATCTTTCATAGGAAAATCTCGTTCAGCGGAATTCTTCCAATAAGAATCCGTTCTAACTCAAATGGTATACAAAATTTGTAAAATCACCAGGCAGACTCGCCTATAAGAGTTATTTGAAAATGGAATACCTATATACGTATAATAGATAAATAAGATCTTTTCCACCCACTCTAGTTTCAAAAAGTTACTGAAAATTGTTTAGGAAAGCCCTTTCTGCCCTGAATACTAAATTACTAATAAATTTGAAAAATTTTAACCGTTTAGTGTTCAGAGCAGAAAGGGCTTTCAAATCACTGTATCTGAGTCTCGGGAGGTCTTTATAAACACCGAAGGTAAATAAAAATAATAATATATTGCATACTTTTCTGAAATTTAAATTAATAAGCATATTATCAGTTGATTAAAATAAAACACGAGCAAACCTAAAAACAATCATGCAGACGCATAGAGAATCAAAAGACCTTTAAAATGAGGGGTCACTGGGCCACCTTACCGTAATTTTTGTTTTTGGTGGGGGTTGTTGGGGGTAGGGGGTTGACCTGACAAAGTAAAATGTGACATCAGAATGTGCCGTTCAAAAGATAAAAGGTGACGTGTTTCAGGAGTTTTCTCAAACAATATCCCTAGTTAATCTAGAGAATGGTATTCATGGGGACGAAAAAAAAATTGAAAAAGTTAATTTCGACCATGCTGTCGCCTAGGAAGTGAAAGACGCTTGAGGGGTTGCTCGATCCCCTTCACTTATTTAAATTCTTGAGTTAGGGGTTACTGGGGCTAAGTTTGACATCAACAGTTGTCCCCCAAAAATCAAGAATCGACCTATCCGAGCGTCCAAATACAGGCGTGTTTCGTTTTCAGTGGTCCACCCTGTACTACTGTACTACCCAGGCCAAAACTTTTTTTTTGTGTGGCTGTGTTATTTTAGATCTGTGATTAAGATGAGCATTTAAAGCTTATAAAACTTTGGAGGGATGGGTAAATAAAAAAACGTCGTTAACACAACATTGTATTATTTTTTATTACATCTGACATTGTTACAATAAAAAGGTATGTACATCCAAAAATGACAGTCCTTTGAATTTTAGCGGATAGGGGTGAATTTTGCAATTTCAGACAATTAATGTTGTGATTGTGTTATATGTTAGTATTAACACACATAGACTAGAGTGTGAGAACCACTTATCTTTTCGATAACATTATATAACAATCTATAAAATCTATTACACTGCTTCTATACACTTTTATTATCGTCTCATATTTTGGCACACCCATTTGGAAGTAGGGAAAATTACGTTGTTTTTCACACTAACGTCGATTCCCTCAAAAGGCACCAGCCAATGCATTTGTGGTTTCCAAATAAAAAAATATATGGCTTTTTCTCATGGCTAAAGGTTCAGCTCCGAAATTAATTTCATATTTTCACAGTTAATATCGAGCCCAAAACATCTTATATTCACACACACTCAATCTAACTATATAGTGGTGTCAATATGTCGTAGGCAAATAATAATAATGATAATAATAATAATAATACATTTATTTTCCAATAGAAACACATATTATTTACACTATTAGAATAAATCGATTTGTTCAAAAATAAAGTGTAAAGTATACTTAACAATTAATGGAAAAAGGGGCATAAATTCAGTTCGACTATTAAATAGTCGTCGGTTCTTCCATTTAGCCCTCATAGAATGGATATAATGTAATTAATTTCTATTTGATACGTTACCAAAAAAATAATTTCCATATACAAGATATTTACCGGAAGATAATACAATAATGTTATATTTTAAATTAAAATGTTCTTAAAATTGCAAGTTAAATAGGATGCTTCTAAAAGTCTTCTTGAAACTTGGTATTGATAGTGTTTTTAGCTTTTCTGGAATTATGACGTTATAATATTTTGTGATATTGTACGCATATGATCGTTTAAAAAATGACGATTTATGAGAAGGGATTGTTAATGAATTTTTTGAGCGAATGTTAACTCTGTGGGCAGTTCTCCTAAAGCAAATTTTTTTAAACAGGTAAGGTGGAGTTTCTAGCTTTATAATTTTATGATATAAAGCAGATGTATGTAATTTATTAGACATGTTGAGCCACCCAGCAGTTTGGAGAGTGTGTGATATCGGTTGTCTTCTACGTATACCAAAAATAAATCTAAGACATGAATTTTGCACCTTCTGTATACATGATTTAACAGATTCCGTTATGCAAGAGTCATATAACGAGTCACAATAATTGAAACATGATAATACCAAAGAATCACACAGCAATATTTTTAAATCTCTACTAAGACAATACCTATTTGCATATAAAATTTTTAAATTGCAGTAAGCTTTTTCTATGCATCGTGCTATATGTTCTTCGAAACGTAAATCCCTGTCCAATAAAACACCTGACGTTTAAAGTTACGAAACATACTTATCCCTCCCGTTTTGGTGGGTGTTGAACAAGAATATGATGGTTATTTTGCTGTTTGACCTTTTCATTCTCCTCAAACGGCCAAAAATCACCCCTTCTCATGGTTTTCGTATAGGATGGATCGGAATATTGGTTTAACCGGGAGAGTTGTTTTCTTTCCATCAAAAGTGATTGAAGGGAGACGGGCAATGACAGCAAGAGCATCCTAACAACCTTTGGGGGCTGATTTTACCCTATAAGGGGGTGGAAAATTGATATTACCTACATTCATAGTTTAAACGTGTACCCCTCGTTTTCGAGGATGCTGAACATGAAAAAAAAAAACTGTTTAACCCTTTCTACGAATAATAACCATCCCTTAATATCAATGGAATGCAAAGCGTACTTGGAGTACTATGCAATTCGTTAGTCCAGAAAAGTGCGATGATGTAGAAGGACTATGACAACCCTCTGGGGTTTTCCTACCTTCCATGGGAGTGAAAAATTGAGATCAGCTACATTTTTTGCTTAATCGTTTGCATCCCCCTGTTTTCGAGGATGCTGGACGCTGGGTATGAAAAAATATTGTCAGAACTGTCTATCCATATCACCGTAAATAGCCAATGATTACGCCCTATCACGATTTCTTAGTAGTAATGCTTGGCAAATCGTGCTTGGAGGAAAATGACAGAATCTCATGAAATTAGGTAGTCGAGGAAACAATGATTTCTCCCCTCTTTCAGAGTAAAATACTATAATTTTTCTCCAAGCCTGCTTTGCCGACCATTAATTTTACAAAATCGTGATAAGGAGTGGTTATTAGCCGTTTATGGGGGTAGAAAGAGTTAAACAGCCTGGGCAATATTTTCTCATGTTCAGCATCGGGAGGTTACACGTTTAAACTAATAATGTAGGTAATATCAATTGTGCGCCCCCTGATAGGGTAGAATCGGCCCCAAAGGATTGTCAGGATGCTATCACTGTCATTGCCCGTCTCCCTTCAATCACTTCTGGTAGAAACAAAACCAGTTTCCCGGTTAAATCAACATTCCGAGCCATGAAATACGAAAACCATGAAAAGGGGGTGATTTTTGGTCGTATGAGGGGGTGGGAAAGGTCAGAAAGTAAAATAACCATCATATTCTTGTTTAGCACCCTCGAAAACAACCTCGGGGGTTAAGTATGTTTCGTATCATTAAACAAAATTTGCCTCTTTTCCAGGTGTCTCCCCGACTTTACTCCACTAATACTGCACAACCCCCTATTCTCACTTATCTCGCCAATGCTCAGTTTCAGTGATAGGAGTTATCTCTATTTGATTAATTCTGCAAGGAATTGATTTTAGTTCTACCCTATTGAGAAATATTTTATTCTAAAGATGGGCAGCTACTGGAGGCGGCTAGAACATCTCCACCAAATGATTGCAATATTCCTGGAGTTGGTTAATAACCTGGTTTGTTACCGTTGAGCTGTGCCATGCAGGCATCCTTTCCGCGGATGAGAATCTATATTTAACAACCTGCCGTTGCACAAAGTTGCTAAAAAAAAATTACCATTCAAAATTCGCTACAGCCTTCAATTTTTGTCCAATCGCAATATGTTTTTTAGATAGTGGTCAGACTTCTGGCTACAAAACTGCAGAGGCGTATTTAAAAAAAAAATAATCGAAATTACACTTGCATACGTCGTTACAGTTGTTCAAAATTGATCGCATAAGCAGAAGAATCAAAATAATTACATAAATTGACCAAATCGCAGCTACATTTTTCTTTTCTTAATCGGCTTAGAGTAATTAAATAAGAATATACTGTAGAAAAAGTGTCCTAAAGCTTTTCAACAAAAAATTGGCCAAAACATAGCCGAAATCAGTCAGAAGTAGAAAGTATTCCCAAATATTTACTTCCTTAATAGAAATATTTTATTTCTAGCTCTACTTATTCTAAACCCCTTATTTAAGGACCCTTTCTTCTTCTTCTTATTTATTTTCTCAAAACCGACTAAGAAGAGAAAAAAGTAGCTGTAATTTGGTCAATTTATGTAATTATTTTTATTTTTCTGCACAAATAACTAAATAAAACACACTACTATGTTTTCTACCACTATGTATTTATAAAAATTGCGACTGCAGTTTCGACTTACAAAGCCATTGTCAAGCAGTGAATCAAAAATGACTGATTTACAATTATACAGAAATGTTATATATAGACAATATTGGTTGGATAGATAGGTACAATAAGGGCTTAGGCAGGTAGATGACAATAATAAACTTAATTATGAATATTCAATTATGGGTCTGCCGGCTGTAAATAAAGGTGAATATATCAGATCTAATTGATCATTTAACAAATTATAATCCTTGATATTATTGTGTTTATGAATTTCCAGAGATTCTAAAACGTTTAATTTAAAGCCTTTTGTTGAGAAATGTAAAATTTCAATGTCGTTTAATTCTGGAAAACTATGGTTGTTTTCGAGGCAGTGGTTCGCGAAAGATGAATCAGTTTTCTGTAACCTATATGATCTAAGATGTTCTTGATACCGTATTTTGAAATTTCTACCGCTTTGCCCTATATAGATACTATTACACTCTGTACATTTTAACTTATAAACTCCAGATTTGTTAAATTTACGTGTTGGGTCTTTTGCATTGTATAATATGTTTGATAATTTACTCTGTGATTTAAAAGCTATTTTTAGATTGTGTTTAGATAGAACATTAGCTATTTTTTCGGATAAATGGCCACAGTAGGTAATTGTTGTGTAAGTACATTTTGTGGTTTCTTTTATTTTTGGATATATTAATTGAAAAGTGAATTTTTTCCGGATTTTGTTAATTAACTTTCTAATGACATCTTTACCAAAATTATTTTTAACTCCAATGTCCTCGATTATGTGTAGCTCTTCATTCAGATCCGCATCAGACAGAGGTAGTGAAAATGCTCTGTGTATCATAGAATTGTATGCTGTCATCTTTCGCGAACCACTTCCTCGAAAACAACCATAGTTTTCCAGAATTAAACGACATTGAAATTTTACATTTCTCAACAAAAGGCTTTAAATTAAACGTTTTAGAATCTCTGGAAATTCATAAACACAATAATATCAAGGATTATAATTTGTTAAATGATCAATTAGATCTGATATATTCACCTTTATTTACAGCCGGCAGACCCATAATTGAATATTCATAATTAAGTTTATTATTGTCATCTACCTGCCTAAGCCCTTATTGTACCTATCTATCCAACCAATATTGTCTATATATAACATTTCTGTATAATTGTAAATCAGTCATTTTTGATTCACTGCTTGACAATGGCTTTGTAAGTCGAAACTGCAGTCGCAATTTTTATAAATACATAGTGGTAGAAAACATAGTAGTGCGTTTTATTTAGTTATTTGTGCAAAATGATTAACTACCACAGAGTAACGGCTCCTTCAATCAATTTTTTTTATCTTTCTGCTTATTTGACCAATTTTGATCAACTATAACGAAGTTCAATTTCGATTTTATTAAAAAATCTGACTCGACAGTTTTGTGGCCAGAAGTCTGACGATTATTTAAAAAATTATACTGCGATTTGACAAAAATTAAAGGCTGTAGAGAATTTTTAATGGTACATTTTTTCTCAGCCCCACTATGCGTTGTGAGTCTAGGAAATTGCCTACCCTGCCCCGGCCAGAATTAGGTTCTCAACAGTAATTTAAAAATTACAAAGGCATTTGCAATACTAACTTTTATGTAATATTAACATGTTAAAAGATTTCTAACTAATTATGTCATTTTGTATTTACGAACTAATCTGGAACCACAAATTTGTTAAATTTAAATTCGAGTTACCATTTGGTTTTTTTTTTACAGTTCTTGTGTTATTTTTTTTGTAAATAAAGAGTGGTACCGAACGAACTATTATATTAATATATTATTTTACATTATAGCCCAATATAAATAGTTAAAAAATATATAGCGCTATCTTGATGCATTTTTCGCATAGATATCATAAATTTTTTGAGCTTTTATCTTAAACCCAAATTAAAAGATCATGCACCGTATTGAAAACATACTTTTAACAACCTGTTTCATCTTCACACTGCCAAAACAAATATTCTTATGTCATCACCGCTACATCAAATGTAGCGTAGCTGAAATAACAGTATCATAATATTCAAAACGACCCGCCGCGCGCCGTCACAGGACTTTAACGGTACTTTTTTAACAGAAAATGAACGGAAAAGAGTAAAGTGTGATATATCGTTGAAATAAGAATCTATAGTAGAACATCTACTTTCGAAAAGTATTATAAAAATGCTTATCGTGGTGAAAAATAAGAAAGTATAACCAGAGGTAAACTTTTTTCTTTCGAAATAGATACAAAGTAAATTAGGAAGAAGTAAAGATAAAAATGGAGGCACTTTTAGCGATGATTTTGATCTACATGCATGCTCACATATTGCATATACAGGGTGCGTAAAATTAAAGGAGCGAATTTGGTTTGTTAATGTTTCTGTCCTAAGAATTTCTGTCAGTGGTGCTTTGACAGACAGACATTGTGAATTTAGGTCTACCTTCAAAATTATTAATCCTGACTAGCGTTATTTTGACTTCTTTGGAAGTAATTTTTGAAACAGAAAGGTTGCACAATGTAGTACGTACTATTGATACCTCTTCAAGGTTCCCGGCTTCGAAAAATTTCATTGTATCGCAACGCCATCTATAGTCATTTATATACCTGTATCTTGATTTCCTTTAAGAACCGTCCGCACAAAATGTCTAATTTACTTGTTCCAAGATAAAGAAAGAGTGAGAGTTTTACGAACTAAAGTTATATTCTATAGTACCTAATTCAGCGAGGTCATTTTTGGGTACCTCCTGATGAGATAGATGGATATGATGATTATATAAGATGTTTTGGGATCTGATATTACGTATGGCGATTATGTGTGATATTGATATAGACTACTGTGACATAACTCGCACTTATTTGAAACTAAATTTTGTTCTGCGCCCTGTGATGTTATAACACTAATTAACTAAAGACAATTTTAAAACCGTGAATTAGTGCCAGATGTGATAAATGTCCAAAATCTAAAGTCGCTCTATTATTTTGACAAATATTTTCAAAAGCTTGCTTGTTATACAGCCGAGTGAATAACCGTGTTTTGAAATGCTTGTTAGGTCACCGAATGTCTACAAAATTACGTAATGTGTACGATTTCAAATCAATTAAATTGTTAGCTAATATTGTATTATAGTAATGCATATTTTAAATCAAGATGTCTTTTGTGTTTCCGTTGTTAATTACAAGAATGACTTAGTAGCAATAATAGAAACCTCACCCTATGCCGTTAGCATTTACATATATAACCACGTAAATTCCAAAAATATTCTTGATTCTTTTATATAAATATTTGTAATTTACGTCTTTTTTTTTAATACATGAGCCAAGAGAATTGGAAAAATAACAAAAAATAGGTTATTTCCGACGGAATACAAAAATGACGTAATGCCTCATTATGAGTTAAAAAAATCAGTAATCGTTCAAGGCCTGATACATCGTGTCCTTTCGATGCAGATTTTAATACAAAAGTAAAAAAAAAATGTAAATTTTTTAAGTTTTCAAAACTTTGAACAGCTAATATTTAACTGCAAGGTTTAAAAACAAAGGGCGATAAGAATTTTACGTTTAACATCACCAAACTCCAAAAAATGTCGAAAATTCATAAGTGCCATTTCTCAATTGTTAATTAAGTCGGTGCAGCCACGCTGCGCCGTTTTCGTAGAAAACATGATGATTTACAAATTATTTGTTCTTCAGTTAAAATTGTTCCAATTCTCTTGGCTTACAACTTAAATAACTAATTGAAAAACAGAAATCATAATTATTAAAAAAACAATAATGAACAAATTTCAGTTTGGTGTTTAGGTTATGTACCTGTGCATATTCTATGTCAGATAACCCAATTTATTTATTTGAAATAAATAGTATCTTGTAAAGCCTGCCTCGACAAGGATCGTGCTTTTGTCAGAAGTAAGAACACTTCTTGCCTTTTCAAAGAAATTTGTTCATCACTTATACTGTTCCAAAATAAATCTAATGTTAGACATTAATTTGGAAAGCTTCGCGGGTTAGTTTGGACATTCCTCTTGGTTTGTGCCCCTTCTCATATTCAGGTTCGCTTAGCTCTCTGGGGTTCAAATCGGAAAATCTGCTGGGTGGATGAATGCGTTCGTTGAAACTTGGTGCATGTGAAATGCTGAAAGTGGTTTCTTCATTATGACTGGAATAACCACTACTACTTCTTACGTGTCTTTTGTTGAGTTGTGTCGCTTTGGCCTTCCCTTTGCGGGACTGAAACGGTTTCCTGCCTATGCTTCCGGATGGCGGAGATGTTTCCGAGGAGGACGAAGATCCCTCAGCACCACCTAGTAAAGAGAGTTAGTTAAAACTAAGGTTTGGCGATACAATTTTTGTTCCGCAAAATAATATATACAACGTGTCCCAGCCTTGCGTCACATGAGTATTCTGGTTCTCTCATAAAATAAATCGTAAATGTTCAAAAACGGGGCGTGGTAGATGCATTTATGATGGGTTAGTACCATAATGTGGATGAGCTTGTGCCAAAAGAGCCAACTTTGTGAGCTAACTGTGGCGTAATAAAGCAGCACGTTGAGACCTAGTTTATGCCAAAAAAATGTCCAGAAACTTCTGGTCTATGATACTCTTATCAGATCTAAAGTAATCGGTTACTTGGGTGGGTGGGTGTAACGTGGCCTATGTAGATGAAATAATGCTATCATAATATTCAAAACAACCCGACGTTACAGGACTTGAACAATCCTTTTTAATGAAAAATGAACGGAAAAGAGTGAAGTGTGATATATCGTTGAAGTCAGAATAATATCTACTTTCGAAAAGTAAAATCAAATATACTGTATTGAAAAATAAGAAAGTATATATATATGAAACGGGCACTAAACGTCATCCGATCTGCACCAAAACCATTTCAGCTCATATACGGAACTAATATTATCGTTATACCAAGTTTCATCAAAATCTGCTCACTAGTTTGGGCACCATCGTGTTCCCAATACAGACATTTTTTAAAAACCATTTATTGTGTTCCTGGGATCTCAAAACGGAAAGATGATCTTTATGATCTGGTCTCATCTCAATTATCTTCTGGTCAATTGCAGTAATAGTACAGTAGCCCGTTACCAAAAATCCCTATCAAAACAGCGAGCTTCATCACAGGGAAACTCTATAGATTATGAAATTCTACGGCACTTTTTCATACGACTAAAGTTCGAAAAACGATACAGGCGGCTGGCAAACGATTTTCCGTCTGTCGAAAAAGATCTCGCAATTTTTATACCGCGGCGAGGCTGTACTAGATTAATTCTCATTAAAAATGACGAACAAGACATGAATTAATCGAGAATTGCCATTTTTCAATGGCCCAAGCTGCAATAACATCAATCAAAGTTGTATCAAATTGGAGGCTAACATTATCGAAGCAGCGAGGCTAGAACTTTTTTCTATTTATAGAGTCGGGTATATAAAATGATAATAAAATGAGAACTGCCCTTTTCCATTGGCCATAGCTGCGCGAAATCCAATGGAGTCAACGTTCGGCGTGCTGGCTCGGCGGAGCGCGGAGGACATAGAGATGTTGGATGACTTCGTTGCCTATAGGAACGACATTGAGTGTGTCCGAAGCCATGCAGCATCTCCAACAGAAGATAAAGAATGCGTATATACGTAAATAGAAGGTGGCAGCTGCTAAGATCGAGGGTGCTGCGTTGTCGTGATATAGAGATGGTATACTCCGTATACCGGGCAGCTCGTATCAGTCTCCTAGTATGCATATGCATGCTAAGGAATAACGCGGCGGCGAGCGCAATACATGGAGAGCCTTTCCTTTTCTCTCTCAAATGTGAATTGGGAAAAAGTTCAGTTCATATTTTTTTCGTCTTCTTAATGATATTATTATAAGTGGAGAACTGTCTCGCCGCGATGACTTGATCGGCCTCAAAATTAAGCAACATACGAATGTAATCACTCGTAACTGAACTAGCAAAAAGTTCCGTTCGAACTTTCTTGTGGGCAAGAGACATCGAAACTACTCGATAATGAGCAGAACTGCCTCGTTGCGGTGACCAGAATTTTGACCGGTGGCTATTTGTCATTATTTCGGTATTTTAATTCGCCCTATCAGTCAAAGGACAGTTCTAAATTTTCCCTCATCATATTTACTTCCCTCGACAAGAAGACAAAAGGAACTGCCTCGCTGCGAAGACCGAGATGACCAGTTTTTCTTTACATGTTCAAAGTTCGAACCCTTTAGGGCAGGTAAAACGTTCCGTCGCCATTTCTTCTCAGTTCTCCCAGAACTGATAAGAAACGCTAAAGTAACTCGAAAATCTTGGTAGCGGGCTGCCGTACTGTAACCCCCCCATGTTGATGGGTGGGAAGGTTAAAACTATATTTAACGGGTGTCTGTAGACGTTCAGAATCCGTGGTTTAAATGGACAGCATTAAACAGAAAGGAACCAACACCCTCAGCTAAAATCAAGAAACAAGCTTGCAAAGAAAGGTTTTGTATCTTAATTACAATATTAAAACTACACCATTAAATTCTTATATGGAAAATGAGTTGGACTTTTTCAGCTGAACACACATTACGATATTCTACATTTAAATAAATTAAGAAACAAATTTTTTAAATTTTGTGGGTTGGCTCCTTTCTGTTTAATGCTGTCCAAATATAACTACGCATTTAAGACTCACCGTGTATATGTGAAGTTAACCCCATAATTAACGAGGATGCAAATGCCTATTGAGATTCTCTAAAAGAGAATTTAGTCGACAAGCATATTGATTGATGAATTCGAGATGGATCTAGAGACGTTTGAATGAGACGCTATCTATGAATTCCCAGGAAAACTCAACGCACTAATAGCTTAATGCTGCAAGAAATATGTCTCCAAAAGCAACCACCATTGAATCCTTCCGAATCGTCTCATTTTTAGGCATATCAACCAAAGAAAAGATAATATATAACGGTTGGCAGGAAATACCAAAGGTAAAGGAGACGCTCTTCAAAACGTTGGATTGATGTTACCAAGGATATAATGGTATGCTCCGTACGCTTAACAGGCAACCACGACCGATGGCGCGATGTCGTTAAATGTGCTATACATCAAATAGAAGCTAACTAGGATAATTTATGGAACACAATACTTCTGGCAAGACGCTCTGAAGAAGAGAAACAAATATTTGTGGCGGGTATACTATACCATTAAAATCTTGAAACACTGAAAATTTGTCTTATTACCTCGCATCCTGTGACTGAACGACATCAGTTCTTGGCTTGTAGCTCGACCATCCCCCTCAGAATCCGAACCGAGGGTGTCATACTCTGAAATAGGTAGGTGTAGAGTTAATATCTTCTTCACCTCTGAGTCAGTGCTGCCCAGGTTATCAGACTCTGAAATATAATGAACTGTTGCTTTCGTTATAGTAATTGTGTTTTTTACGTTTTGGTGCAATTTGAAATTGGACGATCACATTGAACGAGCAGCAATGGCCCCCTTTTTACTACATGGAACATAGAAAAGGGGGATAGGTAAGTGGGTAATATTTTGTCTAGCCTAATCTAATCTAGTAATATAAATGTAGGCTACAACATATTTTAGCAGGAAATGAGTAACCACCTTTATTAATTAATTTGTAGAATCAACCCTTGCATGGTTGTGTGCTTATAATAACAAAAGTAAGTGACTTATTTTAATTGATGCGGAATTTAATATACAGGGTGTTTTTGAAATATATCCATGTGTAGAATCTGAACTTGAGGTAATCCCATACGAATTAAACTAGAGAGGTTAGATCAGAAAATCTAGCTGGCTACTCTATTGGTCCCCATCTGTTAATCCATGTATTGGTAGCTGTCACTCCAAGAGAGAGGTATAAAATTATGCTCAAGAAATGTCATTTTAGAATTAAAAATTGACATGTTTTAGGATTTTGCGCATAAATTGTAAATTACGTAGATCATGAATTTGTTCGTTACTTATGGACATCACGGTGTTTTAGCAGATCTGCCATCTTCAAGTTCTCGGCAATAGCTGCCTACTGCTACTTCTTGGTGCTCACACTCAGCTCAGTTATTATTATCGCTATTTTAGTTTAATTAACTATTTCTATAAATTACTGGATCAATAAAATATAGGGAGAATGTAATACACATCAAGATTGTTAACAAGTCATTTATACATTTTAACATATATTTTTTTACAAGGTTGCACAAGTATTATATAAAGAATGTTAACAAATATTTTTCAAACTTACACTAGTGGGATATTTGTTTTATTTATATGGTAAAAAGATTATCATTATTGATAATAATTTAGAATAATGTTTTATGTTTTGTTATAAAAACATTTTGTTCCAGTGTAGGTTAAAAGTTCCTTAATAATTATTAATACAATTTTCGAGGATCTAGAATTTTAGAATGTACCTTAGTAGTTTCATTTAGTTTTATTTCCATACCTTTAGTAGTTTAGTAAATAAATCGATTTGAAAAAAAGTCTTCCTAAAACAGTTTTCTTTCATTATATCCATGACAAATCAAGATGGAGAGGAAATATCTATACTAGTAACCCCTCTACATTATGGCATAGACACAGGTGCATGCTAGCACCCTAGGGGGCCCAGGCATATAGGATCTCGTGGGGCCCTGGAATGAAAATGCGCCGTAGGCGAAAATTTTGAATTTTCCAAGCTCAAACGATCTTAAATGAACGAAGAAATTTTCAGGTAAAAACATATCATCTCGAAATAATTCATTTCGTAGGGTAGAGTAGAGGAACCATATTTTCATGTGCGGAGGCCGCAGAGGGGCCCCACTGGCCCGGTGGGCCAGCACGCGCCTGCATGGCGAAATATGTTCCTATTGCGGGCAATTCCATCGTGGAAGTACGGCTAGACCCTTTCAAGAGCAAGAGTTAATTGCTTGAAAATATACAGAATGCTTACACTTTTGGGACCTACAAGAACATTGCCAAAATATGAAATCTGGTACCAATAAATTATTAACACGGAAACACCTATAACTGCTTGTTTTTTAAAATTATATGTGCATTTATTTATTGAAATAGGACTACAATAATTGCGTATAGCATATTAAAGCAGTCTTTCACACAGTTTACCTTGACTCTCAGAATGTGGATCTCTCAGTCTTCCTCCTTTTCTTCTAACTTTAGTATATTCAGGTTCTTTATTCTGTAAAAAAAGTAACATTACTTCACTATTTGCATTTTGCTGTAATATAACAACTGGATATCCAAACAATCGTGAGTGGTCACTGAGATATCATATCATAGAAAGTATATTAGTGATGTACTTGTAATTTATACCAAAATCATAACACACTTTTTTATATTCTTGGATTTTAGCACAAATGTTTTTGAAATCGACAAACCAACTGTTAACGCATGGTCTGTGCAGCTAATACTAGGTATAGTATATTAACTAGCCATGGTAATTCTCACTAAGGGTTGAAAGACACAAAAGTGGAGCACATATACAAGTGTTAAATTCTGTTAAAAGTAATTTTTTTTTTAAAGTGAATTATTTATTATTTGTTTGCTTATAATAATGAAACATATTCTTTGTAGGATTTTGCAAACGGCGGGAAAAAACTATCTATAAGAACTAAAAAATATTAATGAAATCTTTGCATTCCTTTGATAACCTGACTTCTGGTTGTGCTAGCAAATCAAAATCGTAAAATAAATTGGTCCAATTTCTTATTTGACATTCTCATTATAACACCAGCATCTAACACAATCCCCTATGGCTAAGCGATTAAACCAGTATCTGCATGACCCCCTACTGTATGAAGATTCAGTTAAAAATGAGAACAAAGGCCTAACATGAATTTATTTACCTACCTTGTCTTAAAAAAAAATTAATTTTAATGGATTACATTTTCGTAAAATCTCTAATTCAGTTTCTTCTAAATGCTTAACCTTTGAAATGTTTTTCGCCCTTATAATAATATATTTATTAAATAATTTTTTATAAGATTGGTAATTATAAAATCAATAACGTGTTTTCGAAAATGTTTAAATTATATTTTGTCACCCTTGAATTCCGTGCGAAGATAGGATTTGGGGTTAGACATAAATGAAATATTTAATTTTTCAAAAATTTTCTGGACATGATATAATTGCCGGGAGCATAGCCGTAGGTTAAATGGTATTTATTAACTTTTATTGAATCATCTACGGAGGTGTTCACTAAACTAACGTTATTTATTTTAAACAAATAATTTCTTATAAATAAACAATGTACGTCATGCCTATCAATTAATATAAAGTAGTAAAACAATATTTAATTTATTCCATAATTAAAAACACGTCGGTCTTTTTTATCATTTTCCAATTGTATTATTATTAAATAAAGTAAACACACTCGTATTTACATACCCGTAGATACTTTTTTATTATTTGATGTGATTTAAGCATGTTATGAAAGAGATTTCTGTGGATAATTTTTTTATACATGGTTTTTAGAGAATTTTGACTGGTTGCAAGATACCTATTTTATTAAATTAAATAGGCATAATAGTAAATAAAAACATATAACTTCAACACTCGAATTGGAATAAACATACCTAATGCAACGTTGCAACAACGTTGTCCTTTTGATTTAGCACTACCTACGTATTCCAGTCATCGTTCCACCATAATTTGAGTTAATGTTGACATCGCAATTAGTGCATAAACAGTCGAACTCAGAAAAATGTTATTTTGGAACTAATTTTCAACTCTGGGTTTTCCATTTTATGTATTTTCTCCAATTTTGTCCACTGGCCAGGCTTTTTCCAAAATGGCGAGTTTTTACAACCTAGATTCCAGCCCGAACGAAGCTACATGAACCAGCTTAGTAAATATTGATTTCAAAAAATGTTTTAATAGTACAGTAAACGAAAGGAAAAATGAGGGCAAAAGTTGAAATTTTTCCGACATCTGGGATTTTGGATTTTTTATACGTAAAAAGATGCGCTGATCATGATTTTCGTTTCCAAATTCCCCCCCCCCCCCCGGGTGTGAAAAAATTGTTATATACATATATACAGGTTTTTCACCCAAAATAGCCGAATATTTCAGCAGAGAAGCATTTTTTTTTAATAGCAAGAATAAAAACTATTCAAAACGCCGTTTTGCATTATTGGGTGTTACTTATTGGGCATTAAAGGTATGATTATTATTATTAGTATTCGCTGTCTTGTTTTGATCTGTTTATTATTGTTTACATTGATTTTCGTAGAGACCAAAGACTTGATTTCTAGCTTTCCATACCTGATTGGGAAAAATTATGCGCTCAATTCGTTAAAAAAATCTGATTTTTTTCTAACTTAAAATACACAACTATTTTCTGTTATCGTATCTCGGACGTCTAACGGTTCTTTTTCCAATTTCATAAAATAATTACAAATTTTTAAGCTTTTAACACAATGTTACAAATGTTAATAAACCACTTTTAAATTTTATAAATTCATATAAACGACAATAAAAGCAACAATAACTTTGTTCCAAATTAAAAAACACATGTAAACAAATTATATTTAAACCCCTGCGGCCATGCTGTGCTTGCGTTGTACCGAAAGAGAAGGAATTATTTACATTTTCATAATCAGTGGTATAAAAAGTTCGGTACAAGTAATCCCATCAAAGTGTCACACTTCTTTCGGTGGGAACATAAGTCGAGTATTGCAGTTTTTGTTATTTCTAATATTCGAAACTATAACATCCATTGACCCTGAAAAATAGTGGTTCTCAAATGTTTCCTACCTTAACATTAAAATTAGTTAGTTAAACCTAGGTCAGTTTTTTCAAAGTGCCCCTAGAGAAAAAAGTCATGTCGGTTTTTTGTTTGTCTAGTCCGTCCCTATTACCAGTTTTTTAATGACTTTAAACTAATTACACCCTGTATATCGAGATCGGAAAAAGTTAATAATATGAAATTTTAAGTGCATAATAAGAATATCGAGTACTATATAAAAACGTATAAAAACCATCTAAAAAGAATTTCATGGAACAAGCCTATTCTATTTATTTATGATCTGTAGAATGCTTCTCCCGTTTTATAGTCGTCGTGATTTTTACAGTAGTACTATCGCGACAAAACTAGCATTATGCACAGAATATAAATTACACTCGATTAATTTAGTATTTCGTAAAGAATTCGCTTTGGTATTGATGGATTGCATGCCACCAAAATAATGGCGTCCACAATAATTTCTGCTGCTGCGAAGGTACTCCACTGCGAGCCCCTACCATCATTCTCTACTAGTTTAATGCTTGTCACATTAACCTAGGTAGATAATGTTGTGCTGAAGTATCCAGAGTGTATCATCTTTGTACCTGAGTGTCTTTTTCCTTTGTCCCACGATGTTGTGCAAAGATATTACTCTATGGAAAGCACGCAAAGATTTTGGTTAACAAATAATTACTAAAGATTGACAGATTAACAAACCCTTCGCTTTAGGTTCCACGTCTGTCAGAAACCATTCACAATTCCTGGATGTTCAAAATCACAAAACGTTTACTAAATCTATAAAATGTGAAAGAAAACTCAAAGGGATCGGGCAAGATTGGTTGCAGAAAAACTAGGATAACCTCATTCTCAAATCAGTATAAAAAGGTGAAACAAATAAAAGGAAATGAAACTTACATGTCCTAACTTAAACTTATCAATAGGTGGAGGTTTAACATCATGATAAACAAAAGAGCCTCGTACCGAGTGGTACGGCCCACTGTAGACGTTTCCACTGTATGAGCTTTCGCTGTACGCCGGCTTCGACAATTGGAACGTGGCGTATGGGCAGATATCCTCGATGTAATCGGCAGATTCTGCCTTGTATGTGTCCTCAACAGCGAGCGGCTGCTGACCTCGGCCTACTCGCACGGCCAGGTACTGCTGGTCTCTGTTTTGCTTGTTCTGCATTTGGGCCATGGAGGGCGACTCTCCTATTGAGCGACCCTGATCGCCCCTTTCCCTCCTTATTTCTGGAACACATGTTGGAAACTGCATGTAAACATTAATTATGTGCCAAGTAACCATTATACGTGTTGATATTGGCGAGAGAAATCTAACTTCTTTTGAAAAGGAAGTGGCTTACTGCGGTAATGTAATGGATATACAGGTTGTTTGGTGCATCGTGTGCCAAATTGAAATGGCCGACAGAAAGGGTTATCTGCTATCCTTTCAGGCCCCTTAACACTTCCCATGCCCTGCGGGATTTTTTATATCGACCTTCTATCTTTTTAATGAAAAAAATCCCAAATTCTACATTTAAATTGAAATTGTAAAAAAAGTATTAGGCGTAGACTGCGAATTTTATTTTTATTTTGATGTGTATTGTTGAAGGGTTCTTTTAAATCCAAAATTACTGGCATTAGTCATCTAGTTGTTTTTTTATTCACTCGCAAACTTTCGGAATAGGTAAAATTTAAATTTAAACTTAGACTTTAGACGGCTATAAAAAAAACTCAGAGCAACCGGGATCTTCCAACTCCCTCAAAAATTCTCTAGTCTATTCTCTTGCTAATGATGTGCCACATGTCATACAAATCTTTTAATAACTTCGTGAATTCGCTAAATTAATGAATCGGGTTACATAAGGCTAATATTCAAAATTTCGAATAAAAAATTATATTTGCTTAAATTATGTTATCTCACTCTTGCGAAGTAAAATCTATCTTCTGTCTCTTTCTGTTCATTGGTTTTCTTGAAATAAAGAAACAGTTACATTTTTATCATTTATTAAACAAATTTAAGAATCTTGCTCAAAGTATTGGTCTCTGTTGCAAATGCAGGCCCGACATCTGCTTCGTATTTCGACAGTTGTTGTATGAAGTCGTATTTCCTCCCTAATTGTACCGAAAGCCGTTTCTATGCGTTGGACAAGAGGACAAGTTCCTCCCTAGTCGCAACCTCCGTCGTGTACGCGAGCTCTTTGGCACGTCCACAGACATAAAAATCCAACGGAGTTAGGTCTGGGGAACGTGGAGGACATTGAATAGGGCCATCCCGCCCAATCCACGCATTTGGGAACACATTGTCTAGATATTGTCTTACAATCAATCGCCAGTGCGCGGGACAGCCGTCATTTTGAAAAACTATAGGCGTATGCGTAGATTGGGCGGGATGGCCCTATTCAATGGCCTCCATGTTCCCCAGACCTAACTTCATTGGATTTTATGTCCGAGGTCGTGCCAAAGAGCTCGTGTACGCGACGGAGGTTGCGACTAGGGAGGAACTTGTCCTCTTGTCCAACTCATAGAAACGGTTTTCGGTACAATTAGGGAGGAAATACGACTTCATACAACAACTGTCGAAATACGAAGCAGATGTCGGGCCTGCATTCGCAACAGAGACCAATACTTTGAGCAAGATTTTTAATTTTTTTTAATAAATGATAAAAATGTAACTGTTTCTTTATTTCAAGAAAACCAATGAACAGAAAGAGATAGAAGATAGATTTTACTTCGCAAGAGTGAGATAACAGATTTTATCTGTTTCCCATGCATAATTTAAGCAAAAATAATTTTTATTCGGAATTTTGACTATTAGCCTTATGTCACCCGATTCATTAATTTAGCGAATTCACGAAGTTATTAGAGAGATATTGCAACTTCGGTTTATAGATCCTTTAATAAAAGTTTCCCTTAATTTGGCATGTACGCATGCGCATTGAAAATATCATTAAGCATTTTCTTTTAATAAAATACAGGCATCCCGTATTTAACTTAAATACGGGCAAGGCTTTCCTTTATTAAAAGCACCTTAATTTTGACACATATAGGAAATTTTTGTCAATTTTATGTCGAAACTTGCATCAGACGAAAATTCCCTAAGGAAATTGTTACTTTTGTTGGCGATAATGGTACAAGAAAAAGATAAAAAACGTGTGAGATTCAAATATGAGGTAGACGTAATTTCGCAATCGTATTAATCCCATCTTTGAAAACGAAAATTAACTTCTATTTCATCGTCAGTCATATTATTTAAGTCGAAGTTGACTGGGTCTACAGCGTTAATTTGTTCATTACCGATATAAATATCAATTATGTTATGTAGAAGTAACATTTCACTTTCTTCATCATTAACACCAGCTAGGATAGCTACTTCTAATTGTTCTTCCATATTCATTTTAAACTCGAACAAATGATAATAATACCGGCAATGCCCAATTTGGATTTTGTAGGTTAGGAAAAATTGTCAAAATATAGTATCAACATAAGGTATGAGGAGGACATCGGTGCAATAACTCACTTTAAAAAGGGATGATAAATTGGAATACAGGATACTTTATTTAAGGTTTCTTTTAATAAAGTCAGCCCCATTTCGTTTTGCAATAACTCTCTATTGAAAGATTTTTATGACATGTGGCACATCACTAGCAAAAGGATAGACTAGAGAATTTTTGAGGGAGTTGGAAGATCTCGGTTGCTCTGAGTTTTTTTTATAGCCATGTAAAGTCTAAGTTTAAATTTAAATTTTACCTATTCCGAAAGTTTGCGAGTGAATAAAAAAACAACTAGATAACTAATGCCAGTAATTTTGGATTTAAAAGAACCCTTCAACAACACACATCAAAATAAAAATGAAATTCGCAGTCTACGCCTAATACTTTTTTTATAAATTGAATTTAAATGTAGAATTTGGGATTTTTTTCATTAAAAAGATAAAAGGTCGATATGAAAAATCCCGCAGGGCATGGGAAGTATTAAGGGGCCTGAAAGGATAGCAGATAACCCTTTCTGTCGGCCATTTCCATTTGGCACACGATGCACCAAACACCCGGTATAATAGAAAAATAAAAATCACCCCACGCAGCGAATTTACTAAGTTTTTATCAAAGTCTTAAGCAAGTATATCATTCAAACTGTTTTGTTGGCCGATCTATGATTGCTATAAAAAGGTTTATTGAGGTTTATTGACATTTCCACGTTCTGAGACAGTAGTCTATTGTATAATTGTTAAAAACGAAAGCGATCATTGGAATAATATCAGTTTATATTTATAATTTTGAATTCTGGGGTTTTCTGCAATATATTAATTATTCTATGACATTACTTATTTATAATTTTGTATATATTGACACGTATCTCTAAATCTAACCTGGCGGTTACATAAAAGTGGCGCAGTCGGTAGGACAATATAGTTTCAGATGACATTTTCGACCATTTCGATACAGTAGCAATAGCATGCACAAAAAAAAATAAAAGAACAAACAAAATATAAATTTTTATTAAACACAATTAAAATATACATAAAATCAACTAAAATACTAACAAAATAAAAATAATTTTTACTCTAATGTCAAATAACAAATAAACAGGGATAAAATGTCTAATAGTAGAGCAAAAACACGGCGAGAAAATCAGAAAAGAACCCAACCAAATACACATAGTCTTTAAAAATGAATTATTATTTGTTTGCTTATAATTGTATTGAAACATTCTTTATAGGATTTTGCAAACAGCAGAAAAATTAACTATCTATCAAAGAAAAACTTTGTGTAGAAATATTAATGAAATCATTGCTTTCTTTCGATAACCTGAATTCTGGTTATGCTAGCAAGTTAAAATCCTAAAATGAATTTGTCTAATTTCTTATTTGACAATTCTCATTCTAACACTAGCATCCACACAGTCCCCTACGGCCATGCAGATTAAACTAGTATCCACATAACTCCCTACGATTATGAAGATTCAGTTAAAAATGAGAACAAAGACCTAAAATGAATTTATTTATCTACCTTGTCTTAAAAAAATTTTTCATTCCAATGGATTACATTTTCATGAAATCTAGATTTCATGAAAATGTAATCCATTGGAATGAAAAATTTGTTTAAGACAAGGTAGATAAATAAATTCATTTTAGGTCTTTGTTCTCATTTTTAACTGAATCTTCATAATCGTAGGGGGTTATGTGGATACTAGTTTAATCTGCATGGCCGTAGGGGACTGTGTGGATGCTAGTGTTAGAATGAGAATTGTCAAATAAGAAATTAGACAAATTCATTTTAGGATTTTAACTTGCTAGCATAACCAGAATTCAGGTTATCGAAAGAAAGCAATGATTTCATTAATATTTCTACACAAAGTTTTTCTTTGATAGATAGTTAGTTAATTTTTCTGCTGTTTGCAAAATCCTATAAAGAATGCTTCAATACACATTCAATACACATAGTCTTGTTAAGCATGTTATTTGCCACATAAAATGGCCAATGATATTATTCTGTAGTATGGACTATTTTTAATCAACATCGACAAGATCGTTATTTTGACATACCGAGTGGCGCAGCCCATAGGAACACTCGTACTTTTTGAATAGGTAGGCGAAAAGATTATTTTCAAATTTGGTGTAAGTGATGAGATATGATGTAACGAGTCAAAATAACTTCTGGTTTGGATGCCATTTGCAAATTTTTAAATCAGACAACCTCTATATTTTTACATATTTGTTGCGACTTGACGCTTGCATTAAAAAAATCATTTATCAGAAATCATAGTTTACACCTTAAGTTTTATTTGTATTACTTTTTCAAAGTTTTGGCTTTTTTTCATTCGCAGCATGTAAGTCAGAACAGCTATAAAAGTCACTACTATTACTACGCAAAATATTAATAGTTGAATTTGGCGCTTTTTATACTTAATTATTTTCAAAATCAAATTACGTAAAACATGCCATTTGTAGTAGCAAATATGTATGTTTCAAGAAGAGTGTTTTCACGTGGTTCTATTGACAAAATATTTTTAAACAAATTTGAATGGTTTTTGCTCCACGATAAATTAAAATAAAAACAACTAGTAGGTAAATAAAGGTTTTATTTATCGCATTAACACGGCATCATCTAGCATGATATCGTTCGTGTTTACCTTACTACTAGTTCCCTGTAAAGTACACTTACTTTTTCTCCAAAACAGAGTGGCTATTAATAAAACTAGTACAAGTATTGACAACATAATTGGAACGAAAACTTTGGCATTCGTGTAAAACGGATGATCCCCTGAATGCGACACAGGCGGAGACAACTCTGGAACAACTAAACGAATTTCATTAAAATCCCCCTTTAAAACAAAACTTTAATAAAATCTTACCACCTAATAAGGTTAGAGTAGTGAAGTTATAGATGGCTTCGGTATCGCCTGCATTGTTGTGAGCAGTTATTTTAAGTTGATATTCAGTCGCTGGTAGCAAGTCCTGAATGCTGTAAATTCTTTCTGTGGGTTTCACGTGATTAGAAGACATTGTCCACGAGGCGTGGCGATTAGATCTGTACTCTACTGCGAAATAGAGGATTCCACAGCCACCGTCGCCCCATGAGTCCAGCCATACTGTTACAACTGTAGCGTTCATGGTTAGCATCTGAGATTGTTTCGGTTGAACAGGCACTAGAGAAATAAACATTTTATTGCAACAAATGAAAATCATTTATCTCAGTTATCGGTGAATAGTAAAGATAGAACAAGACTTATGGAGAAATCAGGCGATTTTAATACATTATATATGTCAGATTGGTAAGAGCATAAATGTAAGTTTAAAAGAACACATAATAGATATTTTAGATATGAACATATTTATAAGATCTGTTCGACATTCCATTAACCAGAATCAACTATTACACGTTTAGTTTGATTTTATGATTCTTTGATAATGATTGTGAGATTGACGCATGCGCCAGATATATTTAAATACATTCTGTGAAACGAAAAAAAGGTTCGGAAGAAATAAAAAAATTGTCAAATAACTCACCTGTGCCTTTTGTATGAGCAGGTACAATATCACAAGGAAGTCCGGTGCCTATTCTATTAAAAGCAGTAATGTACAAAAGATATCTAGTACCACACCACAAATTCCTCAGCATGTGCTCATCAGTCCTAGCAGAGATCTGCAATTCCTCCCAATCGCCATGATCCCTTTTATAATTGATTACGTAACCTAAAATGGGAGAGCCGCCGTTGCTCTGGTCGCTCCATTTCAAGTGCAAACTATCCGTAAACGATTCCACTACTGTCAACACTGGAGCTTCTGGAGGAACCAAGACTTTTAAACTGTACACTATTTCATCTCTGCCGTACTGATTCTCCACGCTACAGGAATAGTTGGCTTGGTCTACACTTTGAATGTCTTTTATTACTAAGGTTGCATTAGGAAGAACAGAACGGCGACCTCCGACTTCGAGCGGGAGGTCGTTCAGTCTCCAAATGGCGTTTGGAAGAGGAACGCCTACGCGACGGCAGTGAAGGTATATGTCCTGTTTCCAAGCGCTTATAACTTCGTGACCGAATGAGGCTATTCTAGCAGGTACATTTTTGGAAGGTGTAACGGTTATCACTCTGGTACTTTCGCCTTCGCCAATCTGCAATTGAATGTGAATAGAATATGAATAGAATAAGAATAAAATATGAGTAGAATATGAACAGAATATGGATAGAATATTAACAGAATATGAGTAGAATATGCATAGAATATGAACAGAATGTGAACAGAATATGAATAAAACATTCGTACACCAGTACTTTCATTAAAACTGTTTATTGCTATGATCCACATAAGTTTATCTCTAAGGATTCTATACTGGGTGGCCCGGCCCATAGGAATATTCTTGTAACTTTTGAATGGGCCTATGAGTCACTTTTAAATTTGGTGTAATGTTATGAAATAAAACTTCCAATTACATTATGTAAAGAACCAACTTGGAGGACTTCCAGTTTCGATGCAATGTACATGAAAATAAAATTTTCAAATGAGTCAACCTATATTTTTTTGCATATTTGGATTCTGCTGGCTAAAATACATATTACTATAATCCAACCCTCAGATACTGTTTTGGGTTTTTTTTTTAAATATATTTCTAGATTTTATTAAAAGTCGGTC
This sequence comes from Stenurella melanura, assembly GCA_963583905.1. Taxonomy (NCBI): domain Eukaryota; kingdom Metazoa; phylum Arthropoda; class Insecta; order Coleoptera; family Cerambycidae; genus Stenurella; species Stenurella melanura. The sequence continues at coordinate 171,827,039 of OY757310.1, read as the reverse complement.
TGCAAACATCTGTGAAATATTATCTCTACAAATATTGGGATTAAACACAATTAAACACAATTAATGCAATGCAGGTTTTCACGGCCGTTGTCCAATGAAGTAGTTTCTTCTGGGTTTAGCCGCGGTCGTCGAACTTGACTTGACGTTTCGCTGATCATGCTGTCAGCTTCTTCAGAAGGGTTCCAAAGACTGGAACCCTTCTGAAGAAGCTGACAGCATGATCAGCGAAACGTCAAGTCAAGTTCGACGACCGCGGCAAAACCCGGAAGAGACTACTTCAAACACAATTAAGTTCGGAGTTATAAGTTTTTCAACGAATTTCTTTTTTAAATGCAACCCCAATGGCCATGGGACTATACGACATGATGTCTGTTATGTTGGTTAAGATGGTTGCGGCTACGGCACATCAGGGCATATCAGGGACATCAGGACATCATGTCGTACTTGTATACCAGCTTTAAAGCTGTTTAAGATCTGTTTAAACTTGTACAGACCTCTTTAAAATCATACAGATCTGTTTTAAAACACCTCCAGCAGCCTCTGGATACTTCCTCTTCTTCGCCCAACCAACCTTCCAACACCCACGGTTGTCCTGGAGGACACATGCCCTCGAAGTCTCCCTATTGCCTATCTAGTGACGCAAGTGTCCCAGAAGCCCCATAGCTCTACTACTAATCAGTGGCGGTTTTACCACTGGGCACACTGGGCGCGTGCCCAGGGCGGCAAAATTTGTTTCTTTTAAATATTGCTTTAATCGTTTTTATGATTCCGCTAATGCGACCGTTCCATCGAAGCCAAAACAACGGATCGAGCGATATGGATGGCAGCCAGAAGCGGCTTTCTTTCATACCTAATTTATATAATTAGAAAATAAATACTTTTTTATTCATTGCTTCATTTAAGCAAGTGAGGGTAGTATATATGTGTTATATTTTGTAAGAGTAGGGACGGCATCTTAAAATAGTGCCAGGGGCGGCAAGCATGTTAAAACCGCCTCTGCTACTAATGTCTTTACGGGAAAAGGAAGATTGCATTTTGTCAACTTCGTAACTTGTCCCGGCGAAATTAGAAATTCGGCTCGGCAAGAGCGAATCAAAAACGGCTTTTTTGACATTTGTGGTAGGTGCAGCACGTAAGTTATTGACTAGACTGCCGCGAGCACTAGTAATAAGCTCCGCCTTTCTGCCGTTAGTCTATCATTATACATTTATTAATGACAGTTGAAGCCACCTTCCTACTTTTTCTGAGGAAAATTTGTGTGTAGTTTATCTTATCTCATGTTGCAATTCCAGTCCTAATTTACTATACTTTGTCCCTTTAAATACGGCACACTCTGTATATCTATTCTAAATCTAAGTAGACTTACTCTAGTGGAGGCGGTCACCCAGAATTGAAGCGTGGCAGTTTCTTGAGCTCGAGGTACCTCGTGCATTTCCGTGGATGGATTAAGAGCTCTCTTGTGGGTGCCTTCTTCCTGTCCATCTTCGACTACACTCATGTAAAATGTATAGCCAGTCAGGGGACCGTTACTAAACTTAGGCGGCAACCAAGACACTAGAATCTTGTTTGGTGCACTCAAAACCGCTTTTATCTGAGCTGGAGCCGAAGGAACTAAAAAAGACATAGTGTTAGTGATCTGTAAGTGAAGAAGCAACGCTAATGTTACCATCTTCTTCTGTTTGACAGTATACGGGTAAGGACCTTACTCCATCTCCGCTTGATGTGTATGCCAATACGGTCATGCTGTAATTCGTATATTTTCTTAATCCGGATATCGTCGTACGTAATTGGCTGACTATTTTTGTTTGTTGATCATCATTATCTAAAAAAAAAAAAAAATAACAATTGTTGACAGATTTTTTCAATATTTACTTCACAACACATAAAATAGCAAGTAAATTCGTAATATGTTTTCACTATAATAATAATTATTGTGTCTAAGAAATATAATAATTTTTACAGTGAGTAAACACAAAACAATTAATAAATCCCTTATAGACAAGGCGAAAACCTTGCATTCTTATGAAGAAAATGTCCCACACGATTTTTTTGCATATTCACGTTTGGGACATGCCCCTGGATAAGGATCAAGACTTTGCAGGACGAAAATCTGGTCCCAATTTTTTTAAACAAATTTTCTTCAAACAGGTTACAAATATCGCTTTTTTGGGTTCTTTTGGTTGTTTTAAACAAAAAAGGTCTCTTGTCGTTTTTTCGTTAAGTTGACCGTTTCCGACTTATAAAAAACTTAATAATTTTTTTAATAATGTATTTCAACTTTGCAAATGGCCGTTTATGTGTTTTTCAAACATTAAACTGTTTATAAGTCGGAAATGGTCAACTTTGCGAAAAAATTACGAGACCTTTTCTATTTAGAATAACCAAAAAAGCTAAAAAAATTCATTTGGGCCGAAAAATGTGATATTTGCAATTTGTTTAAAAGAAATTGTAAACCAACAAGTTGGGACCAGATCTTCGTCCGGTAAACTCTTGATGCTTATTCAGGGGCATGTCCCGAATGTGAATTTGCAAAAAAATCGTATGGGACATTTGTTTCATAAGAAGGCGAGGTTTTCGCCTTGTCTATTATATTCATATGATTCAGCCTGTGAGGTAAATTTCGTATCTCTTAATAAATGCACCACCAAATGCCGGTTATTGTTATTAGTGGTAACATTTTTCATCATCGTTTCTCATAATTTGAACAAGAATCAATTATTCATTTACTAATTGCAATAAATTTAATTCGACTTATTGCGTGCAAGCTCATGCAGTCGTTAGCTGGAAAATTCTTTTCTAATTTAATTTCAATCTCTATAAAATTTCCACTATACAATTAATATATTTTGATTAATTAAAATAGACTACGATCATATCGAACGAATTCACAAGTTTCCATTCAAAGGAAAGTTCACATTATGCAATTTGCATTTTCGGGCAAGTAAAACAATTTTGACAGGTTTTCTTTCAGTTCCGATTTCTTTCAAAATATTGTACATCTGAACTCCACTAATAAAACCGAGACGTTACCGCCAATCATAGCGTGTTTTGCATACTCGTTCAATTATTAAAACTTTATGTTATTTATTTGTTGAAATTTTAATTTGATGGACGACAGAATGCTCTCTAAATATCAAAAAGTGCTTTAATATAACAATTACTTAATTTTAATATATCAAAAAAGCAAATTTGCACAACTATGTATTTCACTAGAAAACTCCTTATTATTATTAATTATTTTCTCTGTTTGCTTACTTAAACGAATAGGTTTTTTTTTTGTTAACTGTTATGAAAAATGCTGACTAAGGGAACCTTACTAAATTCAAATAACTTTTTTATTTTGCTACATAGTGAATTAAAAAATTGTAACGAGATAAATTTTCCGTTGCCAAAAATCAAATTAAATTGATAATATACTTCGTTATTTGCCTTTTACGCTCGAACATATGTATTGTAAATCATAATTATTGTAGGTTCCTTCTGATTTAGCTAGTTTAAACCGCGATATAGGATTCTATTTTATATAGAAAATGTGATAAACCTGGCAGCGAGAGGGCTGTCCGTAATATTAACAATAATTACAAAAATTGACATTGAGGGCGTTGGTAAGTCAGCCAATGCAAATGCGTTTCATTAAAGCAAATTGCAAATTAGGATATCACTTGTCCGCAATAATTTTAAAATAATTTTCGACTAAATACATGAGAATATAATTATCATTTTTCCACTTAGCCAAATAAATCTTCATTTAAAGTTAAATATTATCAAAGTTGGTGGGTGTGTTCGAGTTAGGACTTGTTAGGTTCTCCCGATTTTATCCAAATAGCTATGTTCTAAAGAATTTCCAGAGGGAAAAAGAACATAGATGATATTTAGAGAGAAAACCACAATACCGTTTACCGTTTATATTATTTTAATTGAGACTATTTGTGATGGTACTGAGTTAAAATAATATATGTTGTTCTACTAAATGTGTAGAAATTGTAATTACCGTGTATTTAATTTGAACTATTTCGTATTTAAACGAATTAAAATAAAATGTCATCACAAAATAATTTTTGTGAAATTTGTTATAGTGCTACTGCTCTACTGAGTATAAATTTTGGTTTACTGTTTATTTTGTTTCCAATATTTCGTACTGATACGAACTGAAACAAAATTGATTACTCTTAAATAACTTTTTTTAGAAATTTACTATAGTCCGGCAATTGAGAACAAAATCTAGGCTACCGTAAATAAATTGGACGGCATTAAACAGAAAGGAGCCAACCCACAAAATTTAAAAAACCAACCCACAAAATTTAAAAAATTTATTTCTTAATTTATTTAAATGTAGAATATCGTAATGTGTGTTCAGCTGACAAAGTCCAACTCATTTTCCATATAAGAATTTAATGGTGAAGTTTCAGTATTGTAATTAAGATGCAAAACCTTTCTTTGCAAGCTTGTTTCTTGATTTAGCTGAGTGTGTTGGTTCCTTTCTGTTTAATGCTGTCCAATTAACCATCTTTATATTCTGATACATAGAAATTTTCCGCATCAACTCCGACAAGATACCACGTAGCCGAACCGAAATTTACTTAATAAAGGCACCCAGCTGTGGGGCTTGAAGCTCTTGGCAAACACCGCATAAGGTGCTAATGTAATTTTATCATTTCTGAACCGAACCGAAATACCACAGTTCTGATTATTTCTGTCTGTCCCTCTAGACAAAGTAATCTCCGCCGTAAGCTGATACCGAATCCGGCAATCGTTTTATTTTTCCGATCCGAGTGTGACTTATGTTACACACCGCATCGAATCCGAAAATTGTTTTATTTATTTGGTATCAGTTTTATTTAGTTTCCAAGTTTGTCACATCTACACTGTAACCGTTCATCAGGGCATGATTATTGCTGCAGATAACCGCTTGCTTTTGTCTGGTACTTGCCCACTACCTGTTTTTATTATTTACCGTGGTGTAGTTTTTTCCGCTTATTGTTTTTTTTACCGTTTTCACCGTTTGCTTGCTTACCACCGCTTACTTCCAAATTAATATGAGTAACTAGTAGCTAACTAGCTTCTCACCACGTGGCTACCCCTACGTCACAAAATGGCGCTCGAACAGAGACCTACTTAAATCAAATTAAACTAAAATGACATATCTTAAGTTTTTATTTTATGTATAAAGAAATCCGTATTTGGGTATCTAACCGTTTTTTATTGTTTTGTACATTTTTTTGGACCTTAATAAACTTAATGTTAATTAACGACATGTGCCTTTTACTGTTGAATGTGAGTGAATGTCGAATCTGCCGTCCAGACCCCTGGACATACCGCGTCTCCACTGTAGGTATCCCAGCCTTACTGCAACAGGCTGCATTAGCAGGCTAATGTGGGACATTTGCCCCACGTAAAAATTGCAAAGGTGGCGCTCGAGATAACCGAATATAACCGAAACACGGCTCAGGCTAAAGTGACGCTTCCACTTGCCTATGCCCTAGGCAACTGGAAGAAAGCACGTCACAAAATTTTGACTAGCTTTTTATTGCTTGCACAATTATTTTCATCGCGACTCTACATTTTTTCCTGTTATAATTCAGTGCTCGGCTATTCGCCTTTATTAAACAAAAAAATATTTTCCTCGCTACAAGGTGGAGATTACCCCGCGGTGGTCACCCGTTGAACAGCATACGCTCCCGTAATTGTTATAGTATCGGCTAGATGTGAGACGACAACAACATGGTATCGAAGACCTTGAACATTTCAAAAACTACCTGAACACCCCATATCAAGTTCACGATGATAATAGAAATACCTAAATGGTAAACGTCTAATGACTTAAAATTTGGCACAAAAAATAGATATAAATGTCAAAATGTCAAAAACACATTTGGTTACTTAATTATTTTTTAAATTATACGGGGTGTCCCAAAACTCAACGTCATCCCATGCAGGGCTGATAGGCCAACACATGACTGTCCAGAGAATTTCTTTGATCATTTCAGATGGACGAAAATTAAATTTAAAAAAAAAATTAAAGTTCTCGCAATTCTCTTTCTTTTCTGATAAAAATGTTTCTAAAATGGTAGAAAAAATTTGTTATTTGGTTTATAAATAAATGCCAAGAAAGTGGCCAAAATGATTATTAAAAAAACGTTTTTTTAACGTCAATGGAAAGATGGCATCGAGATCCATATTTTGAAAAAAAAGGCCAACGGTATAAAATGGCGGGCAATTCAATTTTAGATAATAAATTCATTTGTGTCCACAGGGTTGAATATATGGAATTTAAACCGATTGTTTCAAAGAAACGATATACCTACAGGGCGAGCAAACTATCCCTTTTGACCTTTTTTTCATAACGCGCAAAAAATATTGTTACCGCGAGATATGGCCCTTACCAGCAACTCCATCGTAAATGGATATTTACCTGTAAAACGGTTAATAACTAAAAAAAACTGTCAGATTCAGAAACAGAAGAAACAGAAAATTTAGAAGAAGAAAAATAAGTAGATGACGATAGATGGAAACTAAAAAGAAGCATGGAAACTGAAAAGAAGCATCTCGCAAACACCTGCACTTCCCATCCTGTATTCCCACCCCATGCATCATGCGGCTCTCGCTGCTGACACAAGCATGTCCAATGTCCAACTCGGCGTATGCAGCCGGTCGGGCGGTATATAAAACATCCGAGATTTGGTTCTGGCACGGGGTTTGTCCGTCCGTTGGACGTGTTCGACGGACGACCAAGCTGCGTGTTGGAACGGACCTCCATGGATGTCCGGAATCGGCAGCAATGCCACCTTACGCTGGCAAATCAATCAATCAATCAAAATGAAAAAGAACGCTTTTTAGCCAGTTCATTCAATTTTGTATATTATATACGTACTCAAATGACCCAACGCAGATTTGTTGGAATTTTAAAAACTCTTGGCGATACCCCAGAACGTGTGAAATCATAATTTTGCGGATACAAAACTATGTTCATCTCATCGTTTTCTTTTTAAATTTTTTATATTTTCTTACTGTACTATGTTGTGGGGCTTTATTAATACGGTGTCTCAATTGATTTACATTATTTATTGGTTTTACATAGTCCTACTCTCCTTTATGTAACCTCAGTAGAAAAAATTAGTGGATTTAAATCCGAGGACCGGAGAGGCTACAAAATGGGACCAAGACTACCGGAATCGATCCATCTCTGTGGGTAAGTTTGGTACAAATAATTTCTCACACTTCGTGCGTCATGAGCTGGACAGCTGTCACTTTAATTTAGTAAGTGTTTTCATTCGAATTTCTAATTATTGAAATAATTTCACAATGAGCTCCTTTCGCAGTAAAATAGCAATATATCTTTTTCTAAAGTAAAATATAGAACAGGTTATACCATTTTAAAAACTACACTAAGAGAGTAATTTTTTAAAATAATTTGCCAGGTTAGAGTGGTAATTTTTTTTTGCAGTATGAAGAGTCTAACTCATGAATCGGACAATTTTTTTCCCCAAAGGTATGGTATTAACTTTATTTTAATCCAGTCACTTTAGACAAAAATTTGGTTTATGATCTAACCAAATATATCCTTCATTTTTTTTTAATCGATTTATTTTGGTCTTTTAATGAAAATATTAAAAATCGAGAACGATATCACTATGACATAAAAAAATATTCAAAATAAAGGATAATGAAATTCCGCACGAAAATAATCTCTTCCATTTTTTATGTACAACGAACGGTTTAGGCAAAAATGCGCTTCGAAGTTTCCACGCAAGAGAAGTTTTACTTTTCTATTACGTGAACACCAAGTACAATATGTTATTAAAATCCGGTTTCAGGGAGTTTTTGTTAACAACGAATAAGATTATGAGATTTCTTTTACAGCTAAAACTTTGCCTAATATAGGTATTTATTCGGAAAATTAGGTAGGTACATTTTTCTTCATAACGACGGACGCCTCTCCACGAGATGACGTTGAGTTTTTGGATACCCTGTATAAGTTATTATGAGTCTAAATTACTTACCAAACCATTCCCCAACTGAGTGATAAGTAACCTTGTACCCTTGTATAATTCCATTTTGTCCCTCCACGAGAGGGGGCTCCCATGATATGTGTAAACTTTGAGCATTTAAAACAGAACATTGTACATTTTCTGGAGGTAATGTAGGAGAATCTTCTAGGGTCCTTGATGTTACTGGTGCACTTGCAGGCCCAGATCCCCTACTGTTGTAAGCCTAAAGAGAGTTTAACGTACCAAATTATAATTTCTAGTGTCAGCAATTGTTACATTGCAGGTATAGACCATTGATATTACGAAAAATAGAGCTAACAAATATTTTTCCGCTTGGAAATTAAGCGAACAAGATAGCTAGTTTTCAGAAGCAAAAGAGTTATTAAGGCGCACCCTTAAAAACCACCCCTAAAACGCTACGACACAATTTTTTGCATTTTTCCGTGAAACAGTTGGTCCTCATAACCATTCTTAACAAAATTATATAAAAAAATTTTTTTAAAAAAAGGTTTAATTTAGAAAAATGTAAATACTAAAAAGTAAAAAATATTTTTTTTATTGGCACCCTATTTTGCTTACTTAAAGTACGCCTCAGAGAGTTTAAATCGAACTTTAAAAAACGCGCGTGTTTTAAAGGTTACCATGGCAACAACTACAAAATGTCAACTTTTTAACTATTGATCTGACAGGAATTTTTGCGGTATTAGAGAGTTATTGCAAAACGAAAAGGGGCTGACTTTATTAAAAGAAACTTTAAATAAAGTATCCTGTATTCCTATTTATCATCCATTTTTAAAGTGAGTTATTGCAACGGTGTCCTCCTCATACCTTATGTTGATACTTTATTTTGACAATTATCCCTAACCTAAAAAATCAAAGTTGGGCATTGCCGGTATTATCATTTGTTCTAGTTTATAATGAATATGGAAGAACAATATAATTAGAAGTAGCTCTCCTAGCTGGTGTTAATGATGAAGAAATTGAAATGTTACTTCTACATAACATAATTGATATTTATGTCGGTAATGAACAAATTAACGCTGTAAGCCGCGTGAACTTCGATTTAAATAATATGACTGACGATGAAATAGAAGTTAATTTTCGTTTTCAAAGATGGGATATACCTAATACGATTGCGAAATTACGTCTCCTCATATTTGAATCTCACACGTTTTTTTATCTTTTTCTTGTGCCATTATCGCCAACAAAAGTAACAATTTCCTTAGGGAATTTTCGTCTGATGCAAGTTTCGACAAAAAGTTCCTAAATGTGTCAAAATTAAGGTGCCTTAAATAAAGGAAAACTTTGCCCGTATTTAAGTTAAATACGGGATGCCTGTATTTTATTAAAGGAAAATGCTTAACGATATTTTAAATGCGCATGCGTACATGTCAATTTAAGGGAAACTTTTATTAAAGGATCCGTAAATCGAAGTTGCAATATCTCTCTATTAACCGCAAATCTGCTTTTCTATTTAAATAATCAATGTTAGAACTCATTTTAAAGCAATATACAATCAGTAACAACTGCAGTAACAATAATTAGAGAGTTATTGCAAAACGAAAAGGGGCTGACTTTATTAAAAGAAACTTTAAATAAAGTATCCTGTATTCCTATTTATCATCCATTTTTAAAGTGAGTTATTGCAACGTTGTCCTCCTCATACCTTATGTTGATACTTTATTTTGACAATTATCCCTTACCTAAAAAATAAAAGTTGGGCATTGCCGGTATTATCATTTGTTCTAGTTTAAAATGAATATGGAAGAACAATATAATTAGAAGTAGCTCTCCTAGCTGGTGTTAATGATGAAGAAATAATTGATATTTGTATCGGTAATGAACAAATTAACGCTTTAGGCCGCGTGAACTTCGATTTAAATAATATGACTGACGATGAAATAGAAGTTAATTTTCGTTTTCAAAGATGGGATATAATACGATTGCGAAATTACGTCTCCTCATATTTGAATCTCACACGTTTTTTTATCTTTTTCTTGTACCATTATCGCCAACAAAAATAACAATTTCCTTAGGGAATTTTCGTCTGATGCAAGTTTCGACAAAAAGTTCCTAAATGTGTCAAAATTAAGGTGCTTTTAATAAAGGAAAGCCTTGCCCGTATTTAAGTTAAATACGGGATGCCTATATTTTATTAAAGGAAAATGCTTAACGATATTTTAAATGCGCATGCGTACATGTCAATTTAAGGGAAACTTTTATTAAAGGATCCGTAAATCGAAGTTGCAATATCTCTCTATTAATCCTATGTGACAGATTGCAAATTAATTTTTGCATTCCTCATTTGACACTGACAGGTATCCTGATATCACATCACGAATTCAAACATTTTACATTCTTAATTCTTATTTCTATTTTTTATAGTATTGTGTACCAATAAAAAAAATAGCGTAAAGTATTCGTGGATAACTGGTCTTTAAAACACTTGCTCTATTTCGAGCACTCCGGCTGCGCCGTCGTGCTCGAAAAATCGCGCGTGTTTTAAAAACCTTAATATCCACTCATACTTTAATATACTATTTTTTTAAATTCATACATCTACATCTGGAAACCAAAAGCTTTTCGGAACTGTCAATTGAGCAAAGTAATATGCAATACTGTTATATGCCCTCAAAGCTTTTGGTTTCCTGATGTGTGAATTTAAAAATAACATTTTGTACTTTTTAGTACACATCTTTGTGCCTATTGTAACGATCCGTTTCACAATTATTATCTTTGCAGCGATTTTAAGCAAGTTAAATAAAATTACAATCGAAACGGCCGACTTAAAATTTCACCGCACTAGACAATTTTAAAATGGCCTTTGGTGCCCTTGGTTTCTGACATACAGCGAGTTTTTTATTTTTTGCCAAAATTTCGATGGACCGTATTTTTTTATGAACTTGAAGCTTCATGCCTCATTACTTTCTGCAGCATGATTCCTTATATTTATGTAATTTTTTTGTGACACAACCTAAAGCAGATAGGTAACGATTTAAATTTTTTTTTTAGGTTATGGATGATTATTTGTGCTTCGTTACGTTATCTGTTTGCAAGTAATATTAAATATTCAACAATATACTTTTTAAATTAAAATTATATAGAAGCTGTTTAAAGAAATAAAAAAACAGGTGGTTTTCCAAAGAAATAGCCGCCATTTTGGAATGACTAGCTTTAAAGAGTTTTTATTCGTCTCATTTGAAACTAGATAAAAAATGTCGATATCTCATCTGAAACCAAAATGAGTATGTCAAAGTAGCACGTAACTTTGATATACTCATTTAGAAGCTTTAAGGTTACGTATTTTCTGTTCCTCGATATATACCACTTTGAAATTTTCGGTAGTACCTACTGTTAAGATCCTTCTCTCCACATTTTATCAAAATTGGTCTACTAGAAGCTGAGTAATAGAAGAAACTTCAAAAATAACTCGTTAACGCATGTTTGTTCGTTTTTAAGGTTATGTCGAACTATTGAGCCCTTTCAAAAACAAAGGTTTAAAATAGAAGGAAGTTGAAAAATGAGTCGTTAAAGCATATTTCTTCGTTTATTGAGGTTATGTAAACTATTGAGCTTTCTAACTCTAGTTTTATTGCCCTTTCAAAAACAAAGGTTTGTAATAAAAGAAAGTTAAAAAATGACTCGTTAACGCATGTTTGTTCGTTTTTTGAGGTTATGTTAAACTATTGCGCTTTCTTACTTTAGTTTTATTGCATTTCAAAAAGAAAGATTTATAATAGAAGAAAGTTGAAAAATGACTCGTTAACGTATATTTCTTCGTTTTTTGAGGTTATGTTAAACTATTGAGCTTTTTAACTTTAGTTTTATTGCCCTTTCCAAAAGAAAGGTTTATAATAGAAGAAAGTTGAGAAATGACTCGTTAACGCATGTTTCTTAGTTTTTTGAGGTTTTGTTAGACTATTGAGCTCTCTAACTCCAGTTTTATTGCCCATTCACAACCAAAGGTTTGCAATAGAGGAAATTTGAAAAATGACTCGTTAACGCATGCTTGTTCGTTTCTTGAGGTTATGTGTAACTATTGAGCTTTTTAACTTTAGTTTTATTCCCTTTCAAAAGCAAAGGTTTTGAGACCTTATCCGCTATGAAAGAGCCAATAGAATCGGAGATATTTAAAAAAGAAATTGTAAAAACCAGGCACGGCGGCCATTTTGTACAAAAACTGTTCTAGACAGTGGACTTTCGACAACAATAAGTAGTATTTTCATAACCCTACGGGCCCAACTAATGACTTAAAAATATCCCTACATCCATTTTGAAATACGTTTGGCTTAATATTATTCCACTGAGTATAAAATATTCGATGGGACTAATTATTTCATGGGAAGATGCAAAAACGGCATAGGCGGTGGTTTTTGGAGGGAAGCTATCCTTTGAGCATTGGAAACTGTTTCATTTCGCAAAAGTCGGCTCTTGGTGCTTATAATCCCTAACAAGCAAAACAATATAACATCAATGGATTAAGGAGTTACTTTACCTGTACGATTATACTATAAGTAGTAAACTTGGATAACCCTTGCAAGGTGGCTTCTCCACCATAGTGCGGCCTCACTTCAACACTCCTGAATTCAAAATTTTGAGCAACGTTGTTGGTCTCTTCTCCGGAATATTCCTGATAACCAACGTGGTAACCTAAAAGATTTCCATTCCACGTTTCCCTAGGCGGCGGTTCCCATGTCACGACTAATTCAGTAGAACTCTTAGCCTCAGCTCTTATATCCACAGGAGCCCCACTAGGCACTATAATACGAATAATTAGAAAATATGTTTGGGAAAATGGTGCAAAGTGACACTTTTAAGAAAACAGTATTTTTAAATTAATTGAAGTAAGGGGAAGATGGGTAAGGAGAAGCTTAGAACCTTTGTTGGCATTGGGTAACAATGTGGTAGGCATGTAACTGCAGTACCATCAAAGCCTAGAGTGCGCGCCATCTCTGAGACATTGGTAGTAATACGTTTTCTAGAACTCATACTGAAAGAGGATCGAGATTTCTACATTATTCTAAATTGCCATGTGAGAAGGTCATAGAAGATTTCTAAATGCAATTTGTGAGACGTATAAGGCGAGATACACGGCGGGGAAGGAAGTTTTAAATGAAAAGTAAGGTTTGAAATCCGAAATAATATAAAGTGAATAGAGGGTAAATATCAAGTAAATAACACTCTCAAAAGTTATTTTAGTTTAGTTAATAAAAGTATTGTGAAGTTTTCAGCAAGTTATTCAATAAAGTGTGTTAGCGTTTATTTCTTGTCATCAGTTTTGAACACATGGATTTTGAAGCGTATTTACTAAAGGGGTAAACTCGCGCGACAGTAGTTTCTACAACCACCAGTAGGATTGAACAGTATACTCAAATATTATTACTCAAAGTTTCGCCACCCATCTTGGCTGGCATCTGGAGGTGATTAAATTTTTTTAGTTTTTGAGCTGACATAGTTGGCAAAACGTGCGTTAATAGTATTCAAGTATAGTGATCAAGTGTCTTGGTGCCTTAGTAAACTACTTCATAGGAAGATGAGTAAAATGGCGAGTATTTCTAGGAATATATTAAAAGTAAATTTGGAATAAATAGCAAATGCTGGTTAAGATAAAATTAGATATGAAGTGAAAAAAGAAAATTGTGATGAGTTCGTCAATTTTTTATGGATTTGACGTTATCTGGCTTATACGAAGTGTCGGTAACAAGAGAGAATACAAGAAATTGGTAAATTTAAGAAAAATAATGTATCTAATAACGGAATTTTAAAATGTAATTGAAAATATATTAGGCTGCCAATTTAGTTAATAAATTATTAAGGATTGGAAATGTCTGATTATCAAAATTGGCGCAGTTGGTAGTAGCCAGTAAAGTCTGTCAATAAAAAAATGTAAATTTTAAGAGCAAGTAAAATTGGAAACTATATTAGCACTTATTGGGTAGAATATTATGTGGCCAATAAATCTAGCAGCATATTATTAAAACAGTCGTTCTTTCATGAAACAACAAGGGAATAAGCGTGAAATCATATTTTGGTTGTAGTAACTATCTTTAATAATTCGTAAATATGTACGTCACTACGACACTCTCTTTGAAGAAAATACAAAAAATAGGTCCTGGTGCCTGATTCTCGCCCCAATGAAAATGCTGAAATTCCGCATATGAATATGGTTTATTATTACCTTCCTCGAGGGTATTTACTTGCACCGTCTGGCTTGGTTCGCTCAAACCCAAACGATTTTCGGCAACTATTCTTAAATGATACGCCTGCGCTGGACGAAGGTTTTGCAATACCGCGGTTGTTTGTGATCCAGCAACTGTCACCTTCAGTGGTTGATTTGGCCAAGCCTCTGAAAATTAAAAATAAAATACAGTAGTCATAACGAGCAACAGTATTTATAAATCGTTTATGAATGTACTCTCTCTTCTTTGCCAATTTAACAAACACATTTTTGACTGTATTATAAGTTTTTTGGACGAATCGAAAATTTTATTATGAATTTTGTGTGTGTGCGAATGATGGTAGCTTAGTTTCGTATCCTCTGTGGTTTTTCCTTTGTTACATCCTTTAAACTATAGTGGTCCTACATTTGTCTTTGTCAAAAAAATTAATGTCCTGACAGACCCCAGGACGAGAAGCGTGTGTCCCTGTGTATTTTCCTTTGATCGTCTTCAATAATTTTTTCTATTGTCGATATAGTTCTAGCTTTGTATAAATGAGTTTGAGTGATTGGCTGTATGGCTAATGGCCGAATGCCAGGAAAAAAAAAAATCGTTTATGAAGTGTTTTGGTATGTATTAGAAGATAATAAAAATAGTGAAATACGCGCACCAATATTCTCGACTAAAGATGATGGTCTCGGATGATTAAGAGTCGAGCTTGAGCTCATTGCCCCAATCATCGCTGTAGACCTGGACCGGCCTCGTAAGGGATGGGCCCGCTTTTTCACCTATCGCCCCGCAAATACTTATACAAATATGCTTTAATTTATAATATAGTGATTTGTCGATTTTTTTATGTTTCCCCGGAGCTTTGCAAGAGTGAATAATCACGCAATTTGCCGCTGTAACAGAACATTATAATTGGTTCAAAAAGGGTGCAAGGTAGATTCAAGTGCATGCGATTGTACGAGTTTCGAAAATTCCATCATTTGTTTAGGTTATTTATTTATTTATTTTCTGCAAACAAGTCGTATTGGCGGAACGCCAACTTTATGGCTTTTGTCAGTTCCTGTACACTACACAAAAAATAATTGAAAAACAAATAGTACGCTTTCTCTTCTTTACTAGGCGGCAAAACCGTTTAATTGTAATGTAATTTTGTGGTAGATATTGTCCACATCAGCGTAGCTTCATCTAAATAAATCTGCTATTTACTTTGGTAAAAATTCCACTCATATCTTTGTGAACATACCATATATGTAGAAATCGTGTCAGCGAGCCATTTGATAAACGAATTTCTTTTGTTGAATTATAACGTGTGAGTGAAGGTTGCGCTTGCCACTGTCTGTTTCACCACACACACGGATACTTGCAGGTAGGTATCAAATTTGGCTAGTGTTCAGCCACTCGGAGGAGATGGGAAAAGCGGTTCCACCAATTTTGCGTTACAAGTGCAACCGTTTCAAAAAGTACGACAAAATAACGTTACTTCGGATCGATCACCATGTAATATACTTTAAAACTGTGGAGGTATCATAAAGTCAAAATTGTCTAAAACTAACATTATTTAGATACCAATAATTTTTGAAAAATACACAATTATATAGAAAAAGCAATAAATCGGTATTTATACTGATTACTCTGGTTTATTTTGAATTTTTGTTTATGAACTTATATTTTATTAACCAAACTCCGCATATTTTTTAATATCCTGCCTATCCTAGAAATTTTCTTACATATTTTTTTGAAACACCTTGTATACAAAAATTGTTAATCACAACTTCTCAAAATACAAATATTTTTTTGATATAAATAAGACATTATCTTTATTTCTGAACCATTGCAATTATCTACCAATTTATTCTCATTAAAGATAAGTAGGTACACATCTACATAAATGCAATAAGGTACATACCTGCTCCCGGCTTATATTGCACAATATAGTTCGTAATGGGACTATTTCCGGCGTACGGCTGCGTCCACGATATTCCAATAGACCGAGACAATTGATCCATAACTCTGACATTCCTTGGAGGCTCCGGAATTTCTTGTACGATCAGTTGAATATTCATATCGTCGCTTCCATACGCGTTTGAGGCAGAGCATATGAAAATTCCGGTGTCCTGTCTAATAGTTCTTTCAATGCCCAGCTCAGACACCATTCCTTCGGCTAAAGATTGCTCACGAATAGTGTATCGCTGGTCGCTATCCTTGGATATGTGTTGCCCGCCAACTTTCCATGTTATCTCCATGGGAGTGTCTCCTAAGGCTGAGCATTGCAAGTGGGCTTGGTCTCCTTTGACTACTTGGATTTGCTTTGTTTTTTGAGAAAAGTGCGCAGGTGCTAGAAATGTAAAAAGAAGTATTTAAGCTACCAAGAAAAAACAATTCAATCCACTATAACGTATACAGGTTGGATATCGAATGTACTTGTAATTTTGTAGACTGCAGACCAGGAAAATTAAAGCAAAACCAGTGAGTATTTCCGGGTATTATTAGGAAGGATGGAAACTATACCATTTGATAAATTATATGGTATGTATTGTTAGATATAATTTCCCAGTTTAGTACAGTGCTAGGGGCAAAGAAGATACAAAACTTATGTTATTATCATTACATAGATGATAACTTCTTTTTGCTCTTGTTTAAATGATTTACTGTATTTTATGAGGTTATCTGTTCAATGCTCTGCCAAATGAAAATAAATAGGAATGACTTTGAATTAAGTTTTTGTTAAATGTGGGTAATTACAGAGAAAAACTAATAATAAGGACAAAGTAAAATAGTAGTGCAATCCATCGAAATCCATCAATAATAAAACAACTTACCATTAACCCTTAAGAATATAACTTTACTGACTCCTGCTCCTATGTTATTTTTGGCTTCGCACAGGTACTGCCCTTCGCTCTCCTTTGATATGTGTAAAAAGTATAGCGATCCGTTCTGATATTGTTGAACATTCGGTTCAAATAGAAAGTCCTTATATTCACCAGGTTGTTTACCTACAAATAACAAATTGGTGCAATGATGTGACTGAAATTTCTAAGGTATTTGTTTGAAAGTGGCATCAAGTATCATTAGTATTTTCATATCACTATATCTGTCTTTCTGAACAAAATTGGGTGAGAGAAACGAAGCCTACGAGTAGTCTTGCTACCGCTCGTTTTCTTCTTCGTTCTTTGTTCCTCAAAAATATATGACAGTTATTGCTACATCGGGAAACAAACTGTAATAACATTAGGCCACATATGGCCCATCTTAAATATGGAAGAACTGAAAAATCTAATAGGTAACTTAAGGTTAATAAGAAAGAATGTAACAAATAATTTGGTGGTATGGTTTTGAAATCTTAGAAATTAAAACATGTAAAAATAGAATGAATAGAGACAAATAATCGATCCCAAATAGTTCTAATCATTAGTTATTAGGTCTCGGCTTGTTGAACCTTACAGAGTTGGTTGAATTTATTCCACCATGACAGTATTTTAGTATAAATTGAGACATGTTCTTAGCTGTGCTCTAGATTTAATCATATCCCGACGATGCTAACGTGCTTGCCGAACGTGTGTCGAGTGTTGGTATTCAAATCTTTTGATGTTTATGGAAACTACGTCTCTAGCTACAGTGTTACTCGGAAATGATAATTAACTGCAAAACTTTTCGATACGCTTTATACACAGAGTGGGGCAATAATGCGTCGAACCTCGATATCTCGAGTTCTACGATAGCAAAATTTTTTTGAAACAATTGCAAGTAAACTAGATAAAAAAAGTCTATAACTGAAAATTATTTTCGAACATACAGGGCGAGCCAAGACGAAAGTACAGGACTAAGTGCCTTTTTTTAAAATGGAATGCTATGTATATCAGTACATTTTTTGAAGTTTCTTTCTAGGCTCCATTCATTCCTATATTAACATTGAATATCTCCCAACCACTTTAAATGTAATGAATTTTTTTATCGAAATAATGTAATATACAGATGGATATTAAAAAAATCACCACAGTCATAACTATGGGTTTTAAGAAAACCTTATGTGAATACCAGTTAAGAGACATCTAATTAATGTTTATGAATCATCTTCATTTCCTAAAACTGTACAGAGTGGCCAAAAATTATTCTTCAGTTAAGAACTTTTTAAATTGAATTTTTTCAAATGGCACACCCAGTATATTTTTCAACGATGTGATGTAGAAATGAAAAACGAATATTTTTTGTAAGTACTTCCCTATGGCTAATTGCAACCATTTACGATTTATAAATAAATAAGTGTCAAATTCAAGAATAAACTTAAAAAAAGATGTTCCCGCAAATAATTCATTAGAAAAATTTATAATAGGTGTTCGACGTGTTGCCCATTTTGATTGACACGCGTCTTTATGCAATTTTGAAATGAGGCCATTTAGTGGGACCATTTCTTCCAATCCATTGAAATGAGTAAATAGTATTTAACAGGTCCTTTACTGTAATGTTTCTTTGTATATTGTTTTTGCCGTTTTCGTTATTCGACAAGCAATACAATCTCAGTTTGGTATAAATTGTCGTGTACAACGGAGCATTTATCACACTAATCGGTCGTTAGTTGCAATTTGTATTGAATTTAAAATATTTGGCATTTTATAATATGAATTTTAATAAAGCGGAACTTGTACACATGACTTTTGTTTTTGGCGAGTCAGACAGAAATTGTTTACTTGCCAATAGAATGTATCACCAACGTTATCCTGAAAGAAGGATTCCTGATGTTAGCAGCTTCCAAAACCTTCTCGATAGATTTTTGGAAACTGGAAATGTCGAATATAAAAAAAGTGAAAAAATAAAACGTGTTGTGAACGAAGATTTCTGTGGTGCTGGCAACGGTTGAGAATCCCCATGTTAGTCAAAGAGAAGTGAGCTCATTAGTAGGAATATGTAGACGGTCTGTGGGTCGAATCTTAAAAACAAATAAGTTGCATGCTTACCATATTTAAATGCACCAGGAATTATCTGATGACGATTTTCAAAAGCCCCTACAATTTTGTAATTGGGTCAGAGGTAAAATGCAAGATGATGTCATTTTCTTCAATAATGTTTTATTTACTGATGAGGCAACTTTTCATAAAAATGGATTTGTTAATAGGCACAATTTCCATTACTATGCTTCGGAAAATACTCACTTTTTTATGCAAGTTGATAACTAACACAGATGGTCTATAAACGTTTGGGGAGGAATGATTGGATAACATGTAATAGGGTCATATTTCTTTGACGGTACATTGAAGCTATTTATCTTCATTTTTTGGAAAACTATCTACCACAATTATTGGTAAATCTCCCTGAAAGAATTCGAAATAAGATGTGGTTTCAGCAAGATGGTGCTCCGCCACATTATTTAAATGCAGTTAGAGACTACTTAAATAATACCTACCTTCATCAACGGATTGGAAGAAATGGACCCACTAAATGGCCTGCTAGATCCCCAGATCTTATAAAAATGGATTTGTTTTTATGGGGATACGTGAAGGAAATTGTTTATAGAGACACACCAACAACAGTACAAAATATGAAGGAAAGAATAATAACTGCCTTTAGATCTATCACACGGGCAGTTTTAGGAACAGTGGGAACCTCATTTCAAAATCATATGTATGTCATTTAAAATGGGCAACATGTGGAACATTTATTATAATTTTTTCTACTGAATAATTTGAAGAAAACTGTTTTTTTTAGGTTTATATTTGAGTTTTGTAATTATTGTTCAATAAAACAAAATTGGTTGCAATTAGCCATAGGGAAGTACTTACAAGAAATGTTTGTGTTTTTCATTTCTAGATTACATCGATGAAAAATATACAGGGTGTTCCATTTGAAAAAATTGAGAAAATTCAATTTAAAAAGTTCCTAATTGAAAAATAATTTTTGGCCACTCTGTACAGTTTTAGGAAATGTAAATGATTCAAAAACATTATTTAGATGTCTCGTAACTGGTATTCACATAAGTTTTTCTTAAAACTCATAATTGTGACGGTGGTATTTCTTTAATATCCGTCTGCAGATTGCATTATTTCAACAAAAAATTCATTACATCCAAGTGGTTGGGAGATATTCAATGCTAATATAGGAATGGATAGAGCCTAGAAAGAGGCTTCAAAAAATGCACTGATATACATAACATTCTATTTAAAAAAAATGCACATGGTCCTGTAATTTTGTCTTGGCTCGCCCTGTATGTTCGAAAATAATTTCCAGTTATAGACTTTTTTGTC
Source organism: Stenurella melanura (assembly GCA_963583905.1). Lineage (NCBI taxonomy): Eukaryota > Metazoa > Arthropoda > Insecta > Coleoptera > Cerambycidae > Stenurella > Stenurella melanura. The sequence goes on along the minus strand of OY757310.1, from coordinate 171,806,648 downwards.
TAATTTACTAGCAATTTTTAAAAAAATTTCTAGCTATCGTAGAACTCGAGATATCGAGGTCCGACTCACTATTGCTCCACCCTGTATATTACTGTAAGTGTATCTATCTTCAAAAATCTTATAAAAACGTTTTGGTTTTACATTAAGGCAATATTCAATTGATGGGGATGTTTTATGAATCTCTAACACAACAGCTCTACTTTAAATAACGTTCATTTAAAATTGCCAACAATGCAAAAACTCTAAAGGAGTTGATTAAGAATATTTTTTTATTTTTTTTTCCAAAAAATCGCTTATAATTTTTTTGATAGACCTCCATTTTCCACTTTAGTATCGGACTACTCTGAGTAAATCAAATGTGGTTACGTCTAAAGACTCATCTTGTAGGTATATATTCACCACCAAGATTTAAAAGTATTTAAATAACAGATAAGTTAGTCAAATAGTAATAAGCGAGATATGAGGGTGTCTCCATCTTAGCGAGTCACTCTGTATATTTATCTAACCAAAATCGCCTTTACACTTCTTGTGTAAAAGTGCTAACGTAAAATTCGTCACACTTACCAACCGCCTTCTTCCAAGTAATAACAGGCTTAGGATACCCGTCAGCCTGGCAGTGAAGTATCGCCTCTTGTCCAGACGCAACGCTGGAATCCGACGGCTCCACAGTCCAACCAGGCGGAACTGAAAATAGAGAGGTTAACTCGAACTCAATCAGGGAAAAAAATTCAATTACCATTAACGGTTAGAGGAACGACGTATTTTTCGGAGCCGGCGACGTTGCTTGCGATGCAGGTGTAATTTCCGCTATGGGAGGAAGTCACCTGATCAATAATTAATGACGAGGAAAATTCATCGATTCGTCTTATAACAGTCCCTAGGGCGGCATTATTGGAGACTACTTTTCCATTCCGTTCCCAACGAAACGTTATTGGAAGGTCGCCCTCCATTATCTGGCATGTTATAGCTGCACGCATTCCTTCTCTCAGCAAATCTGTCATTGGATTTATGGGTAGTATCTTTGGAGGCACTGAAACAATACATATGTACATGGCATTAATTAATTTTTTTTTTCTTGTAGTAGTATAGAACTGGAACGAGAAGTTAAATCATAATTAAACAGTATAGTCCAGTATTTAACAGTTTTCAGGCATATAGCACACCATATATCTAAACCCAGTAGTTTCGAGGTATTTGACATTTTATAAAAAAATTGACAGGTGCAACGGTTTGCAAGAACCGTTATAACTTTTTCTGTGTAGGACATCCTCATTTGCTCTTTGGCACGAAGAAAGAACACAAGGAGAACTACGTTCTAGAACTGAAATAAATTCAATAATATCACACCAAGTATTCCGTTTTTCGCGTTACATTTTGTCAACTTCAAACCGCGAAAACTTGTTTAGGTCAAATGGAACACCCTGTATTTTTTTACGTCAAGTTGTGTAAAATTGAATTTCCTTTTTTCTAATATTAGCATTGAGGGGTTAAAGTTTTCAACTTTGTAAAATATTCGCGATTTTATTAGAAATTCATGAATTGTTGTAATCATTTCATCAAAATAGCCAATGATTAGAAACAATCAGTCATTATCTTATGTCAAAAAATGCCAGCACGTTTAAAGTACACCCACGAAGATTTTTTAAATTTGTTTATTATTTATGGAGGATGTGATAAGGTAATATCAAGAACTTGCAGCACATTTGCTACTCGATATTCACAAAAACGGAAAATAACACTAACACTGTAACATGCCTATTAATCGAATTGAAGATATGGCATGAACTAAAATAGCAGAGATAAGATCAATTTAAAACATGATTCCATTTTAATTTAATAATTGCTCAAAATTCCGTCCTCGAACCTCGACACAGTTTTCGGACCTTCGGATTAGTTCCTCATGGGTAGCTCTTCTAATTGAATCCTGTGATATGTTTTGAAATGCATTTCTTACTCTCTGCATACAATCTTCAGTGGTTGTTAATGGGCGCTCATAAAATTTATGTTTAATAGTTCCCCAAATAAAATAATCCAGAACTGATAAGTCGGGTGAGCGAGGAGGCCATAAGAAAGGTCCATTACTGGCAATCCATTGATCATAAAAAGTTTCTTGTAAATAATTATTAGTTAAATATGCGTTATGTGGGGGAGCACCGTCGCGTCGTGCTGATAAAAAATGTTTCTATGTTCGGCGAGAGGTAAATTTTCTAAATAGTTATTATTCAAATTTTGTAAGATATTCAGAAATTTTTCACCTAAAAAAACAAAAATTTACCTATACATATTAGCAGAAGAGAAAATTTAATTTACCGTTTAAATTTTCCTGATAAAATTGTAATGCCACCACTCTATCGTTTCTTATGGCACAGTAAACATTGAACTGCCAACTTTCCTGAAAGTTTCGCTCTCTGAACATATGAGGATTTGAGTCACACTAATAATGCGAATTGTGTCTATTAAAAAGTCCATTTTTAGTACATTTTGCTTCATCTGTCCATATAATATTTCCCAAATAAGAATCGTCACCCTCAGACCTTATTAAAATAAACTCACAAAAATTCTGTCTTCTTAGGAAATCTGTTTCTTTTAATCCTTGAACCCTATGGAATGAGAACGGGTGAAACGTATGTTTTAATAAGATTCTGTGAATTGAATCCTTGCATAGTCCCGATTCCAGAGCAGCTTGTCTTAATGACATCCTTGGAAAGGCATGAAAATATCCCAGAATGATTATTTCAATGTTTTCGTTATCAACAATAGGCTTTCTTCTTTGCATTTTTGCCTTGACAGAACCATAATTTTTAAAATTTTCCAGTATGCGTTTTACAGTGTTTGGTGACGATTTCCGGTTTTCTGGATATCGAGCAGCAAATGTGCTGCAAGTTCTTGATATTACCTTATCACGATATTGTCTGTAATTGTTTATTTGTGGCATATTCAGATTTTCTTACTTTTTATTGGGTATTTTTGAAACAGTCAAGTACTCAAGAACCAACCTCTGTCTGATCCGTTTGGCGCAGAGGTTTTTTCATTAAAATTTTTAAATATTTTTCAGTGGCAAAATACTCAATAAAAAGTAAGAAACCTTATCACATTCTCCATAAATAATAAACAAATTTAAAAAGTCTTCGTGGGTGTAATTTAAACGTGCTGGCATTTTTTGACATAAGATAATGACTGATTGTTTCTAATCATGGCTATATTGATGAAATGATTACAACAATTCATGAATTTCTATTAAAATCGCAAAAAAGTTGAAAACGTTCACCCCTCAATATCAGAAAAAAGAGAATTAAATTCTACACAACTTGACGTAAAAAAATACAGGGTGTTCCATTTGACCTATACAAGTTTTCGCGGTTTGAAATTGACAAAATGTAACGCGAAAAACGGAACACTTGGTATGATTTTATTGAATTTATTTGAGTTGTAGAACGTAGTTCTCCTTGTGTTCTTTCTTCGTGCCAAAGAGCAACATTTGACATAAAAACAAAACAAAGAAAATAATAAAAAAAACAGTCACCTTAACAGAGAGATACAGGCCTTTTTGTGTAATGTATCGATAACTCTTTTATTCCTGGCACGTGTGGAACTTCAGTTTTGTGACACTTCTGAGACAGTATAAAACTAGTGAATGCAATGCCACGTTTAAGTGAAAGAGAATGCGTAGAACTTTTGATGATGGTTGGATATGGTGATAGGCTGAGAACTCATCAGGAAGCATGTGATGTTTTCAATGCAAAGTATCCCGAAAAGCAAATTTCTAGATCCACTGTAAGTAGATTGATGGCTAGATATGATGAATTTGGCAGTGTAGCTGACCTCCTTCGATCTGGTCGCCCTAGCACAAACAACGAAACCAAATTAAATATTTTTCTAGAAAATGAGGAAAACCACCATCTTTCGACAAGGCAGCTGGCTTTAAATTATAACGTGAGTCAAGCTTCTGTTGCACGTCTATTGAAAAAAAAAAATATCATCCATACAAAGTGCAATTAATGCACAAATTAAATGAGGACGATCCAGATCGGCGCTTACGGTTTTGTGAACAGTTGATGACCTTTTGCGATGAAAACCCAAATTTTTAAAAGAACCTTGTTTTTTCTGATCAAGCTACATTTTCTTTAAAGGAGACTGTACATCGACATAACTGTAGGTATTGGTCATGCGAAAATCCTCATTGGACTCAAGAAGCCCATACACAGCGACGAGGCAAAGTAAACGTGTGGGCAGGTATGATTGGTGATCGTTTATTGGGACCTTTTTTTTTTAAGAAAATCTTACGGCCGCAAGATATTTACAGTTTTTACTTGTTGAGTTAGTGCCAACCTTAGCAGTTATGTTTCCGAACAATGAAGATGAAGATATTCCTGCTGAAAACGTCTGGTTTCAGCAAGATGGGGCCCCATCTCATTTTGGGATAGCAGTGCGTCAGTTTTTAGATGACGCTTTTACTGGAAGGTGGATAGGTCGTCGAGGTCCGATTGAGTGGCCCCCGCGTTCACCGGATTTAACCCCCTTAGATTTTGTCTTTGGGGTTACTTAAAGTCAAGGGTGAATATTAACAGAACGGATTCCATAGAAGGATTGAAAGACAGAATTCTTGGAGATGAGACGAACTGCCCATGAGATGATTCAGAACAGCGTGCAAAGTGTCTACACTCATCTTGGTCAATGCCAAATTGTTGGAGGATCGCAATTTGAGCAATGGAGATTATTTTTCTCACAATTGCTTTTGTAAGGTATCAATCAATAAAAATATTTTTTTCCAAAAGAATGGCTTAGGTAATATCAATTTTTTTCATATCACCAGAAAGCTAAAGGAATATACCTACCACCCAAAACAGTAAACAAAAATGTTTCCATTAAAGAAAATTATGATGACGTCATAACTCAAAAACCAATGACGTCATAAATTTTGGTATAGTGACAAAATGTAGCATTTACAAAACTAAAATCGACCTGTTCGAGGATTTCTTTGACAAATGACACATACCAAAGATATGAATTTTGTGCGTTTCTTTTGGTCCACACTGTATTTTATTATTACTATAGCATATGGATATAAGAATAGTATATTACGTACTATGAACTGTATGTGATACTTTTCAGGTCTCGAATGTTTAGGAAACCTCGGCCCTACGGGCCTCGGTTTCCCAAACTACATTCTCGACCTGAAAAGTCACTTACTGTTCGCGGTTAGTAAATAGTTTTTTGTAATACCTGCGAAAATCAAAGAAAAGTAATTAATGAGTTAAATTTGAATTATTGACAACTACCTGTCAAAATTAAATTTTAATATTTTAAATAAATTAGGTATATCGTATATACTAGAAATTAACAAAAGAAAGCCTAATAGATAAACAACTCGTTGAAAAGTCAAGTTTGACAAGCAGTTTTTGAGGAAATACTTTTATGGATATCGAAGAAGCTGCAAATATTGCTTGTACATCGCTTCTACCTGGGAAATCTAAAAAAGGTACGAAATCACATATGACGTATTTAGAAAGTGGTGCGACGCTAAATATGTGGATATTCATACCAGTGAGGCGGTTTTACTCGCATATTTTCTAGAGAAATCTAAAAAATATACATCTCCAGCCAGCTTATGGTGCGAATATTCCATGCTGCGGTCAACCATCTACTTAAATGATAATGTTGACATTTCAAAATATGCCAAATTAAGGGCATTTTTAAAAAACAAAAATATTGGATATCGTCCCAAAAAAAAGCGAGGTGTTTACTATAGAACAAATTGTAAAAATTTTTAGTGAAGCATCTGACCAAACATATCTGATGAAGAAGGTCGTTGCTATTATGGGAATTGCGGGAGCCTGCCGCAAAGATGAATTATGCAAGGTAACAGTAGACGATATTGTTGATAAAGGAAGCGTAATACTTATCAAAATACCTGATTCTAAAAATCACCTTTCAAGAAGTTTCACTACCGTAGACAATGACAATTTCCACTGTCTGGAATTATTCAGGAAATATACGAGTCAGCGACTAAAAAATTCAGGAAATAAAAGATTATTCTTGAGATATAAAAATGGGAAATGCGTTAACCAACCAGTTGGGAGAAATATTTTCGCTAAACTTCTGTCTGATATTGCAATATTTTTAAATTTGGAAAATGCAAAAAATTACAGCGGACATTCGTTTCGCAGAACCTCGGCAACTCTTTTGGCTAACAGCGGAGTCGACGTTCTTGCGTTGAAAAGGCACGGTGGGTGGAAGTCCTCGGCAGTAGCAGAAAGTTATGTGGCGGAATCTTTAACGAACAAAATACGAGTAGCTAACAAGATTTTCAACATTAGCAACCTAGAAGCCGGTTCATCTCGTCAAACATCTGATAATGATCTCTCGGATAATATGGAGAATACTCCACTAGATGGTCCTGAAGTAATTAAGAAATACAAAAAAATTTAACATCAATTTTGACTGTTGATAATATGAATAATTGTACTTTTCACATTTCCATAAATAATAAAGATGCTTAAAATAATATCTTCATTTTTGTGTATGCATGAAATGTTTGGTTTCAATGATAGATTTTTTTACCTAAAATTTCTGTTGATCTGAGCAGGTAAATAATAACTAGTACGTAATATTCACTTACAGCCCACGTCGGACTGTAAGTGAATATTACAGCCCTGTAACCATGGCAACCAGTAAATGAATTGTAAGTTCAGCTTACTCTAATAAAAATTTGTTAATAATGATCCACTTACAGTACAGGTATTACAAAAACTTATTAAGAACTGTATTATTGTTTTTAATGATCTGGTAATTTTTTTCCCAAAATACATTATTATTGCATTTAAATGATATTGACGAAAACTTGCTGAAAATCGTCAAAATAATGGGATAATGAGCCATTGGATAACTTTTTCATTTCATTACATACACTAAATACTAGTTGAAAGCAAAAATAACTTCGTTTGCTAATTAATTCAGGTTTTAATGAATTCGATTCTTTGAAAATGTACTATTATGTACCTACTATATTATATGATACAGGTCAACCAGTGTGAAAATTGATATTTCAACAGCGACCTACATCCACGTCGAGCATTGTTAAATAGTTTCACGTTAAATGTCCAATATTAACTGACTCGAGTCACTGGGGTTCATGAAATACTAAAAGGAAAGCGCTGTATTAATCTAGAATGTAAATATACTCCTACCTTGCAAACGGAAACTAATAAAATATTTATTGAAAATGTCATACTGTCTTTGATTCTCACAGAGTTAATATAAATATTTAAGCTGATCTTTCATGGGATGCTGTCCTGAGAGGTAGAGTAGAGTTTTAATTTAAAATCTAGCCCATGTGTTTCCTTCTTAATATTTGCAGTAGGCGGATATGGGATAAATTCTATTAATCGATTTGGAAAAACTATCTATTATTCCTGATGTTATCGAATTATAAAAGTTTCCATTTATCAATGTAAAGTCAATTTTTCTCAGAGTAAAAATATAGCCAAAGTATTGTTATGCATTACACCCCTTATGTTACGCCAGTGACTTCTAGAAGCTGAAAATTAAGTAGAAATGGTTATGCAACCAGTAATACACCTCTTCTGGAAGTCTGTAGATGGCTCTAGAGTTCTATCTTGTTCTGGAATTGGAAATCTCTGGATGGATCTAGAGGCAATTTTAGGATATGTAAGGCTAAATCGACGGCGGAGAGAGAGAGAAGTTTTTTAAAAGTGAAGTTTGGTTGCGAAAAGTGAGGTTATAAATCCGAAGTGTAAATATAAATATTGCAAAAGTTATGAAACATATTCTTTATAGGATTTTGCAAACAGCGGAAAGAAAAGCTATCTATGAGAACTAAAGGAAAAACTATATATAAAAATATTAATGAAATCTTTGCATTCTTTCGATAACCTGACTTCTGGTTATGCTAACAAGTAAAAAATTCTTATTTTCCATTCTCGTTTTAACACTAGCATCCAACATAGTCCCCTACGGCTAGGAAGACTAAACTAGTATCTCCATGATCCCCTACGATATGTAAATTCAGTTAAAAATAAGAACAAAGGCCTGAAATTAATTTATTTACGTACCTTGTCTTTAAAAATTGTTTCATTCTAACGAATTACATTTTCATAAAATCTCATTCAGTTTCTTGGAAATGCTTAGCCTTTGAAACGTTTTTCGTCCTTATTGTGGACTGATCAGATTCTGATGTTGATTCAGAATAATTTCAGTGTAATTCAAACTTACTTCAGTGTAATATTTTCATTGTTAATAAATGACGATGTCAAAATAATTTTCTTTTAATATTTCACAACTATGCCGTGTCTGTTAAAATTGCCTCCCTTTAAGTGGAATTCCGATTTTTTCGTACCTACCACACCTTGTACCGCTTCTTAGCCAAATTGTTAATTATGTTAGGGAAAACATTAATCGTTCTAATTAGATCTAATTGCACAATACTTAAATGCAATTTATTTGTTCTCAACCCCTCAAAAATTTGTTTACTATTTCTTATGTATTCCTATGTATGAAGTTATCATATTTCGAAAAAACCACCACCTTAGTGTTTAGATTTGTTTGCTAATTTTGGTCTATTCACACGTACAGCGTTATTACTTTCAGAAATTTCAAAATTTTATCCCAAAAATTATTTTTCAACCCCCTCAAAGGGGTTGTGTTGTGTAGTGTGTAGATTTTTTTTACTGTTTTTATTCTATTCACATGTACAACGTTATCATTTTCAGGTTTCAAAGTTTTAACCCGAAGTTTATTTTTCAACCCCTTCAACAATCATCCCGTTTGGGTTTTTTACTATTTTTTAAGTTTTGTAACTCCTATTTTGAACTGATTTAGAAATTTACAGATATTTGTTCAGTTAAAAGTCGAAAATTGTCCAGTATGCGTAGGGTTAATTTGGCTAGCCAAAAATCGGTTTCCGAAAACTCACTCCAGATAGAGATAAACTGATACCTCACTAAATAGGCAAGGAATAATAGGCTACTATTTTTGGTGAAATATAAAGGTAAAACTTTTGAGTACATTTTCCAAAGAAAAAAAATCATCAAAGCTCGAATAGATAAACAAATTATTTGTTTACCTTAAAAGCGAACAAGGCGGCGAGATCAGTGGGGAACGAGGAGTAACGCACCAAGTGAAAGGAGGTCTCCTTAATAAGCCAATCTTAACAAAAAATATTCTTCAACAATCCTGTAGTATGCAGGGTGGGGCAATAGTGCATTTTAAAAAAAATTGCACCAAGTAATCTAGATAAAAAAGTCTAGAACTGGATATTATTTTCGAACATACAGGGCGAGCCAAGATGAAATTACAGGACTAAGTGCCTTTTTTTTTAATGGAATGCCAGGTATATCAGTACATTTTTTGAAGCCTCTTTCTAGACTCTATTCATTCCTATATCAGCATTGAATATCTCCCAACCACGTGGACGTAATGATTTTATGGGGATATATGGTCCTGTAATTTCGTCTTGGCTCGCCCTGTATGTTCGAACATAATTTCCAGTGATAGACTTTTTTATCTAGTTTACTTTCAATTTTTTAAAAATTTCTAGCTATCATAGAACTCGAGATACCCGACGCACTATTGCCCCACCCTGTATAGTACAACTTAAACCTATTTTAAGTTTAATATCACCCAAGATTCAAAATTAATTGTATAATTTTACAATAAATTTCAGATTTAAATAGTTTAATTAAGAAGAACGGTTGAGTATGTAATGCGAGATGTATGGAGGGAGTGTGACTATTCACTCATTGGACAGTCTATACTGTTTACACACTACACAGCACACAAACACGCACGAAGGAAAGGTTAATACTTTCACCGGCGCCTCCTCCATTTCACAACAGTAATTTATTTTGTAGAAATAAAACAAACTACACAAGAAACTTAGACTATAGTTTCAACCTGCAAAGTTATTGATAAACAGTGAATCAAAGTGGACTAATTTACAAAATATCAACGAAACAATACAGGGTGTCCCACTTAATACTCCAGGGGCCATTTTCTAGTTAATTATGAGATAGTTGAATTTTGTAAGTAGTATTCATTAGTATTAATATATAAATGACTCAAGCTTTTAGTAAAATCTTTCTAGAAACTGAGGTATAGATGGAGTCGCGATCCAAACAAATTGCGCGATCCCAGAAGCCTTGAAAAGAGATATACCGGATGTAACAGGTATACAGGTATACCCCTCGTTTCTCCTTTAGTTTTGAAAATAATTGATTGAAACTTAGGATATACTACATACATAATAAGCGGCACTGTTTGACATACAATTAATTTTTCTTTCACTTCCGGTTTCGCCGGAAGTGACACTAACTTTCGATTTCTAAATGGAACATCCTATATATTATTGCATTTTTGAATTCTGCATACTTTTCTGAATCCAACGATGCCAAATAAGTGACATTTCAAATATCAATTTTTTTTTATAATGTAATTTATAATTTTCCATCTACGTGTGCCATGACGCTTCCGATTTATTCTAAATGATCCGTGTAATGCTACAAAAATCGAAATCCCGTTAAAAAGACTAAATTACGTGATTTATCAGCAAATAAAATTCACCAAAATTGTTTTTAGGGTAAAACTCAATTTCTTCCAACGAAATCATATCGGTACCATGGTACCATTTATTAGTACTATTAATAGGGAATTTATTCATATGTCGTATTAAAATGTGCGATAAATACAAACAAAATTACAGCTAAAAGAAAATAAGAAAATACAATTTTGTTCTAATTAAATGTTAAGAAGTAACTAAGGTGGCTTTAAAAACAATGAAATATTTAGCTTGTCAAACATTTGTTGGTTTAAGAGTGTTTTTATTGTGTCTTTAAAAATTGTTTAAAATTCTTGCTAATTGTCTTCAAAATGCCGCAAATTTATACAAGAGATGAAAAAGTGGACATGTTAATTACACAGCCCCACAAAAAAATTTTTTTTTGGAATTACTATCGAGACAACTGTATCCCTATGTAATATTTGACGCTAAATCCGAATCCGAGGTCGAAAAGAATCGTACACCCCCAAAATCAACCCCTAGCGCTAAAAAACACTCCCGGGTCAAAATGACTTAATGCTCCACGAATAGTCTTAAATTTTAATAAATCGAATTAAATATAAAGATTCAAGTATATAACGCATAAATACAGAGTTAACACTACTTTCCATTGAAATCACCCCCATTAGTGGGTGAAAACTACCCCTCACACAACAGGAAATTTAAAAAAAACTGCAGTGATGAAAAAAAAAAAGCTTACGATGCCCAACTATTTTAGAAACAGTATGTAACTGCACTAGTTTCGATGCGATGCTCAAAAACTACCCCCATAGAGTGGCGGAAACCACCCCTAAATTTAAATTGATAAAATGATTCAAAATTTCAAATCTTTAGGGTGCAATATGAGCATGAAACTTCATTTTCTCGATTCCCATCTTGATTATTTCCCAGAAAATTGCGACTACAGTGAAGAGCAGGGTGAATGCTTTCACCAAGATATATCAGAAATGGAAAACGGTACCAAGGAAGAGACGTCTGAAAAGCATAAACGGCAGTCGGTCAGAAGATCATTCGAAAATAAATCCAAAAGATATTACAAAAAGAAAGGATAAATTTAATTGAGTTAAGACTACTGGTAAATTTTTGCTAATTCATAATATGGGTACTTTTCAAGTACGTTGTCAAAGATTCTTCTTAAATTAGAACATGCAGATGTTTTGAGCTTTTCTAAAAGATACTGCAACTATTTTTTGAATTTTTCGTTATGTGAGGAGTAATTTTCACCCTCTCATGGGGATGTCACTAAATGACTTTGGTGCAATGCAAGTATTCACCTCCAAACTGCAGTGCTGCATATTTTTAGTCAATTTTAGCATCGATTAAAATAGAAATCACGATGACAACATTTTTTCTCCGATATAGGGATGGCTTCCGCCACTCCATGGGGGTAGATTTTGAGCATCGCATCGAGACTAATGCAGTTACGTATTGTTTCTAAAATAACTGGGCATCGTAAGCTTTTTTTGCAATCACTTCAGTTTTTTTAAATTCCTGTTATGTGAGGGGTAGTTTTCACCCATTTATGGGGGTGATTTTCAGTGGAAAGTAGTGTTAACTCTGTATTTATGCGTTATATACTTGAATGTTTATATTTAATTCGATTTTTTGAGATTTAAGACTATTCGTGGCGCGTTAAGTAATTTTTACCCTGTTTAGGGAGTGTTTTTTAGCGCTAGGGGTTGATTTTGGTGGTGCGATTTTTTTTGACCCCGGATTCGGATTCAGCGTCGAAAATTACATAGGGATACACTTGTCTCGGCAGCAGTTCCAAATATATTTTTTTATTTGTGGGGATGTGTTATTTATACGGAAAGTAAAAAAAATGCAATTGCAGCTATGGACCTTTATGGCCAACGATATCCTGTTGAAAACCAATTCCGAAGAGAGCCCAACAATGATCCCTAAGAAAACTTCATTATTAACGAAGGAATGGAAATCAATGTTTTGGCTCGAATAGAAATTGATGACTTTCTTTAAGGCAAGTTAGCTTTGAATTGACCATCAGTCACCAAACAGTAAGCCGAATTTTGCACAAATACCACTATAAATCTTTTAAATACAATTGCACCAGCATTTGTACGAAAGTGACTACGAAAGTAGGATGGAATATTGCAAATGGATTTTGTATAATAACGTGCAGCCCAACAATGTTTTTTGTGACTGATTTTATTTTCGGACGAGTCAAGGTTTACATATTTGGGATTATTTAACCGACAAAATACAAAATAAACACACAAGAAAATAAAAATTTATTAAGGGAGGGTAACTTTCAAGTCCGATTCGGTTTCAATGTTTGGCTTGGAATAATCGGTAGTAGAATCATTGGTCCAATAATACTTGAAGGACCTCTGACTGGTGCAGATGCTTGAGATTCCGGAAAATGAGCTTGAGGACATTTTAGATGAGTTACCTTTAGATTTAGTACAGGGAATGTATTTCCAACATGATGGCGCTCCTCCCCATAATTCAAGGATAGCAATTGATTACCTTCAACGGAGATTCGAAGAAAACGTAATTTCGACGAATGGTCCTGTGAGGCAGCCTTCGAGGTTATCTGATGTAACGCCCCTTGATTTCTGGGGTCATTTAAAAAATATTGTCTATGCAATCGTCGTTACAACCCGTGAAGACCTGGAGCTACGAGTAAGACTAGCAATTAATAGCATAACGGCCCAGCAATTGGCCAATGTTCTTCGAGAAACAGCTACGCGAGTTCAGAAGTGCATTGACGTTAATGGACAGCATTTTGAACAACTGTTATAATGTTTTGTGTTAATTTTTTGTATTCCAAAACCACCTTATGTGTACAAGGTAATTAGAATAAAATTGTGTTTTCTTATTTTCTTTTATCTGTCATTTAGTTTGTATTTGTCGCACATTTTAATACGTCATATGAATAAATTCCTTATTAATAATACTAATAAATGGTACGACGGTACCGATATGGTTCCATTTGAAAAAATTGTTTTGTCTCAAAAACAATTTTGGTGAATTGTATTTGCTCATAAATCACGCAATTTAGTGTTTTTAACGGGATTTCGATTTTTTTAGCTTTACACGGGTCATTTAGAATAAATCGGAACCGTCATGGCGCACTTAAATGGAAAACAAAAAATTATATTATAAAAAAATTGATGCTTGAAATGTCACTTATTTGGCATCGTTGGATTCAGAAAATTATGCACAATTCAAAAATGCAATAATATGTAGGGTGTTCCATTTAAAAATCGAAAGTTAGTGTCACTTCCGACGAAACCGGAAAAAAAAAGATCAATTGTATGTCAAAAAGTGCCGCTTATTATGTATGTAGTATATCCTGAATTTCAATCATCTTGAAAACTAAAGGAGAGAGGGGGTACCATGATCCTGTTACACCCGGTATGTAATGTACATTTTAAGTAACTTTTATGACACGAACAATTTTTGCAAAATCACAAATTTTTGACACATTCACTATAATTTTTGAAGTAACAAAAATCGCCATATCTTTTTTAAATTTAACTAATGTAAAATATTGTAAATTTGTAAAATTGTAAATAATTATTTTATCAACTTTATTATTAGCAGTTGTAAACACATAGTTACACCTGAAAAATGCTTTTTCATGACAGTGTACAGGGTGCTTCACTCAAATAATGATAATAATAATAGTAATAAAAATAATAATATTAATGTAATTTCCAATAAAATCAGTTGAAAAACAGATTAAGGAATTGTTAATTATGGGTTTCACAGCTATGAATAAAGGTGAATATATAAGATTTAACTGATTGTTCAACAAATTACAGAGTCGTTACTTACTTTATACATAAATTTCTATGGATTCTATGATATTTAATTTGTGGCCTCTCATTGGAAAATGTATAATTTCCATGTCGTTTCATTTGGGGAAAGCGTGGTTATATTGTAAACAGTGATTTGCAAACGTTTAATCTGTTTTTTATTATCTATACGAACAGAAATGTTCTTGGCATCGTGTTTTACAATTTCTACCAATTTGCCCTATGAAAATATTGTTACAATTTTATTGTTGCGTATTATAACTTAGTTTGTGATTTGACTGCCATTCTAAAATAATGTTTAGAAATAATATTAACTATCTTTCGAGACAAATTGCCGCAGTCGGTTATGGTTGCACATGTAAAATTTTCAGTTTCTTGAATTTTCGGATATATTAGTTGAAAAGTAGTACATAATTTCTTTATCATATTTATTATTATTTTTATTTCTTAATATATTCTCTGAGGAAATTACTAGTCTTCAATTATGCTTGGTTCTTCTTTGAGATCTGTTTCAGACATAGGTTCCTGTGCAAGTTTTAAATCTCATGGGTGTTTCCTCTTCCGCAAGGTTGAAAATTATTGTTAATACTATTATTAATTAATAATAGTATGTATATATACCAACGCAGAATACAATTAATGGTACAGTTTAGATCAATCCAATATTAAAATCCAGTTATTTTAAGTTATATTTCTTGTCAAAGTAATGCTGTTTTAAAATTGAATGATTCTTATATGCATTCGCTCCTCGAGAAACATCGAAGAATTTCATCATCACAGAAAAGATATTATGTATTTCACTAGGCATTCGCTAAAGTGGTTTAGCTATTTTTTATTTAATACAGCTTTTAAATAATCCCGACCACAAACACGCTCTATCGTTTTGAATAAATATGCAAGATTTCTTCACTATAAAGTATACACAAAGGATGTATTTCAATTTTTGCAGACTATATCAAAAATAAGTTATTCTGCAAAGTTCGTATGAACGTAAAACGGAGAAAATCTCGTGCCGGTATAGAGCTGTACATGCAAATACATTATGGTAATATACAATTTTTATTATCAATCCAATTTAAAATATCCGTAGGTTGTGTTCTTCGGAAAATCAAACAATAAATATAATTTTTGGGAATGAAATCTGATTATAATTGGTAGCAATTTTAGTGGTCGTTATTTTTACCCGATTAACAGGTCTATTCTGTATCATTTTTGTTAAGCTTTAACGGCAAGGTCACTGTTAGAATAATTAGCGGAATGAAGTTAACGGTCAGTGGTATTCTGTATACTTTTTTTAAGGTTAAATTTAACCAATATCGTTTAAAATTAGAGGCGACTTTGGACCCGCCACTAAAATTTAACGGTGCCGTTAAAGAGGCAATAACACCTTATTTTATTTTTTGGTTCATAAAATTTTGTATATCATTCAGTAATGACACTTTATTTAAGTAACTGGCAGGACCATTCAAAATACAGAAACAAAATATTTAATCTAAACTTTGAATTGATTTGCCAACCGAAACATTTTTATTTGCATAACTCCGAAGACAACATAATCAGAAATTTTTTGACTTTTCACTAGAATAAAATGTTTGTCAATGAGTTTAAGATTCTTTTGACGACCCATTTTCTCATTTATATCCAGTAATTTTTTTTCCGCCTTCAAATAATCGTGATCATAACCTCAAATAGAAGCGCGGGTCCTGTTTGACGATAATTTAATGCGGAATTTATTCAATTTTTTTCTGCGTGTATTATTTATTTCGTGGGATTATTATCCGTCTTAACTTTAATACTCTACTCATTGTCTTAACTATACTCTCATTCAAAGACTTACCTGCTCTCATTAGGTTTATTTTTAATTTGACCTTGAGCATATAAGGAAAAGAAATAACCGACCGTTAAAAACTATGACTTTAACAGGTCCGTTAAATGGTCGCATACAGAATAGAAAAATCTGTTATTATTTTTAGCATTCTGTTAAAATTAAAATTTTAGCAGGTCGTTTATTTTTAACCAAAGAATTACAGAATAGACCTGTAAATTGGTTAAATTATGACAAAGTCATCATAAGTGCGAGAAAATGGATGACTGCAGTCATTAGGGCTCGTGGGACACACACACGTTACTGAAAAAGAAATCGTTGTAATATTGCTTGATCATTAAATGATTAAAACATATCAAACTGTGGTTTTCCCATCGGAATAGAAGAATAAATTATAAATAGTAAAACGAATTCCGTCGGTCCCTGTATATCTTCTGAATATAAATCAGATCTATTCGACTTTTATCATTATTTACATATTTTGCCATTCACAGTGAATTTCAGCTTTTATAAAATGTAGGTGACATATTCATGAAACGTTTAGATATAGGTAAAAAGATATATGATTCGGGGAAAATCACGACGAAGTGTATCTTTCGAGGATAATTTGTATCTTAGTTACTTTTAGTTGAGATATTTGTAAAATATTGGTTGCAATTTTGATATTGATGTTGCGCTTTGTTGGGGACTTTAAAAGAAATTAGAACTTCGCTAACTTCATCATATCACATATCACATAGTCCAAATCATTACATAAAAACCGCTGCCTAATAAATCACTACTTCCACATCCAGATTTCCCATGCAAGGCTTTTTAAACGAAAACAATTTGGTACTATGTTTGCACTCCAGTGAAAATAATTGCTCTTAGAGTTCTAATAATATAATATTTGACATCGTCTGCTCAAAAGCCAATAAAACGATATGTAATTTTTCTCCATACAGATGTTTAATGGGGGTGGGGGTGGTAATGGGGGTGGCTGACTGATACCAAGAATTTTTTTTTGAAGACTTGCTAGGCGATTTATTAATCTGATTTCTTCGATTCCTGTAAGAAAGATCACCCTGTATTTTTTTTTTTAATATTCAGGTGCCAATTATAAAAGTCCATACATCACTAAACATAAACATAATTAGATTTTTGTCGCAACCTTGTTGATTTTTTACAAACGATTGAATTTGGCAAAAAGGGAAATTTGAAGAAAAACAGCTTTATTTGTTTACATTAATTATCCAAATAATTAATAATGGTCAATTTAAACTCGGTAAATAATGTTCAATATTGACAGAAATTTTTAAACCAAAGTTTTTTTTATTATAAAGAAATTGTAGCTAGATACATTTTATTATAGGAATCATTAATTAAGTAGCTCTGTCGTCCTAAGGAAAAACGTCCTATCTGCAAAAATTGGATTTTTCAGGTTATTACATTTTCTGTCCTATTTGCATGTGTTTTAACTATTTTCTAGTTAAAAATGGCCGATATGCAACAAGAAGGTGAAAAACTCTTATATTATTTGTCCTAAGTGCTCATAACAGTATATTTATAATTCAAAATGTCCAAATTGCATTGTACTAAAAATAAGTCCTATATGCCTTTAATTCCAAGATAAAACTTGTTAGCTTAGTAACATGAATAGCTGAACTGTTCTATCGCTTCCGCTATAGCAGAACGTGCTATAAAAATAAGGACAGTATTCTTAGTTAAAAAGCTAAAACTTTCAATATATCAAAACTAACAAAATGCTAGATAGGACGCTTTTCCTTAGAACGGCAGAGCTTTCTTTTTATTATTACATAATTATTAGTAGGCCTGGGTAGTTTGACATTTCTTGTTTGTTGTCATAAACAGTAGAACTAGTGTACTTGGTTAACTTAGTCTGCAAATAATCACGAACTGGTACAACTATGTTCAACAGGGTAAAAGATTGTGTTTTTAAAAAAGGCAAAGAAATGGAACGTGGAGAATCTGAAGAGTTTGTTAGGAGTGACAATAAAATTGATATCATAAAGTGGAAACACAATAAATCAGTCCTCATGTTATCTTCAGCCTTTGGAGCACAACCAGAGACCACAGTCAACGATGGGACAAAAACAGAAAAGAACGTGTGGAAATATCCTGTACCAAAGTTGTCAGCACATACAATCAAAAAATGGGAGGGGTCGACATCTTTGATCAAATGATCGAATACTATAGGTCATTTTTTAGAACGCATAAATGGACCTTAAAAGTAATTCTACACTTATTTGACTCAGCAATTGCAAACAGTTGGATGGAGTATAAAAAAGACATAAAAAGTCAGAACATAAAAACAAAACCAATGGATTTCTTAGATTTTCGGTTAAATCTAGAGGAATATTTAGTATCTGGAGCAAAGAAACGTTGTTCAAATGAGGAAGAAGAGCAAATCTTAACTGAAGAAGAGCAAGTCATGACAGAAGAGAAAGAAAATGAATCATCAGCAAAGAAGAGAAAAATGGCAGCACCAATGCCTTGTCTTGATAAGAGATACGATGGTTTCGACCATTGGCCCACAAGTGATGATCTAAAACACCCGGCCCATTGCAGGGCTCACAATTGTTACAGCCGATCTAGGATAAGGTGCACAAAGTGCAATGTTTATTTGTGTTGTAACAAAACAAAAAATTGTTTTTTAAATTTTCATAAGAAAATTTTTCGATATTATAAAAATAAGATCTTGTATTATTTTTATTTCAAAATAATATTTCCCATTTGTTGCTATCAGTCTTGATTCCCGAAAGGTACAATTGTGCACGTCCTAAAAATCCTATCAAAATATCCTGAATTTTTACTTCCCTCGCATACCGAAGGGAAGTATTGTATTCGAGAAAAAATCACCCTCCGAGATTTTTTCGGATTTTGACGTTTCAGATCGCGTAGATTACGAAAATATAGGTTTTTCAATTCGATATGTCTGTCTGTCTGTCTGTTGGTGCATTAAGTAAAAAAAACTACTTGACGGAGAGCAGTCAATTTTGGTAGGTAGTTGACGCTACTGTCAGCGAAGAAGTCGTTAAAATTTCGCTGGAAAATATACAGGGTGGACCGTCTAAAGGGAATAAATAATGAAAACAATTTTTTTTTGCTCAAATTTAAAATTTCCACGTTTCATGACACGCTAAACCTATTTCAGAAAAAAAAATTGTTACCACTAAAATAGATGAATTTTTTTTTGCTTTGTTCAAATTTAAAATTTCCACGTTTCATGGCATTCTAAACCTATTTAAAAAAAATCTTTTTTGCAATTTTTCTTATCAACATTTTTGAAAAATTTTTTACCACTAAAATTGATGGAAATTTTTTTTCTTAGTTCAAATTTAAAATTTCCACGTTTTATATAATAAAAAAAACATAATAAAAAAAAATATAGAATTTTTTTTTACCATTTTTGAACTAACATAGATGGAAAACATTTTTTTCTTTGTTCAGATTTAAAATTTCCACGTTTCCAAGGCATTCTAAACCTATTCAAACAAATTTAAAAATTTTTTCGAAAACATATTTTTTGAAAAAAATTTTAATCTATTTAACTATCACTACTATTATAATAGAATAGACGAAACATTTTTTTTGCTCAAATTTAAAATTTCCACGTTTCATGACATTCCAAACCTGTTTCGAAAAAAAAAAATTGTAACATTTTTTTACCGCTTTGGAAAAAAAATTTACACTAGAATAGACGGAAAAATTTTTGTTTGCTCCAATTTAAAATATTCACGTTTCATGACATTCTAAACCTATTTCAGAAGAAAAAACATTTTCTTACGAACATTTTTAAAAAATTTCAAAAAACGTGAAATTTTTTAACCACCACTACACTTCCACTCCACTACGTGAATGTGGAATTAAAAATGTGACAGATGGCAATAATATTTGGCATATGCACCTATTAGACTTTTATTGAAAAATGTCATCCCAAGAAATAGTCCAGTCATGTGGACATTTGTCAAGGTATTTGCGCAAGCCTTTCATATTTGGCACCTGTCATTTAGCATTGAACTTTTGTTGTTCGAAGAGCACTCCGTATATTTTTTTGACCAAACCTTATCAGGTTTTCTTTGTAATAATATTGATAACTATATTCCGATTATTATTTTCAATGTCATTTCGTAATTATTAATTTTTTGGAGCGATTGCCATGCACGAATAAAGAGGGAAGTTCTGTGTAAATACCTTTACCGATTTTTTGTCGACAAAATATGAATATCACGTGTATATAGCAATTTCAATTTTCTGAGAGTCTAAGGGTTATAAATTTACAAATGAGGAATATGTTATTTTTGTTTATGGATTTCGTGATGGTAAGGTAGATAAGCCGCAGAGGAATACAATATTTTTTTTTTCCTAACAGAAGAACACCAATTCATCAGACATTTTCAACTGTGTATCGCTATGCAAGGGAGCACGGCTTTCCATCATCAAAAGTGGAACGAAATATTGTTCAAAACGTTGAGGATCAAGAAAATATCATTAATATTGTTCAAGGACACTCTGAAGGAGTTCCTCATGTGCGGGTTTAAAGGACTTTAAATGAAGAAAAATTACATCCGTATCATATTCAGCAAGTGCAAAGGCTTCAACAGGGTGACGAAGTAAATAGGTTAGAATTTTGCCAGTGGATTATTGATCACAGAGCGACTAATATATCGAACTTTATTCACAGACGAGGCCCAATTTACACGGGATGGCGTATTTAATTTAAGGAATTCGCATAACTGGGCTGAAAACAATCCTCATGCCATAAGAGAAGCCCATTCTCAACATAAGTTCTCGCTAAATGTTTGGTGTGGTATGATTAACAACAACCTAATTGGCCCACATATTCTTTCGGCAAGACTAACTACAGAGGTTCATTTAGATTTATTACAAAATATTTCACCTGGTTTAATGCAAGGTATTAATGTAAGAGGACAATACTTCAAGCATGATGCAGCTCCTACTCATTTTGGCTTTAAGGTTAGAAGGCATTTGGATAATGAGTATCCAAACAGATGGATTGGACTTGGGGACCTCGTCCTTGGCCGGCTAGATCACCAGATTTCAACCCCGTCGATTATTTTCTATGGGGATATCTCAAAACTGAAGTCTACAGTGTCTTAATAAATACTAGAGATTCAGCGAATATTCCGCTGTAGTGACCAAATTAGAAACAATCCTGCGCAAATTTGAAAATCTATTGGTAATTTAAATAAACGCCAACAAAAATGTATTGAAGCTGGAGTTTCTCAGTTTGAACATTTGCTCTAAGTATTTGTAATATTTTTAAATCATTTTTGTGTATAATTAATGTGACCATTTTTAATGATTTGGACAATTACTGTAAGCAAATAAAGCTGTTTTTTTCAAATTTCCCTTTTTGCCAAATTCAATCGCTTGTAAAAAATCAACAAAGGTGCGACAAAAAATCTAATTACATGTTTATGTTTAGTGATGAACGGACTTTTATAATTGGCACCTGAATGTTAAAAAAATATTAGCAAGGTAATTTTTTTTTACAAGAATAGGAAAAATTCACAAATACCAAGACTTTTAACAAACTTAAAATAGACGAACAGACGATTGAGGAGAGAAACTCAGTAAAGTATCTGGGGGTAACCCTGGGCAAACGGCTGAGTTTCGCCCCTCATGTAACCCAGACAATCAAGAAGACGTACGCCTCACCTAATAAACTGTATTATCACATAAAACGGCGGAGTAAGTTGTCCACCGAAAATAAATTAACGTTGTATAAAGTTGCGTTTATGCTCTTGTTGACCTACGCGTGTCCTGCGTGGAACAACATCTCCGCCACACAATGTAAGAGGATACAGATAACACAGAACAAACTCATTCGGTTACTTACAAACGCTGACCGGTACACGCCGCGCCGATAGCTGAATTACATCGGGCAACGGATCTCCCGGTGATTCGCAATTTTATTGACGAGACCTCGCAAGAGTTCTTCGCCAATAAAATACAGCTATCGGCCCTGACGACGGACCTGACAAACGTAGGAGCTCATCAAAACCCCACACACAGACATACACTCATACAGCAACGACTACCCGTCTATTACGATAGACGGTGACAATAACGAACGCCCGACAAGACAAGACACACACAAAAACACACGTAACCCACCAACAGTCTTTCTACTACCAGTCCATGCCCCTTGACCCGCCGATACCCCATAACTTTCAGAAATCTGACTTAATCTCGCATACACTATGGTTTTACACGTTGATCAACCCATTAAGCAGGTTTTTAATTTAATTTTCCTGCATAAATTTAAACATTATTTTTGTTCCATACCTATGCCCCATGACTAAAGCTTTAAGCTTTTACCTGCGGTACAGAATCAATGATAATAAACATTAATTTATAAGAAGTGTTTGATAGTAGCTATAAATTCTAATAAGCTTTGCATAGGTCCCAGTCTTGCCACCAGCTCGTCGTTTTTATGAGTATAATCTTTTTATAAATTATAAAGATGACGTTATTTTATATGTATTTTATATATATAATTTCACAATGAGGTACCTAGCATATAAGTTTAACGTATTGTAATCTAATAACGAATAAATGCTTTAAAAGGGTAAATGGTAATAGGTGTATAAAGTGTCTAAAATTTAAAGAAAGTTCGATCAATAGTAAGGACGTTCTGGGCGAAATAAATTTAGACAAAAATCACCCTGTATCCCAGAAATTAAGAGCGACAGGAAAATTTCAATGGCCGTTCCTACCGCCCCTGGAAGTATGTACAGTTCCTCATGAAACACCCTGTATAAGTGTACCAAATGTCAAGCCCATATCTTTATTTTACTTTGTTAACACCATTAATAATAAAGCAGATGTAATAGAAAAAAATAAAGCCTTGCCTTCTAGTATGTAATCTTACTAACTTATTTTACTTATTTACCCCTATTTACTCGTATTTACCTCCCAACCCGTCAACTGCATAAGCTTAAAATATAATCTAGTACATACGCGTACCAAATTTCAAGTCAATATCTTAAACTTAGACTTAGACATTTTTTTACCACCAAGTGTAAAATCTCAACATTTGTAACCCTTTCTTGGGCCCGTTGCGTGACGGCAGCTCTTCGTCTGGGAGCGATAGGTCTGGGTACGGATTTTTTCTGAGTATTCTCACCTAGGTGCCGGGCGCCACCTTACCGAGATGGAGGGCTAGGGGGAAAAATAAGCGAAGAGGTTTTTCCCTTAATAATATAATTAATATAAAGATAAGCTTCACAGTCAGAAGTGAGATAACCTTAATTTGCATAAACTAGATTAAATTGGGTAATTTCTATTTTTGAACCCCTACCCGCAGCGCTACGCGTGGTTCACACTTTAAGGTTAATTGAATAATATCTGTGAATCTTATAATATTAATAAAATATAATTAAATACATTTTCTAATTTTTCTTTTTGACGATCTCTCCCTCGTAGGCTCGGTGATAAGAATTAAGTATCAATTCGTCGTAGGTAGGAAACCTTTTGAGAATGGCACACTACTTGCCCTGTGGAATTTTCTAATAGAAAGTGGAAAAAAATATTCTGACCTTATGATCTTCGTGAGAGGTTCCCTTGTCGTTTAGAGCATCATAGGGTTGCTTACGATCCAAGTTCGGAAGGCCTACTCCACTGATATGGCAGTTAGT
The DNA here is from genome assembly GCA_963583905.1 of Stenurella melanura. NCBI lineage: Eukaryota > Metazoa > Arthropoda > Insecta > Coleoptera > Cerambycidae > Stenurella > Stenurella melanura. The sequence continues at coordinate 171,782,804 of OY757310.1, read as the reverse complement.
TCCCAGAATATAGTATGTTATATTGTTGTGGCAGAACCAATAATAAAAACAAAAGGCCGGCGAATCTAAAATAGAGTTATTTTTAAGTGATGCCGACTACACCTGATTACTAGTTTCCTATTTCCCATAAATTTATTAAATCTAGGTATTTGAATAGAATTCGACCTACCTCCTGCTTAGAAAGGCCTTTGTGTAAATAATTTAAAATATACAGCACCACAACAATCGTACAAAATGGCGATAGGAATTTTTCTGTTCCTTCGCTCGTTAACTTAATTAAGAAATCCCCTTTTCAATATCCAATTTGCGCAGATCGCTTTGGTGGGGCTCTGATAGGAAATATCGGAACCTACGGGCGGCAACCACATATACCAATAGGTTACCTTATTAGTTGACTATAACTACTGTAAAAGACTTAGCAAGATCTCACTTAATTAAACAGGCATACAGAGTGTGTGAGAAAAATCCAAAATTACCGTTACACATTCTAAACCAATATGAAGGAAAAAAAGTTGAAACCATTATTTTAAGGACTTCTAAGGACAGTCTTTAAATATTCTTGTTGTTCCTGAACTGAACTGAATTAGCCCGTTCGTAAAAGAACCGTTCTTAAGAAACTATTTAAATATATATCCTACCTATTACTTGAACTTCTACGTCTCTCCTGGCAGTATTCCTCTGTCTGTTCTGTGCCTGGCAGGTATACGTGCCTGCGTCTTCCCTCCTTTGGGTCTGCTCAACCACGAGGGTGCCATTAGTGTACACTCTTTGGCGTCTGTTTACCGGTAGCGCTTGTCCTTCACGTTCCCATGTGATGGTCTCGATGGGATAGCCAGCGACAGGACACTAAAGAATTAAAAACGTAATACGTCGTGCATTAGTATATATGTGTTTATCATATGGAATATAGCAATAAAGTTTAATTACAGTATTTTTACCCAGTATATAGTGGGTATAAGACTCATTACCGATTTGGCATGGATATTGGACAAGGTAAAAATCCTGCTTTAGTTAGAGAGCTAGTGAACATTTTAAAGTCTTATTTTGTACAAAGTTAGCATTATGTTAATTTCATAATAACGATCTAGGTAAACCTCGAAATTCTAACTTAGGGGTGTCGGGATGTATTATTGTTGCACATCTTTGCCATGGAACAGCGGCGTGAAAAATGGAAACAATGTCATTGCAAACGTCTGCAAACAAATAGTAAATGATCGGCAAAGAGACTTTCTTCGAAATTATAATTTTGGAGGGTATGTTATTGTTGCATATTTTTATCTGGAAACCGCAGCGTGCAAACGAAAACAGTATAATCGTAAATGTTCGCAAACGATAGTGAAACTAATTATTTCCACACGAGAATTACTGTCGCTTATCTTCGCAAACGGATCGGAAATAAAATCATTTTGTAAAATTGAACTGCTAATTTCAAGCATTTGTATATTTGGAATATTCACTCAGATCTAAATATATGTATAATAATAATAATAATAATAATCGATAGGACATCGTCGTACATAATAAGAAGGAAAAAATCCTGTTAACTGATCGGTGTATCCATCACAAATAACGTCAACGTGATGGTCAAGGAAACTGAGAAGTTGAGCAAGTACAAAGACCTCCTAATAGAAGTCAGCAGGATGTGGAATGCAAAAAATACAGTCGTATTTTGGTTTAAGTTAAATAGTAGTGTGGAACAAAATTCAATATTCTGCTCAGAAAATATACTTTCTGTATGGATGTATTTAAAATAAAACCTGTATAAACCGCCAGGGTTTATAACGTTTCTGTATTTGATATGTCTTCCAATATTCGTTATATATCCAAAAATACCTCTATAATATAATGTAAAAAACTTAATAAATGTATTTAAGAAACATTTTTAAATAATTATTTACTACCTATTGGGTATTTTGTCACTTCTGCAAAAATATTTAAAGGTTATTGAAAGAAATGGATTGGCTTGAATTAGTGACACTAATTGAAAACAAAAATATTCCATGGTCCATCTGATAGTCTTTTACGGCACAGTAAATAAAAATAATAAATGGTCTTTATTAGAAAAAATAAATACAATTTCTTAATCTAAAGGGCGAAGTTTAGCTCAACAGCTTTTCCACAACAGATACATACTTATAGGCCGGATTAGCTCGCATGGGGGCCTGTAGACACAGGCAGAGTTAGGGTGGAGGCCTACTTAAAGCCAGCGGTATCGGAAATTCAAGACAAATAGAGGGTTTTCAATAAATTGAATCAATGATGCTTTTTTAAATATATATGCTATTTAGTAAAAACTTTCAATATGACACTTACAAATTACTGGGTTTTTAAAACTGGGGTGCCAGGGCCGTAGAGAGAAAATCGGGGCGGGGTAGTAACATACAACTACCAGCAATCTTCAATATAAATTTTGTTGAAAGGGGTATCTCAATAAGAACTTCGAACAGCTGAGAGGTGATATTCCCTAAAATTGAATATTTACCTCGATCGAAATTTAGAAGAGCACGGGGGTGATACTCCTTAGAACTACTGAATGTTTACCTCGATCGCAATTTTTGAAAAGCGGGAGGGGGGTGATACTCCTTACAACTGAATATTATTTTTGAAGAGCGGGGGTGATACTCCTTACAACTGAATATTTATCTCGATCGCAATTTTTGAAGAGCGGGAGGGTAATACTTCGTACAACTGAATATTTTCCTCAATCGAAATTTTGAAGAGCGGAGGGTGATATTCCTTAAAATTCAATTTTATCTCGGTCGAAATTCTAAAAAGGGGGGGGGGGGCAGTTTTATATTTATCTCTTTCTAAACAATAAGTCATTCGGAACTCATTGTTATTTACATCACACTAATTATTTAAAGATATACCTCTCTTATTTCACCTGATGATAGGGAATCACCCCGCCCCCCTCTCGGCAGGCCTGTGGGGTACAAATAATCGAAATCTTTTATTAAAACGTAACACATTTATATTTATCAATAATTTTGAAACAGTTTTATGTTTAAGATTTTCTGTAATCGCAGGATAACATAGGTAGATTTTTTACATTTTGCACGAGATATAGATATTATTTTCCTTTCATAATTCTCAAAAAAAAAATTGAAGGCAATGTAGTGGGGGCCCCATTTTGGTGGGGGTCCCGAGGTAATGCCTTACTGCCTCGGGGTTAATCCGGCCCTGTACTGATATAAAACTAATAGAATTCCTTCAAGTAACATAACAAAAATATAATAATTATAAAGTGTGACTAAGAATAATTAATTGATGCAGAATTACATACACAAAACAAATTGTGCAATTAAGCAACTGAAAATAAATACATATATTTTACACAGTTTGTTACACATTCGTGCACTGCTGGCTAAATAACATTTTTCCCTTAATGTATTATGGAAAAATGTTTCAAATAATATTCAAGCAGATTATCATTTGATATAGCGTTGTAGGAGAAAGAGTGTGCAGAAAAATGGCAGTACTATGTTGTGGCCTGGTCAAAATATCAGTAGATCTTTTATTTACATTTTGGGTACTTCTTCGACTTACAAGTTTTGGCTTATGATAATTCGACACTGAAGTAGTAACAACTCTATGAATATCAGCAGGTGATGATATATGTAGGTATTTTCAAGATTAACTCTGGAAGTTGTAAACGTTTTTGTGAAACATGTTGAAATTTCTTTAGTCCAAGAATATAACGTATACCAATTGGTTAACATGTGTTGTAAGTTTTGATTCAAAGATGATACCTAATTGTTTCTACCTTTTTGCTGTTAGGGGCCTACTATCATTTATCTAATAAACTATTAATATTTTCACACAGCATTTGGTGATATATATTTTGACTAAAAATCATTACTGTGGATTCATTCGGGTTAATTTTTAAATCATGTTTTGTAGCAGAATTTTAAATCTCTTTCAAGTCAATATTTATTAAGTTTGTAACTGTGCGGTAATTGCTAGGATCGAATGAGAAATTAAATTGCCTATCATCGGCATATGTTTGCACAGAACAGTGCAGTATGTTTACAAACATATCTACTGTGTAGGGGAGATAAAGAAGAGGTCTCAATACAGAGCCTTGAGGCACACCGGCTGATATTAACTGATTTTCGAGAAAAACCGCTGCCTAAGGAATCACTACTTCCACATCCAGATTATTCGTCCAAGTCACTTTAAAGGAAACATCTTGACTATATTTGCACTCTAGTATGTGGAAATTATTGGTCATAGAATTTTAATAATATTTGGGGTAGATGTCATAGAAAAGTTTGAGGAGTTGGTTTCTACCATATACGTTAAAAATTAAGTTTCTAGTTTACCGTACTTATTTTCCACTATTTACAACCTACCACCTCAATGGAGTCATCTCAATCAGATGTCACTACAATACATACGTGTACTAACTTTCAAGTGAATATCTCAATTTGATGTTATCAATCCCATTAATAATGAAGCGGAGGTGGTAGAGTTTGAAAAATATTAGAAAGAAATCTGAGGCCTTGCTTTCTAGTATATACACCGAATCCCAAATTTCTGTAGTCTTACCAGCTTGCTTTACTTATTTTCCCCTATTTGCCCCTATTTAACCCCCAACCCTTCAACGGCATCATCTCAAATTATGATCTAGTTTCAGACGTCGTTATAATACATACGTGTACCAAATTTCAAATGAATATCTCAATTTTATTTTATCAACCCTTTTCATATTGGAGTAAGGGTGGTTGGGTTGAAAAATATAATAAGAAAATCTGACGCTGTGGCTTCTAGTACATACACCGAATTTCAAGTTTCTGTAGTCTTACCAACGTTTTACTTATATTCCTCTATTTACCCCAAATTAACCCCCAACCCTATAAACCCTATAAATATAAACTAATTCCAGACGTCGTTATAATACATACGTGTACGAAATTTCGAATGAATATCTCTACTTAATTTTGTCAACCCCATTAATGGGGTAGGGGTGGTGGGGGGGTTGAAAAATATTATAAAAAAATCTGAGGCCTTAACTTCTTGTACATACACCGAATTTCAAGTTTCTGTACTCATACCAGCTTGCTTTACTTATTTCCCCCTATTGACCCCTAAATAACCCCCAACCCTTCAACGGAATCATCTCAAAGTATAATCTAGTTCCAGATGTCGTTATAATTCATACGTGTACCAAATTTCAAATGAATATCTCGATTTTATTTTATTAACCCTTTTAATAATGAAGTAGGGGTGGTGGGGGTTGAAAAATATTATAAATAATCTGAGACCTTGGCTTCTAGTACATACACCGAATTTCAAGTTTCTGTAGTCTTACCAGCTTGCTTCCCCTATTTGCCCCTATTTAACCCCCAACCCTTCAACGGCATCATCTCAAATTATGATCTAGTTTCAGACGTCGTTATAATACATACGTGTACCAAATTTCAAATGAATATCTCAATTTTATTTTATCAACCCTTTTCATATTGGAGTAAGGGTGGTTGGGTTGAAAAATATAATAAGAAAATCTGACGCTGTGGCTTCTAGTACATACACCGAATTTCAAGTTTCTGTAGTCTTACCAACGTTTTACTTATATTCCTCTATTTACCCCAAATTAACCCCCAACCCTATAAACCCTATAAATATAAACTAATTCCAGACGTCGTTATAATACATACGTGTACGAAATTTCGAATGAATATCTCTACTTAATTTTGTCAACCCCATTAATGGGGTAGGGGTGGTGGGGGGGTTGAAAAATATTATAAAAAAATCTGAGGCCTTAACTTCTAGTACATACACCGAATTTCAAGTTTCTGTACTCTTACAAGCTTGCTTTACTTATTTCCCCCTATTTACCCCTATTTAACCCCCAACCCTTCACCGGATTTCCTCAAAAAACAATCCAGTTCCAGATCTCGTTATAATATATACGTGTACAAAATTTCAGGTCAATATCTTAAACCGTTCCGGAGAAAGCGTGCGGACAAAAAAAAAGTTACAGACAGACAGACCGACAGACCGACAGACAGACCGACAGACAGACAGAAAATTTTTTTTCGCTCAAATTTAAAATCTCGACGTTTCATGACATTCTAAACCTATTTCACGAATAAAAATTTTTGAAAATTTTTTTGCGATTACTATACTTCCAATCCACTACGTGGATGTGGAAGTAAACTTACTTTCAATAAAAAGTTTTCGACTATGACCAGTCAGATAAGATTTGATAAAATTTACAGTTATGTTTAAATATATTGTCGGTCACATTTACTAGGGCAGAAGTTGCACTATGAATCTTTCGGAAACCTGACCGAAATAAAGGAATCATTTTGTGTTCTTTGATATACTCACTTAATTGCTGGTATGCAGTTTTCTTAAGAATTTTTGATAAAACAGTTAAAATGCTTACTGGACACCAGTCAAATATATTTCGAGGATAATTAACTTTTGTCAAAAGAATAATTAGTGCTTCTTTCCATTGTTCAATACTGTTATTTCTTTCGTTTTTTAAAACTTTTTCGTGTCTACTTTAAAAAAACTTTCTGGTTGGTGTAATTTTGTATTAAAAATTTCAGTTTCAACTTCTCTTTAAAATAAATAATTTAACAAAAAATACCTCAACCTAGTTTATATTTAAAAAATTTATTTTCCCATTAATGAATGCACGAAATTTAAAAAAAACTTTATATTGGTGAAGAGAATGAAAATCCCTTTCGAACGAGGTGCCACATGACCTCATTTCTAGGGCGGTAGTCATAATTTACAGGGGGTGGACGAGGAAGGTTCTATTTTCATGTTAAAAAGTGGCAATTTTAAATTAAAATTCGAACCGTTTCAGGACTTTCCCTAAAAATCCATAATTACACTTAAAATGAATTTATTCCATATATATGAACCGCAACGTACAACTTATTTAGAAATGCCATCGATTTTCCATACCTTAATCATCAAACTGGCCCCGGCGACTCCGGTAATCTTAGGCATTTCACGGATGTAGGGAAGACCATAAACATTTACTCTTGCACTGTGAGAGATTTTACCGACGCTATTATGGGCAGTACAGGTGTATTCGCCTCCGTCTTCCGCCTTGATGTTGGTTATGTTCACATGGCTGATCACGTCGTCCTGGATGGTGACGTACTGGCCTAGTTTAGGGGAGAAAAATATTTATGAGCGCTCTTTCTCTTAAAGTAATCGGCTTGGAGAGCAGTGTGTCATATCATAATTCTAAATAAATAGAAAACTCGTGTACTTAAGGGCATATTATACTTTATTCTGTAAAAGTTACTTCTTTAAAAGGCCTTTTTTTACTGTACAAATTTGACAAATGAATTCACATTATCATAAACTTACAAATCCTGCTTCACATGTAACTTGGCCTTTGGTAAAAGTTAAGATGATAGGAAGATATTTAGTAATTAGACTTTTTAGAAGAAAACATTTTAGATGCAAATGATGTTTCGTCCAGGAACAGTTTATAGGAGTACAAATAACAACCCGAAAAGTTCCCATTCTATCCGTTGATGAAACCACCATTTTTTTTTAGCGAGAAACTACTCCTGGGCGAGACTCAACTATGGTTTTTCGCGAGTTTCTTCGAAATCGTCACTCTGACGGGGAAAAGTATAGAAAAAAAAGTTCTCCATTAAATTCTAGGTAAGAAATGTCATATAGATTAGTAACGTATTCCCCACTGTTTTCCTGCTATTGACGTTTAAAGCAGGGGGTAGTTTGGAGCGCCCGGCGAAAATCGGTTTTACGTTATTTTTCACAGCGAATATTTCTAAAACGGCTACTCTGATGTACAAAATGATTAGAATGGAACTTGTACAGCAGAATCTAATGTACCAGATTTATGTATTATTTTTTTGTTGGGATTCATTTTTGTCGATTTTTTCCACATTCTCCGCAAATACGCATTTTGTAATTGTACATTATATTTTTATCTAGCCTCTATTCAAGCGCCTAGCACTGCTAGAACTGACCATAAGATAAATATATTTTTTGGATAGTTATTATTTGTTGTCCTTTGTATGTTGTATTTTATTTTTTGCTGGAAGGTACTTACCCATCATTAGACTGTGTCACGGTAAAATATTTAAAAATCCACCAGTGGCGTTCATCCTTATGAAGAAAAATGAACCTAATTTTCCAAAATAATATATTAGGCCAAGTTTTAACTGTAAAACAATCTCATAATCTTATTTGTTGTTATCAATAACTCACTAGTACCGAATTTCAAAAAAATAAACTAATGAAAAATGATCTCATAACCTCTTGTACTAATACGAGGTTAACTAAATGCGACAAAACGACTTAAGGTTTCGACTTTTAATGAGATAAGATTGTCTACACACGATTAAGGAACAAAGATTCTAATTTATCCCTTGAATATTTCCGAGTTTAATACTCGTCCACAATAATCTAAATAATGGCAAAACACCACGGTATTGTGTCTCAAGCGCCCACAAAATACAAAATTGCCACGATAATTAATGAGTTAACATGTGTCTAATGGACGCGGAAATCGCATAAACATGTACGTTAATAAAAATGAATTATTACACGGAATATCCTTTAATTTCCAAAAATAACTATACAGCAACGTTATCTCAATAATATGACATCATTTAATAATCAAATATATTCAAAATATCAAAGGATTAAAGAAATAAACGTGAAAATCCGTTAAAGAATAAGTAAACGATCTTAACTCACCCAGGTCAAAAGCGAAAGTAAAGTAGCATGGATATTTCAAATGGCTTCAGTTGTTGACTTCGCGTCGGCATTTCCGTGGGTAATTCAAATTTATTTAGCACGGGCGCTTCAACGAAAAAAAAATTTTTTTTCGTTACACCACGGAAACCACCGAGAAAAAATTTTTTTTACTTTTACGTAATAAGAAAACAGAATTTTTCTTTTTAAAGTACCAATTATTAGTCGTAACTTTATGCTCGGACGTAATGAAGAGTTAATTAAGCTGAAGGAAGGCATTTACAATTAATCACGTGACGTCAGTCAGTTTATTTAACAGACTTAGGGCCGTTATTTTCCGTCTTGATTAACTAATCTGCCTGCTAGTTTAATGGAAATAAATATAGTAGCCAAGGATTAAAGTTGGTTGCTTATTTTGCGACATATTTAGCAGCTCAGTTAGATGATCTAATTTTTCTTTAGTTGGCTTTATTCATTTATCGGTTCTTCTTCTTCTGTTGTATTACTTTAAATTTCAATAGTTTGGAGTAGGCATATGCTTTATGCACCTTATATTTTTAGTTCATATATTGAAAAGAGATAAATAATAAAAGCATGTTTTATTAAGTTTATGTTGATTGAGGTTATGGTTACTTTAACTGTCATTAATTACTATAGTTATTATGATGACTTCTAGTCTTCATGTTATGTTATGACTGTTCAGTGTTGTTAATGAAAAGGAGAAAGAGAAGCGAGGGACTAATTTCACTTCGAGTGAAATCAGAAAAGTAGTTGAAGGATCTTTAATCTATAGCAAATCAATATACAGACTGTCTATTTTACGAGGGCCACACCAAATATCTCGCTTAATATCTATTGTAGAAGAATAAAGTTTTAGAAACAGTTATCCCATTTTTTGTGAGCTATATTTCAGTAAAAAGAAATTTGAAATCCATAACCTACTTTATGAGATATATTACAAAAACCTGAAAAATAGGAAAACCACAAACGGTTATAGCTTCCTTATTTGAGGAGATACAAAAAAAGTTAAAGGAATGAAAGTTGACGGCAAAGACAATAAGAATAATAACGTGTAACAAAAAAATCGAAAAATGCAGTTGGCTTTGACATATGCTATTGTGCAAAAATGAAAAATACGTATCTCAAAGTAGGCCATGACGACATTAATTCCGTTATTTTTTTCTCATTCCAACGATATAAAACATGTCACAGAAATTTTAACCGATAGTGTCAATATTTAATATTTTACGAATACCACAATTCATATAATTGAATCGTAACAATCAGCTGTGCCATAATTGGTGAAAAACAATGTATACAGTTATTAATAAATTTGACAGATTGTCACTGTTGTATGTTGTATGTTGCGTTGTCGAGTTCTAAGACAAATTTTATATCAGTAATTATGGTGTACACCAATAATAACAAATTCGATATGATTAGCATTTATTGTCAGTGCAATTTTGACGCTGAGATGGCAGTCACGGTTTACGGAGATAGATTTCCAGATGCTCCGCAGCCAAATCGAACTATGTTTAGGAAGTTAGTTCAAAATCTAAAAACGCACGGTTCATTTTCAAAAAAAGTAGTAAGGTGAGCGCATGTTGCGGATAATGTAAGAAAAGTGAATAGAGTAATGAATTATGTTAACCAAAATGAGGAAACCTCTTTGAGACAAATTCAGAGAAACTGTCGCATAAAAAAAGACAGTGCAAGAAAAATATTGAAAAAAAAAAACGGATTTCGATGCTACAAAATGAGGAAAGTTCAACATTCAAATGAGGGAGATAAGCCAAGGAGAGTAAGATTTTGTAGATGGTTTTTAAATAAGAAAAGGAATGACGCGCTGATATGTAGCAAAATTCTTTGGTCGGACGAATCAAATTTTTCTAATAATGGATTTTTCAATAGAAATATGCATTATAAGTGGACACGAGAAAATACACATTGGTGCAGAGAGACTGCTTTCCAAGAAAGATTTTCTACGACTGTTTGGTTGGGTCTTTTAGGGACTAAAGTAATTGGACCTTATTTTTATGATGGCAAATTAACCGCTCGTAGATACCTTAATTTCCTGCAAAACGAATTTCAAGATTTTCTTTATGAATTAACAGTGGCAGAAAGATTAAATTATTCATATTTTCAACAAGATGGGGCTCCACCTCACACTGCTGTAATATGTACAAATTATTTAAATCAAGTTATGCCAGGTAGCTGGATAGGCACCTATGGACCCATTCTATGGCCAGCTCGATCACCAGATATTACTCCCTTGGATTTTTTCGTCCGGGGGTACATTAAAGACAAGGTATTTCAAACTGCCCCTGAAAATATTGAGGACATCAAAACCAGAATTCGAAACGCATATGAGGCAATTACTCCTGAAATGCTCCAAAATGTAATGCGTAACGTGTCTCGTAGAGCACGTTTATGTGTCAGAATGCATGGTGCATAATTTGAGCATTTGTAGTTAGAAAAATAAATACACACAATTTCTTTTCAATATAGTAGTAGGTAGTATGTTATACATAGTTTTTCGTTTTTTTCTTTGGATGTTCGTTTTGTACTTGTATTTTTATTTATGAGATAGTTATTGGTTTGTATTAAATTATAATAAATAATTACGGAATTATAATTATTATAAAGTGAATTTTTACTACTATGGCACAGCTGATTGTTACGATTCAATTATATGAATTGTGGTATTCGTAAAATATTAAATATTGACACTATCGGTTAAAATTTCTGTGACATGTTTTATATCGTTGGAATGAGAAAAAAATAACGGAATTAATGGCGTCATGGCCTACTTTGAGATATGTATTTTTCATTTTTGCACAATAGCGTATGTCAAAGCCAACTGCATTTTTCGATTTTTTTGTTACACGTTATTATTCTTATTGTCTTTGCCGTCAACTTTCATTCCTTTAACTTTTTTCGTATCTCCTCAAATAAGGAAGCTATAACCGTTTGTGGTTTTCCTATTTTTCAGGTTTTTGTAATATATCTCATAAAGTAGGCTATGGATTTCAAATTTCTTTTTACTGAAATATAGCTCACAAAACAAAAAATAACTGTTTCTAAAACTTTATTCTTCTACAATAGATATTAAGCGAGATATTTGGTGTGGCCCTCGTAAAATAGACAGTCTGTATACTGTGGGGTATCGTTGGTTAAAACAAGTTCAATTTGCGGCAGAACTGTAGTTGCCACAGTGTCTTTGGCAAAGCGGAACATTTGAAAAAATTAATCATCAGTGCATGAAGTGATTCATGACAATGGTGAGGAAGATTTGGAGTACATATATAATTTACGTACATATCATGTCGAAGAACGGTCTTCTTCGACATGATATGTACGTAAATTATATATGTACTCCAAATCTTCCTCATCATTGTCATAAAACACTTCAGCCCATTCACGTAAATTCATTTATTAAAAAAAATTGCGAATTACTGTTAAAACGTCATTACTAACCTTACTTCACAAAAAATATGGTTATGTTTAATCTTAGTCTCGATGAACTACGGTAATTGATCATTTTCGGTCACCTGATTTTGAGACCTGATTTTGTAGCAGTCTGGAGGGCACACAAACCTCATACAATCACAAAGGAATGCAAATGTAAACAATTAGAGTTGCTAACAGAAGCAGTTTAAGCTTGTTAGTATAAAATAACAACTTTTACCCAGCTCTAAAAACAAAACAATAAGTTGTGTACCCTCAACGCCACCATCATGACGTCAACCGAAAATGGTATATCGTATCTCGATGCTAAGATTAACTTTAACTATAGGGACGCCCACATTTAACTGAGCTTGAAAGTAACCTAATCAATTGGTTAATATTTAGTCAGATGTTAAATTAACTTAATCGGGACCGAAAGTAATGGCCCTAAATAAAAAATAATTGACTTGGAAATAAAAAAAGTACAATTTTTTATAAGTTTAACATTCTTAATGTAATAAGAACCATAAGTGTACCTTGAATGGGATTTGATCGATATCCAATTTCTTATATTTTCTAAAATAATATTGATAATAGCAAGGCACATTTTCAGTGGGTTTAAATTTCTATCACATCTACCTTCTAAACAAAAGTTGGTTCTGACAATTTATTGAGCAAACGACAATAATAAGGGACCTTTATTTCCAAAAGTGTATCTATATAAGTATTATTATTTGTCGAATTGTTCCCTAATTAAATTCGTGTAAAATTGAACTTTTTTTTGATCCCAAGTTAATTAATGTTCGATTCAGACTGTTAAGTAAACTGACAGAAGTCACGTGATTAATTATAAATGGAAAGCCTGTCTTCCTTCAGCTTGATTAGCTCTTCATTACACCAGAAAATAAATTTTTGACTGTAAGAATTGGTATTTTAATAAGAAATATTTTATTTTCTTATTACATGAACACGAAGCACACTTATCTTATTGAAATTCGTTACTAGTGAGTTTCTGATAACAATGAATAAGATTATGAGATTGTTTCACAGTTAATATTTTTTTTAGGTAGTTAGGTTCGTTTTTCTTCTAGAGAACGAACGCCACTGGTGGATTTTCAAATATTCTACCGTGAAAGTGATGAGTATTTTCCACCCAAATTTTTTAAAAATCGCATTGTTAATAAGGACGCTGTGATATGGGAGTCAAGAAAAGTGAGACATACTTTATATTGTATACCTACATAGAAGAAAAATGGAATAGCTTAATATCTAAAACCGCTCAACATTAATCCCTATACTCGCCTACTAAGAACCTGGGATGATCCGGGATGGCAAATCCGTCAAGGGTCCAAGTAAACTGTGGCGGAGGGTTACCCGATGCCACACACTTAAGTGACACTGTCGGACCTGGCTGGAGAGTCTGCTCTGAGAACCAGTAGAAGAGTTCAGGGCCCGCGTCTCCCATATCTAATTCAGCTGTGGCCTGAGCCTGGTCCCAGTTATTACTAATAATGCATTGGAACATGCCACGATCGTCCTTTGTCAGCTGTCTTATTGTTAGTCTGGGCGGCTCCACCATAACTTCCAGTCTATTATCTTGCGCGACCGGCTTACCTGAAATTTACAGATATCGTTAGTTCGAATTAGTTCTACTGGACATAAATGCATTTCAGTGTATACCCTTATTCATGTTAAATTCATCGCGATATTTAGTTTGTCAACTATATTAGCTTATTTATTTACTGACTGATTCAACTTACTCAACTCACAATAATGAATTTAATATATAAAGTCTCGTATTTAACATAAACATACCTTTGTATTTTTGTTATTTTTAGAGGTAAATATATAATTTCTGGTGCAGCATAAACTGCATCTTCGCTCATCGCATCTCCCTTCATATTGCAGATATCGAAATAGTAATTTGAAAAATTTGCTCAAATTGCAACTTTTAGCCCACGTATCGATTTTCAGCTAAAATTCACCATATTGATTATTTTGTGAAGATTTATCTCTCATTTTGGTCGTTATTTTCGCTAGTGTGCCATGGAAACAGAAAACAATTGCATTTCAAATACATGATCAATTAATAAACTGTCACATGAAGGCGGTTTTCAATAGTTCGTATTCTAGCAGTAACATTACAGCAATTGAGGTGATAAGACTATTTGGAGACAATACTGGAACTAGTAGATAAGTTATGCTTGTCTCCATTTGTTCAGTGTACATTAATTACTGCTGACAAGAGTACTACAGAACCGTACTTCAATTTTTGCATATTAGAACGAACAAAAGAATACTAGAGACTTAAAAATCGCGTTTTCTGTAGACAATGATGTTTCTGGTAAAGTCTTACTGTGTTTTGCGCCAAGATAGGAATATTTTATGCATTGGTGGACGCATTACCAGTCCTACCGACAGTGACAGATAAATTCAAAGTAGGCTCTGTTTATCTGTTTCCTGGGTATGACGCTCTAGTTAGTGGTGATATGCGAACTATATCATAACAGTTAGAAATCTTAAAGAAGCGTGTTTCCGTTTATTTCTTATCTTAATCATGCCAGAACATATTGTCTATAATTGTTTATTTGAGGCATATTCAGATTTTCTTACTTTTTGTTGGGTAGTTTGCCATTGAAAAATATTTAAAAATTTTAATGAAAAAATCTCTGCACCAAATCGGATCAGACAGAGGTTGTTTCTTGAATACTTGATTGTCTCAAAAAGTCTCACACCTAAAAATATATAAACTAGAACAAAATTATAAACTAAAAATGAAAATGAAAGCTATAGGAAGTTAACATTTCGGAAGTAAAAGTACTTCCGTTTTCAAAAACTTTTTGGCCGTCAACCATGACAATTCGTTGTTTATGTATTTCCATAGTCACGTGAGACATTAAATTATATTTATCTTATTTTTACCTACTTCGTCTCTAAGGATGGGCAACCAACTAGTACAAAAATCTATTGAATAATTTGAAACGGATCTATCCTCGTTAAATAAAATAATCGCGGATTCATTAAGTTTTCTTATAGTTCCGTTGCTCTCTTTTTCCAAAATCTTCGCCGGGTCCCACTGAATCCTGTGATTATTATCCCACGCGTGTTCACAAACTTTGGATTTTTCAAATTCTCCCCTTCTAGCATAATTTCTATGTTCACCAAGCCTTACGTTGAAAGGCCTAGATGATTCACTCACGTAATGTTTTCTACCATTAGATAAGGCTAATGAATACCGAGTTCGTTTTAAAATTGAATGGGAGAAACAGTATAAGACTAGTGATAATTCAACATTTGATGACAAATTTTCAATATCATGTTAAACTGTGATTTTACTTCAGTTTGTTGGCAGATTTTAGCGTGTGACTGTGCTTCAAATATTTGTGCTTTTGGTTTGTAAATCTTTACAACAAAAACTTTAAGGCAAATACTTTATTTACATGTAAAATATTTCCACACATTTTAGTTTGAAGCGGCTGATTTCATTATTTTTTATAAACGTAATTTCCTTGGCATTTTGTAAATTCCATTAGACCTAAAATAGTTTCCCACTGAAAGCCACGGAGATTTTCATTCTAAAATATACTCTAGGTATACCTGTATGCCGCGGTTAAATACATTTTTGTTCGAAGTTGTTCTATTAGAAATAATTCGCGTTTTTTATTTCGATACAGGGCGCTTCAAGTTATTATCAAACTAAAATAAGATAGTGTCGTTGCCGTCAGTAGTATGGCAAACGCTATACTATGGAGACTAAAATCTTTGTACCTATAGTACATATTGAAGCGATTGCATCGCCCCCACCCTAAACTACCCTAGTTTAAGCAACCACCAAATTTAAATGTTTTATTTTAGAATGCCTACAAGAAGAGAACTGTTTGACGTTTTGTCGGAAAAATCTGGTGAAATGCGTGTAGCACATAAGGCTTATGTGGTGAATTATCTAGTCAATCACTATGGGAAGGTGTCAAAGTACCTTTCTTAAAACGGGTAATTCATATTGTCAAAATTAAGAATTAACGTCCCTCTGTCGCTCTGTAAAGCCCGCGAGCTAGAAAAAACACTTTTTACATTTTTAGAATAATTCGAAAAGCAAGCCTTCGCTGCTAGAAAATATACACGAGTCACTCTCCCCTACCGATCGAATTTTCGGGAACGGCGAACAGTCTGGAATGTCTATAACGACTAGAACGCCTGGAGTCTTCGATTTTCGAACACTTCCAGAAGCTTTGATTTATCTTATATAAACCGAGACGCGCTCAACGCATTCAGTCGGGCGAATCGAGTCGAGTCGAGTCAAGTCGAGTCGAGCCAGTAAGTCAGTTAGTTCGGGATCCAGCCACGCGACAAAACAACAACAACCAAAGACAAATTTCTACTCTAAAGTGTTAATATTCAACATAATTAATTACATCAAACCTATTTAGTGATAAACAAATGTATTGTTAGAACGTGATAGTAATATATCGTTATTTTGACTCCAGAAAATTTGACTTTTAATCATTCGTGTAAAATCGATACAGGGTGTTACTTTTTCGCCGAGCCAAGTAAAATAAATTCATTCAAAATTAAAACTGTGCAGTGTTCTTGTGCGCGAATCTGACTAAAACGAAAGTCACGTTCGTGTTCAAAGGCAGGGGATGCGCAAGCAATCATTCGCACAAGAAACGCTGCATTTGACTTTTGCAACAATGTTTTTTCATGACTGGACAAATGCAATTGCAATCGAGAAAGATTCAGTCAGAAGCATGGAAAGTGGCTTGACACTAATTTTCATGTTGACGAAGAAGAAAAACCGGAGAAAGTGAATATGAAACTGACACAGACTCGAGTGATACCGATGAATAACTTACGTTCCTCTCTTTTGTATTATTAAGAGTATACGCATCTTTTGCGTTAAAAAGTTATATACCTCCGTTAATTATTAGTGTTATACTGTATTCTTTTCATTATTTTTCTCGTATCTTGTGAGTCATTTAAATAGAATACACGCACAAAAACATATAAATTGTCATTTTGTCCTCGAATATTTTTTTTTCATTATTTATCTCGTACTCTATTATCTCTTTTCGTGTTCTGTTTCCATAGAATGCATGCATAAAAACATATAAATGGTCACTTTGTCCAAAAACCACCCCTACGAAGATATTTTAAAATGCATGCAAAAAAACACATAAATTTTCACTTTGTCAAAAAACTGCCCCCTACAAAGCCACCCCTGAGTTTAATATTTTATTATTACTTTTTTCATACTTCAAGAGTCATTTTGAATAATTTGCATGAAAAATACGCGTGAACAGCCACAGCTAAATAACCACCCCTTAAAACCCACCCCAGATTTATTTTATTTTTTTCACTATTTTTTTCGTGATATGTACATCATTCCTGACTTACTTAGACAATAATCAGATTTTTGTCAACTTTTTTCTGATATTTGACTACTGTGGGCCGTAGCAAACCGCATTTTGATACTTTACGCTAAATACCTCAAAAGATGTTTGTGCAGTTTATGAAGCTCCATTATTGTATCAGAAATTATTTAATTACCTTTATAAATAAAAAAAATTGAAGAGTGCGACACACTGTGTTTCTCTTAAATTTATATTATGCATATTTCAACAAATAGGTAAAATTAGACGACAAAAATTCATGAAATTTTGATACTTGGCAAAGATACATTGCGCCATCTTGGAAACGTGGTAATCCGATTATATTTCTTACTCATATCTCGCTATAGTGTTGGCAAATTAGCATTTCTGATTAAAAAGTTTACGGAATGAATGTATTTTTACAAAATTTTGTAGATGCTGTTCGTTTTGATGTCTAGATCAAACTCCGAAAAAAAAAAAAAATACCGCTAATGCCCTTCAATTTTTATTTATTTGTTTACAATTTGATTACAATAATTTTGTTGATAATTTGTTAACTAGCAAAACGGGAGAGGGGGAGTAAAAAGTTATGAGAAAAAAATTCAAAAAAATTCTAGTGAATCTACTATTGAAATACAAGACTTTTTTCTCTGACTTTCTTCTAAAATGCTCTGTTCAGGTTCTTCCGGAATAACATGAAAAAAATATTCTTATTGGAGAATGGAAAATCTCGTAAACTCTGAAATTTAAAAATCTGGAAAACTTCAGACGTATACACTAATATATTTTTAAAAATGAATTATTATTTGTTTGCTTATAATTGTATTGAAACATTCTTTATAGGATTTTGCAAAATCCTATAAAGAATGTTTCAATACTAATATATTGTTTAAAATTTAGGCCTCTTTTATTTTTTTGTAACGTGCAAATTTTCCGAATTTTCAAAATTTCCTCACGATGAAAATGTACCTAAATTTTTTCATAACATAAAATGCATACAATAATCCCTGAAATCATAAATTAATTTATATATATTTTAATAGAGAAATATCTAATTTGTGAAAAAAGTTTTTTCACAAATTAGATTAGATTAGCATAGGCCTACACAAATACAGACAGACATTATTTATCCTACGTTTAATTTCACCGTGGTATGGAAATTTGTTCTTGCAGTATTTGTTATTAATTTTTTGGAGTAACACCTATTGTAAAATATTATAAAATATTATATTGAATACATTTGTTACTTAATAAATTAGAAAAAATCGGCTTCTCATATTCTTTGCTCCTTTTGTTTAAATCTTATTTAATGAATAGGAGTCAGTACGTTGCATTAAATGGGTTTAAATCGATCGAATTTGCTGCCACATTTGTTCCCCAGGGATCTATTCTGGGGCCCTTGTTTTTTAACATATTTATTAACGATATAGTGAACGAAATTAATTTGCCTCACCTTTTATATGCCGACGATCTAAACATTTTCACAGTAATTGATGAAATCGATGACTGTTTTCAACTTCAGACTTCTCTTGACAAAATAAACACCTGGTGTATAGTAAATAAATTATTCATGAATCCTGGTAAATGTAACGTAATGTCCTTTTCTTTAAAAACATCACCTTTTATTTTTGATTACAGGTTAGATAATGTCATACTTCAAAGACCTATAACATTTCGCGACCTCGGCGTAACTTTTGATAGTAAATTATCCTTCACTGATCATATCGATACCATTGTGTCTGAAGCCTCCAAAGCCCTCGGATTCATCGTTCGTACTAGTCGAGAGTTCACTAACACTGATACTCTGAAAATTCTTTATCAATCCTTCGTCAGATCGAAACTTGAGTACGCATCGCTAATTTGGAGTTCCAGTTATGATGTTCACAAGAATAACTTGGAGGCAGTTCAACGTAGATTTCTTAAATTACTGTGGTTCAAATCCGACGGTACCTATCCAGTGATTGGTTTTCCGCAAAGTAACTTGCTTGAAAGATATTCTATGACTACTCTTGAGGATAGGCGTACGTACTTTTCTCAAGTATTTTTGTTTAAATTACTACACAATGATTTTGACGCACCCGAAATAATCAGTAAGCTTAATTTTCACGTTCCCAGATTAACCTCTCGTAATCACCAAGTTTTCTATTTACCTACGCCGCGTACCAACGTACTAAATAATTCACCTTTATATACGATTTGCAGTACTTCTAACAAATTATGTAGCGACTTCGATATTTTTAATTGCAGCCTTAGTGACATAAAACAAAATGTTCTAAATTAAACAACCAGTGAGTGTCTTTGTTTTTCTTAATTTACTTTGAATCACATATGTGTATATATGTATTATGTATATATATATATATAGTTTTTATATTTAAACATTTCCCATGTTATTTTTTTTCTCTTTCTTCGTATTAGTTATTCATAGTTCGTACATTTAAGTAAATTTTTTCTTCATTTTACTTTCTTTCTATGTTGTTGTATATTATGTAATTAATGCTTTGTATGCCTTTATTCCTGTTCTGTAATTGGGTATCTTACCTGTTGAACAGTGTATGCAATAAATAAATAAATAAATAAATTTCATTAATGGTTCCAACAATAATTTTGTTGATAATTTGTTGACTAGCAAAACGGGGGGAGGGGGAGTAAAAAGTTATGAGAAAAAAATTCTATAAAATTTTAGTGAATCTACTATTGAAATACAAGACTTTTTTTCTCTATGACGTTTTTCTAAAGTGCACTCTGTTCAAGTTCTTCCGGAAAGACACGAAAAAAAGATCCTTATTGGAGAATGGAAAATCTCGTAAACTCTGAAATTTAAAAATCTGGAAAAATTCAGACGTATACACTAATATTTTCTTTAAAATTTGGCCCCTTATATATTTTTTTATAACGTGCACATTTTCCAAATTTTCAAAAGTTCCTCACGATGAAAATGTACCTAAATTTTTTCATAACATAAAATGCATACAATAATCCCTAAAATCATAAATTAATTTATATACATTTTAATAGAGAAATATCAAATTTGTGAAAAAAGTTTTTTTCACAAATTAGATTAGATTAGAATAGACCTACACAAATACAGACAGACATTATTTATCCTACGTTTAATTTCACCGTGTTATGGAAATTTGTTCTTGCAGTATTTGTTATTAATTTTTTGGAGTAACACCTATTGTAAAATATTGTATTGCATACATTTCATTAATGGTTCCAACAATAATTTCGTTGATAATTTGTTGACTAGCAAAACGGGGGGAGGGGGAGTAAAAAGTTATGAGAAAAAAATTCTATAAAATTTTAGTGAATCTACTATTGAAATACAAGACTTTTTTTCTCTATGACGTTTTTCTAAAGTGCACTCTGTTCAAGTTTTTCCGGAAAGACACGAAAAAAGATCCTTATTGGAGAATGGAAAATCTCGTAAACTCTGAAATTTAAAAATCTGGAATAATTCAGACGTATACACTAATATTTTCTTTAAAGTTTGGCCTCTTATATTTTTTTTTGTAACGTGCACATTTTCCAAATTTTCAAAAGTTCCTCACGATGGAAATGTACCTAAATTTTTTCATGACAAAATGCATACAATAATCCCTGAAATCATAAATTAATTTATATACATTTTAATAGAGAAATATCTAATTTGTGAAAAAAGTTTTTTTCACAAATTAGATTAGATTAGAATAGACCTACACAAATACAGACAGACATTATTTATCCTACGTTTAAGTTCACCGTGGTATGGAAATTTGTTCTTGCAGTATTTATTATTAATTTTTGGAGTAACACCTGTTGTAAAATATTGTATTGCATACATTTCATTAATGTTTCCAATTTTAATTGATAATATGCCTATTTGATTAATTAAGTAGATTATGACAAGCATGGTATTAATAACTATATAATAAGTAATGTAATTATCAATTAAAATATAATTTCACTTACTTATTTAATAGAAGTTCAAATATTAGAACAAACTATTGAATACCTATTGCATAGATTTGTTAACCCTTTGTATAGCATATGATCCTTACTACATATCAATTAATTTTTTTACAAAGACGCTGTACAGACAATAATAGAAAAGAAGGCACCTTCTCTTAGATACAATTACGTGCTTCCTGCTTTTTACAATGTCCTTTATCTAATCCTGTCTGGCAGACTGTTGCTTGGCTCTTATGCCGGTTGATTTAATTTATAGCCTACGAATTTATTTGCCTTAAAGACGATTTACAGCATTACCGAGAGAATTACACTTGTAGCTGTATTTTTTTAAAAACAATTGAATCTACTGTATTTAGACTACTGTTTGATTTTAGGTTTTTCTTATTGATGGTTTTGTCAGGTGTAATTTTTAAAGTTTCTAAATAATTATTCTGAATTACCTAGAAAATAACCCTTACTTTACGGGAAGAATGTGAGTGCGAGTAAATTGGTATTTTTTATGTTATAAGCAGAGGTCGGAATTAACTATCGGATATGTGGTAAAACCAGGGTTGGCTTTAGGTGGTTATGTGTCAACGTATAAAGTTTTGCATGCATGTGTGAAACGATATCTTACCTCGACATTTTTATCGCGAATTTCAGATTATCCAAAGATAATAAAGTCAACTTATTATAAACACAGTCGAAGAGAACTGGAGATATAAGGGGACGTACTTAGTGTAATAACTGGGGTTTTATTCCCCTAATTACATGATTTAATCAGACATTACCATTGGCAGAGTACGGAGTGTCCCAATCACTTTGCAGACTCCGTCGATATTATAGTATATCCATCGAAAACAAAACTGTGCTTACGCTTTGCTTTCTAGGTGATTCTATCCTTTTTGGTGTCTATCAACCAGGTTACTTCACAAACAAACTTTACTGAATATAAAATGGACTTAATTTCATAACAAGCAAATAAAACACGTGATTTCTCAAAACACTTAAACCACTATATTTACATAAGAAAATGAAAGCAAATGAAAATGACAATCACAAACACTTAAACACGATTAAATAAATTAACAAACAGTAATTACACTATATTAAGAAATGAAATGGTCCGCGGCAAGTTCAAATCTTTAGCTGACCGAATATTCCTAGATCAATTACAACACATTAATTTTCTACTTATTAAAACTGGCAAAATACTGAACAAATGTACTTAAACTTTAAAATTGAAAAAAGTTCCCTCGACCAATTAGGATCTTCTTTACTGTAAACCGTACCATTTGAAATTACCTAACGGACCATGGTATTTATCATATGGCCTATGCTAACATTTTAATACCAGTCCAGCAGATGGAAAAAAACCCCTTTTGTTCCTTGCTTTGCCTTTGTGTAGGGGAAAAAATCTGCCTTATTTGGTCTATCTATCTTAGTCTATTACATATGTTTCTGGAATCCTATTTCAATGCCTTAGTCTAGAAAATTTAACTAGACCCCCCGGTGTGGTCGTATTTAAACAAGTGTCCATAACTTCAAGTAAGAAAGGCGAATTGGACATAAAATAATTTTGGATGGTTATTTATTGTTTACAAGTGGCTAACGTCGACTACCTAATAAAGAGTAAAGTTAACAAAGCACGTTTCCTGGGCTCTAAGATAACTCAGTTTGAAACATAAAACAGATGTATCTATGACCGGTATTTTACGATAGTTTACTAAAGTCTCGACCCTTAAAATGCTACCAAGATCGGAATACGGTTATTCCGTTGCGACAGGGCCGGACTTGGCTCCCTTAATTTGACTTTTGTTACATTAGCACTGAATTAACATACACAAGTATTTTTCAATGCCGATTGCAAGAATAAAAGTATATTACTAATATCTGTTCTAAATGTTTTGGAGTTAAACGTCGGCGTCTTTCGTTGAAAATCCATTTATATTGCGAGAAGGGCCGCTCGACGCCGACAGATCTAACTGGGGCATACTTAAAATACCTAAATTTTCGCAAAGTCACCACATTCATGCCCGGTGTAGCAAAGTTTACTTCTTTGCCGTTTAAAAAAGGCATCGTAACAAATCCGAGATTTTTTTTTAAACAGTCTGAAATTGTCTTTGTACCCTCGCAGCAATATCTCCCTGTAATTGAAAAATATATGGACGAAGATCGAATACAACGTTTATTGCATCCACTCGAGTAAATTCTGATGTTGGCTGTTATTGAAGGTCCCGTATGGTTAGTGGAATTCTTGAAAAACATCCGTGTATAGTCTCCTTGAACAGTTGGATCCATAAATGCCCGTTGAGCTTGTGAAATAGCAACTGCGTCATTTGGATTTAACTATTGAATTACGGATTTCACATTTTCAAAACGACAGTAATAGTTCGATGCTGTCTTTAGCCAAGTTCCCAATCGTGTTATATTGGGTTCTGGAGGTAATGAAGTATTTGGTAGAATTTCGTGAAACCGTATACGACTTGGTGCTTCAAGAAAAACTTTCTTTACACTAGCTATTAATTTATCAACATTAGCGTAGCATCTATAAACTGTAGGGCCTCGTTTCTCTTTACTTATCACAAAATGATTCTGGATTTTCAAGGAGTTACCTCGGTGACTTGAGAAGCGGTTAAGAAAACATTTAAGAAAACCTCCTAATAGTTTCATCAATCCTATGAAGCCCATGTGCTAAACATGTTACATGTAGTATATTCCGATGGTACCTTCAACATTCTTCCAGCAATTTTCATATAATTCACTCCATCGGTAAGAAATAATAAGAACTTGTTCTTGTGTTCTGCATATTTATCACCCCAAACGTCTTGTAAACTTGAATTTACTGCATCCGCTTTAGTGTGAGAATTTGTAGCTTCTAAAACTTTAGAGGCGATCATGTATCCGCTCAGTGCACAATTTTCGTCACATGCACCTACTAAAACATTTGCTACCGTGAAGCCGCAAGCATTGATTGTTTCGTCCACGCTAAGCCAGATGTACTTCTCATTAAGCTCAGAAGAAAGTTTCTGTCTAATATTTTCGCACTCCGTAAATAGATATTTTCTTCTTAGTGTAGACTCCGAAGGCACCTGCTATTGCTATATTTGCTACTAACACATTTTTCCAAAAATTGTCTGAAAAGTGGATTGTCTAGTTTCGACCACGATTTGTTACATCCTCTCATAAATTCCACTAACTCTTAGTTAAAATTACGTTGCGTGTCACTGTAAATAAGCCACCTAGTTTATGGTTTTCCGAAGAAATATGTAAATTAATATTTGTTTTGCACGACCACGAAATTGCTTTCTAACATCTAGTAATACAGTCTTCTACCATCAAAATGTAAATCGGTAATCTAAAAATTTACTCTAGCTTGTATCGGTTCAGTACAATGCGACATGTTCACATTTTTAGTATTCTCGTTCGAATAAATCTACTACAACAGTATGAGAGACACTGAGTGTGAGTAATAATCTTATTAAATTACTCCCCTCTGTAACGGTCACGTTTTGAAATAACACTCAGTACCTTGAATTAGATAAAAGCATGTTTAAAATTTGCGTATTTATAAAATTGTTTTTGCACGATCGAAAAACTTTAAATTCTATTCAGGTATAAAGACCGACTGACCTTTAACTCGTTGCGGAGATGGGACGGCAGGGGGTCTTGTTTGTTTCGAACAGGTAGATTTTTGTTGGTTTCGAGGAGTAGAGGTTTGGATTCAGGCCGATACACCACGGGAGAGGTGAATGTGACCTCTCCGATATAATTAAGTGGTAATGAGTCAAGTTTTGGCCTTGTAGCATATCGCTAGAAGTTCAGTTATTTTCAGTTTAAAATTAACAGAAAGGTACGTAATATCTGTAAAAGCCATCCCTGGAATCCGGTAGGTAAATCCGATCTCTGGTTATAAGTTTATGTCTGAAATTTTCTCATACTTTATCAACTGCTGCGGTTCAATACTTGCCATGGTGCATTTGATTCTCGTTTTAGATGTTCTTTGTCATGATTTGCGTCACATGCATACACTTTTTTTAAAGAAAACCCCAAAGAAAAAATTATACAATGACAACACAATCAATACGAGAATAACACAGATGTGTAGTGTGACAATGTTATAATAATATCAAATGTTAAAGTTTAACAAAATTGGACATTTTAATAAAATAATAGTATATTATAATACAAGTGTATAAGTAAGCCTTTAAAGAACTCACGAGTTTAGGGCAGAACGAGCGTAGCGAGGAGGGTCCTAAAGGAGTCAGTGCTTTAAAGGCTACTTATAGACGTGTATTATACGCTATTTTTTATTATACCTGCACTGCAAAGTAAAAATTAGAAATATTAATTATTGTAGATTCATTTTACAAGATAATCTCTGAATTTCATTTTCAATCGGTAACATAGAGACGGTTAGAATTTTTTCGTTTGGTTGCTAAATATATGTGTATTTATCATAGTTTAAAATTGGTTGTTACCTAAGCAACTTTAAAACACTAGTGCTTTAAAGGCCCGATTATACATGCTTTTTAGTTTCAAAAACAGAGATTATAATTCAGGTATAATAAAAAATATATTTTTATAAAAATTGCTGAAATTAATTCGTATTCTTTGGAGGATTCTAGTATTCTATTTTTGTTTTACTACATTTCAGCCATTCTATGGCCAAATGAAAACATGTATTTTACACATAAAAATAACTCCTCCGTCTGTGTCGAGAGTTAAAGTGCTCACTTGATACTTTGTCATAAAATATGATTTTAGGAATTACATACGTGCATTTTAATGATTTTCTAGAGAGAAGAAAATACTACTCTGAGGTCTTGCGCCTATTGTTTTCTTGAAATGAGTTCGCAGACTCACAATATTACATTTTCATTGTTAATGAATGTTATATTGTGTATAAGAACTAATCTTTATTAAGTATATACGAACATTATAATTATATTTAATACTGAATTTCTGTCGTAATTACAGAAGTACTATTATCTTCTAAAATCAGTTTGCATGTAAATTAGTAGTCATTAATTATAATTAATTTTAGATATTATACATTCTGTTTACGTTTATGTATTTTCATGTATTAGAGTGCTTCCGTCATTAAAATTTTGCAATATCTATTCATGCGTTTAATTCTATTTAATGTTAATCCTAAATTGTAGGTATATTGAACGAATTTTAATGTTTATTCTAATTTGTGCCTCTTCTCAATTTTAACAGTTCCTGGTTACATACATATTTTTAAATTTCAAAATTTGCCAAATGCATCGAAAATTCAAATAAAGGTAAACCAACCGTCTAGTTGTTTATTTATTTGAAATACAGTCAATCAACAAAAATAAAAATTTACAATTACAATTACAAGGCAGAAAGATAATGCAATGTAACAAAAGAAAAAACCGGTGCAACCCCAGACAATATCCACACGCCTTTCCGCTATTCCAGAAAAACAAATGGAAAATTTATGGGTTTTCCTGTGGAAAACATCGATCTAAACACTTTTTATTCTTTGACATATTTTGATAAAGTGCATAGTTTTCGAGATATCGTCGATTTTTAATTTATGTAATACGCGTCTCTCCGTGATTGCGGAAACTCAAATAAAAATGACGGATTTTTGTTTTATTTTGTTATTGAAAAGGTCGATCAATATTTGCTCTCCGTCATATTTGAAAAAAATGATGTAGATAGATAGATATTTTATTTAACCAAATTACATAGTGCAACATTTTTGGCAAGTCAAAAGAAAAATAATAGAATATAACTATCTAGAGAGTTAACCAATGCATACTGCGAAAGTCTAATACCATAGTTATGAACTTCAGCATTGTTGTATATTGAATCTTATTTTTATAAATTTCTAATAACGTGACATAAATACGACGGAAGAGGCATTATTTTGAGATTTTTTAAAATAGGCTTGCAGTGGTCTCTGAAGCCAGCACCTACCACTATTTGACAGCTCGCTTTTGCAGCCGGAAAATGTTAGAGTCCCCACTGATAACGTTTTTGTTACTACATTTTGCAAGAAAAATTTAGTATAGTTTTGCATTTTTTCGGTGGACCATCAAAATCCGGATCGAAATGAAAGTCATATCTATCGACTCGAGAGCGAATTTATAAAATTCCGTCCGTCGGTCTGTCGGCCTGTCTGTCACGACCAGCCCCCCAAATCCGTTTTCAGATTTCGATGAAACTTGGGTGGTTAATAGGAGGCATTTAGAAAACCTTAACGCAGGAAGCTCGGCTACGTTCGAAAACCGGAAGTACGCTATATAGACATTTCGAGTTTTTCGGAAAAAATTGAATACCTCGGTAACGGGCAGTCGAATCGAGATATTTCAAAAAAGAATTGATGCCACTAGTAACGCTCCACAAATAAGTATACCAGAGACTATGACTATGAAACAAATGAAAATTGAATTTTTTTGCAAAACCTGAGTTTCTCGATATCGGGCTAGGAAGCACGATAATTGTCCAGGATATTGATGGGTTTCGATGAGGCTTGCTAGGATCAAAGGTACACGGCCAAAAATGAAGCCTGTTGCTGGCGGCCCGAATCCGTTGACCGCAAATATTTTTTCCAGGCCCGAGTATGATTTTCCTAAGAAATTAATAACTCCCAAACCGAAGGTCCGATTTTGATTTTCAAAAATGGCGATTGTAGGGTTCGATTAGGTCTATTTGGTGACGTTTGTGAGAAATTTGACAAAACAAAAGCGAATCTATAAATCCTGGAAAACTTGTATTTTTAAATAAATTCTACAAATACCGAACAGTTTCTAAACAGAACAGAACAGAACAAAATCTAAAATAATACTTAATCCATCTCTATAAACAGTATAAGGCACGGACCTTTTTGGACAAAAAAACCTGAAATAGAGTTTTTTCGAAAAATTTAAAATAAACGAGTTATTTATAAAGATGCATTCCATAGAATCATTTAAAAAAATATTACAAATTGATAAATTCTCCGTGCGATATAGGTGCAAAAAATTAATGTAATGTTTTATTTAAAATATCATCAATCATTTCCTTTTTCGGTTAAGTAATGGTGTTAAATTTTTGGGATGGCGTAAAGTAGGCTTTAAGCTTCAATTATTGTAATAAAATAATTCCAACTTTATAAAGTAGAAAAACTGATTATGATAAATTTGTATCTTTTGTGAAATTTTGATATTTTGGAAAAGTTTAATTAGAAAAAAATTAATTTCAATTCCTGCATTATACCCATTGTAAAAGAAACATACGAATGCAAAACAAAACAGATTTTTGATATCGTGCCTTTTCGAAAAGGTCTCTATTTTAGTTATACACGAAATTATCTATAGGCGTCCAAATCAAGAAACAGATCATACCGGAGAAAATTCTCTATATTCTCTATAAATATTTGACAGATTTTCATTTACTAAATAAAAATAGAACCGATGCCCTTTCTGTGTTTCAAAATGTAGTAGTTAGCCTTTACTTTAGTCAATGCAAAAAGAAAAAAGAAAATAAAAATAAAACATGTCAAAATGTGCTGAGTCATCTTACGACCCTCTGCTGAAAATATACTGAATCATCCCAACAGGAATAAAAAGCTTATTAAAATGTAGTTTTTTAGCTTGTTAGATTACGTAAACAAATGCTGACCTTGTTAGTTTCGGACTTTGTTGTCCGACGCGACTGAGAATACCAATTGATTGTCGTCAATAGTGACACCGAGTAGTTTTGTGCTGTTTCCTTTAGTTAGGTATATTATGATTGATAGAAAAGACTAGATTTTGAGCATTTTCTTCATTGAGTTTCAAATTGTTAGATGTAATCCATTGCTTGGCTTGAGAAACAGTGCCGGCACTTTTTAGCATAAGATCATTCATGTCTGAACTTGAATTTATTATGGTTGTATCATGAGCAAATGAAACAGAGTAAGTCATTGACATATGTAATAAACAACAGAGGTACCAAAACTGAACCTAGGGGTACCCCGTGTATAACTGCCCTATAATCGGAAAAATGATTTTTTATACATATGGTTTGTTTTATATTCGACATATGTGATCTAAAGAATGCTTGAGGTAAACCCCCAATTCCATAACAGTATAACTTTTTTACGAAACACCATGCGAAACACAGACAAAAGCCCTTGAAGAGTCACATAATGTAATTGATACTAATATACGATTCAAATGTATTGACTCCTCTCTATTGATTGATTGACTGATTATTTATTCATCTAAAAATGATACACCTTGGTGTTTTGATACGTCATAAAATTAACAATTGAACAAAAAAAATAGGTACACATTTAAAATACAGTACTCGAAACATCTTAAAAAAGGAATATTGGAAGTCTGAAACATCATAGTAGGCACTATTTAATAAATTAGTTTTTATCTTTGTTCTGAAATTATTTAGGGGCGAGTTTTTTAGTTCTGACGGTAGTGAATTGAAAAATCTAAGTCCCGTAAGGTTTCTGTTTGTCGATGAGAGTCTATATGTGGGAATACTAAGTTTGGATCTTGAGCGAGTATCACATTCATTATTATCACCATTTACACTAAAAAGATTTTGGTGAGTTTTAACAAATACAGGGTTATAATATATTATTACAGAAGGTGGGATAAGGATCCTCAAATCTATAAACCAAGCATTGCAACGGGTTCTGTAGGATAAGCCCACTAGAGCTCTTATGGCATGTTTTTGAATGACAAATATGTTGTGTGTGTGGCACGAGTTTCCCCAATTCATTAATCCATACACCATTGTGCTGTGAAACATTTCAAAGTAAGGCATTAGAGCAGTTTCCAAGTTTATGTTGACTCTAAGTTATCTTAGGGCATATATTGTTTTTGATCGTCTATTAGCTAATGAATCAGTATATGATATCCAGTTTAAGTTGTTATCTAGGGTTAGACCCAAAAATTTTGCACTGTTGTTTTCTATTGTTTTTGTTGCAGATACGAGTTGGTTTGTCTTTAGTTGATTTAGGCACAATCTGTTTGAGTTAAACCAGTTAAACCAGCTGATTGAAAAATAATATTCGATGATATTTCATTTACTGATGTTGGAGAAACATTTTCTAAGTGCACAGAAAAAGTTGTATAATCTGTAAAGAGGATTGTAAATGTTTCCATGTAGTCGATCGTTAATATACATTAGGAATAACAGTAGTCCTAACACACTGCCTTGCGGGACCCCATTGTTCACTTCCAGTACGGAACTCAGTTCATTGTTACACATTACAGAAATATAGGAAGACATTAAGTTTAATGCTCTTCCGGAAAAACCATAAAACTCTAGTTTATCTATCAATATGTCATGCGAGACACAATCGAACACCTTACTGAGGTCGATGAACATTGTTAGAGTGGCCTTTTTACTTTTAAATCCCTCTCCCACAAAATTCGCCAATCCCAAGATGGCATCTGGTGTACTTCTGCCTTTTTTGAATCCATGCTGATTCTCAGCAAAAAAATGATAATTTTCAAAAAATTAGCTAAGCAATTAGTAAGTAAGCAATTACTTTTTCAACTATTTTGGCCAGAATTGGTATTAAGGCAATAGGTCTGTAATTAGTTAGTTCACCTCTACTACTTGATTTAAAGAGCGGGACAATTTTAGCTAATTTTAGTTGATCTGGAAATACATCAGAATATAATATTAGGTTTATGATGTGTGTAATAGGACCAAGTAAATTTTCCTTGGACATTTATACTGTGTGATTATAGATATCAGATGAACTAACCGCAAATCTCTCAGAAACGGAAGAGCGAAAAAAATTGAAAAATTATGGGTTCATTATGTCTAAATCATTCACTGAAATTTGAATAATGTACATTGGGCAGTTTTGAAGTGCTGCTAAGTTATATTGAAAGATGTCCTACTTTTTAAGGAAATTTTAACCATACCAGTTTTAAATCCATTATATCTTGGAAAGTATGCCTACTATGTAAATAATAATTTAGATACTGATAAAGTACGGCATTTTTTGTACGAGGGAATTTCTTCATAATTGTTTTATTTTAAGGACAGGATCGAAATGTCAAAAACTCGTAAGCTAGTACTTATGTTAATCCTAGATGGCACAGTGTGTATCTTATCTTATTTTATTGGCAAGTTTCAATATTTGTCGGAATGTTGTCCGCATTGCCACATGTACAAAAATTTCTTTAGTATAAGATATAATAAATGTTGCAAATTATAATTATAAATAATACCCAATTACATAAATAGTCGTAAAGGTAGGTACTATCTGGTTAGGTAAATTCTAAAATGTAGGTGTGCATAATTTATGCCATGTACAACTATATAATATCATATAGGGATATTGTTTAAATTTTACAATTAAATGGTTAACCACATTATTAATTTCGAATTAAACAGCAAGAAACTTTTATCCAAATTATGGGAACATATCAAAGTTTTAATTGTTGAAAATGGCAAAGACAATATGTATTTAAATTTGGCAACTGTGCATCATCTAATTTTTATTTTACCTAACAGTTGTAAATATGTCCTTGAACGTAGTATTTGAGAGAAGCATCTAGGTACACCAAAAGTCCGAAGCTTCGACTTTGCGCAAAACGTGATATCATTTATTTGACTATTTAATATTTATTCCTTGTTCTAGCGTTCACCGTCAGCCGAGTGGCTAGCGCGTAGATAAAACCATGGAAGAAGGTCTCGGGTTCAAACTCCTACGCCCGCTGATTTTTTTTTTCTTTAATTTTGTAATGATTAATATATTTTTTCACTAATTCTTTTCTATGATTTTTTTACGTTAGGTTAGAGGTTTTTATTCTGCTTAAAATAATTTCATTATTTCGTGTGATTTCTTTAGGTTAGATTAGTAGGTTTTTATTCTGATATCCAATTGTTATAATAATAATTATTAGCGCCGCAGGCAGTATAATCGTCGCTGATAAAGAAACGGGGGGTGCGGGGGTGTCCCCCCGCCTTTTTTTCACAAAATAACACGAAATACTTCAATTTCAACAATTTCTCGACTTGTAGAATTTATTACACATTTACAAGGTAATGCGCATGCTCGAAGCTCGGGGACTATCGGCAAAGATTAGGGAATTAACAAGATAGGACAGCCAGCGGAGTTTTCGCGCCAATAATGAAAATTGGACAACACTGTCTCCTGATAGAACGACCGAACTCAGCTGACTGTCAGTAGCCAAGGTCACTAAAAAACAGGTTGCTTAGTAATATATGTCACACGAAGTATTTCTATGTTTATATGTAAGGTATCTATTTGGTTAGGATAGAATTGTACATTGAAAAAATAATTTTGAAACTTTTTTCTATAAAATGAGGAAAAAACAGCCACACGCAGCTGTCATCGAGGTCTATAAGTGACGTAGCACTTGTCGATTTTGATGAGCCAACCTATCTTTTACTAAGCTTGGTCAAATTCGTTTAATGCATAACCGACAAATCCCGAAACCGCTTCCGCTGGATGTCGTGTCCCTTTAAATTGGAGTGCACAACTGTCTTCGTCTATTTCGTCTTCTCCGTCTGACTGTCCTATCTTGTTAGGTCTCTAATCTTTGCCTGACCTCTATATATAGTGTATCATTATCCTATTTTCCAAAAAAATTAACATGCTTTTGCACATATCTAAGAAAATAACATAACCAATATCCGAGTAAGTATATTGGGTTAATCATTCTTACACAATAAAAATTTGCCAAAACTGGCTGATTGAACCCGTAACTTTGGGGTTTAGGTTACACGTTGTTTCCTCTTGGTGAAGCAGTCACACAATGAAATATAAGATACTCTTTTCTGTGGAAGCATAAACGAGATAAAGTTATGGACAGTTGATTAAAACACCAATGCCATGAACCATATTCAGGGTTCGAACCTAATTTATATATTACATTCATTGAAAATTCACCTAATTTTTGACAAAAATGAACATAATTTATTGTATATATTGTATACTTGGAATATAGTGCCATTTTAGTGCTTGAATACAGTTGCAAACTGTTGACCATTTAATAATACTTTCATTGTTTAATTTATTTAACAAATTTAAATATGTCACTTTTCATTTCATTCATAAATCAAAATCATTACCCCTTTTCATTCATAAGGCTATTGGCGCCATCTTCTAGTTACATGATGAACTTATTCTAAATATTCTTTACAATTATTCTGATGACTCATCGATTTGTGTTAAAAATCAGTTTCATACATTAAAATGTACAAAAGCAATTTTATGCAATTTTTTACACAGATAAGAGATAATGACTGTAATACGCATCAAAACGACCTAATTAAATGTACTTAAATAACTCTGATTATCTAATATAGCTACAAATGTAGCGTCTGATAATTAGGCAATTTTAAAAATTTATTCCGAATTTATCGTGCACTTAAAAAAGAAACAAACAGGTCAGTTGTCTTTGGCCGACTTCGGTTATAATACTGCCCACTTTAAAACTTCGTTTGAATTACTTATAAAAAAGTTATTTATGAAATACCAAGTGTCGATTTGACGCAATTTTAATGATTATTAGGCAACCACATATACATTTCTTGACATTTCGATCCTGACCTTAAAATTTCGGTCATTTATCAATGTATTTAAAAATTTTTTGATAAAATAGTTAATTATATAAAATGTAAACATTTTCGGAAAAAATAATTGGTACCTATATATCAAATATTAATTTACTTATCAAGCGTAATAGATAATATTATTGCAAGCTTGCAATAATAAATATAATAATAAAACGTGCTTGGGTACCCGTCAAATTGGCTGAAACTGATATGTTGTAAATTACATAATGTTTTATTGAAACATTCCTTATAGGATTTTGCAAACAGCAGAAAAATTAACTATCTATAAAAGAAAAACTTTGTGTAGAAATATTAATGAAATCTTTGCATTCTTTCGATAACCTGAATTCTGGTTATGCTAGCAAATTAAAATCCTAAAATGAATTTGTCTAATTTCTTATTTGACAATTCTCATTCTAACACTAGCATCCACACAGTCCCCTACGGTCATGCAGATTAAACTAGTATCCACATAACCCTCTACGATTATGAAGATTCAGTTAAAAATGAGAACAAAGACCTAAAATGAATTTATTTATCTACCTTGTCTTAAAAAAATTTTCATTCCAATGGATTACATTTTCATGAAATCTATCATTCTGTTTCCTGGAAATGCTTAGCCTTTGAAACGTTTTTCGCCCTTATTCTGGAGCTCATCAGAAAGACATAAAGCCATTCATAAAGATGTTTCATGCAAAACCAAGACAATTTCTATGAATAAGTGTGAAATGATTATATTTGACATTGACTGATAAAAACAACCTCACCTATCTATTAGCTAACTAGTATTGGAGCCTACATACTCTATGCATGTTTAAAAATGAATTATTATTTGTTTGCTTATAATTGTATTGAAACATTCTTTATAGGATTTTGCAAACAGCAGAAAAATTAACTATCTATAAAAGAAAAACTTTGTGTAGAAATATTAATGAAATTTTTGCATTCTTTCGATAACCTGAATTCTGGTTATGCTAGCAAATTAAAATCCTAAAATGAATTTGTCTAATTTCTTATTTGACAATTCTCATTCTAACACTAGCATCCACACAGTCCCCTACGGCCATGCATAATGTTGATTTTAAACATTTATAATAATCCAAAAATAAACATATATTTCCCAATCACTTTGAAGAATCGCAACCTTAAACTTTATATTTTGTATTTTCTTCCGTTTATAAATTACAAATACGCCGTCTACTTACGTATAGTATGACAAATAAATAACTTACCATTATGCAGCCAGTTGACTTGAGACACAGGATACCCGTTAACGATGCATTGAAAGCTTGCGTCTTTGCCGACATCTACGATTTGAACTTGGGGTTGTATGTGAGCCGACAAGGGAGCTGTTACTTCTAAAGTAACTCTAACGCTCTCTTCTCCAGCCGAGTTGTTCGCAAAGCATACGTAGACACCCCGGTCCTCTAAGCGTACCTGAAAAATACAAATAGAGAAATATGAAATGATTATATAAAGTGCATTCGACTGTGTCGAAGATGACAAATTAATGACTACATCTTACTATTGTACAACCAAAAATATTATTACCGGAAACTCGAAATCTATTGACGGTCTATACTTTTCATTTAAATCACATTTTAAGAGAAATAAATGGTACGGTTACGCCGAGTTCATTTTCTCGCGTATCTTGAATTTTTTGTTTATCAATAAACTATTTTATTTTCCGGAAAAAACAATAATGTGTAGCTTCATGATGTACAATTAGGGCCAGCTGTATAAAAGTGGATCAGCCAGAGTTCAGCTGAACTTGGTTTGAAATTCAAGAATACAAACAAATAATAATAATAATTGGTATAGATGTGACAGGTCATTTTCGAATACATGTTAATAAAATAATATTTAAAAATTGTTACAATAGTAAACGTTGTTAAAAATTAGAACAAATAATAAGAAAGTTAATATATAATACACAGCATAATTAATAACACACAATACTTATACACTACAAAATGTTGAACACTGAACGACACAGAATATAATGCTATATTTTTAATACAACCATTAGTTGCGTACATTACTAAAAACCTCTTGCATGGAATAATAACATTTATTTATTAGGCATTCTTTTAATTTATTTTTTTTAAAACTGAAAATCTCTGTTGGTTTTTTTATCTCAACAGGAAGTGCATTAAAAAAGCTGTCACAATAGACATATGGACTTTTTCTAAAAAGTGAATTATTAATGGAAATCTGATTTGGGGCCGTCCATAAATGATGTCACGCTTCTTTTGTCCAATTTTTGGCCCCCTCCCCCCCTTGTGTCACACATTGTTACGTTCGCCCGATCCCCCCTACCCCCTGTCTGTCACGTCACAGTAACTTTTATGTAAATTACTAATATCAAGGGTGCTGATAATGAATAATCAAGATATTAGGCATAAAATTATTTTCTTGTATTGTGACATCACAATTGCTTTAGCCCCCTCCCTCTCCCCTGTCACAAAGTGTCACAACTTTCAGAACCCCCTCCTCCCCTTAATGCGTGACATCATTTATGGATGGCCCCTTAGCTACACGGGTATTATATGTATGTTTATCTGAATTAAATGACAATTTATTTTTGGTTTGATAGACAAAAACGGCTGCCTCGAGTACAAGAATTGGAGATAAGGTTAGAATGTTATTTTTTTTTAACACAAGTCGACATGGATCTAGTGGAATGAGCTAAAACATGAGGCGAATGATTTTCTTTTGTTGGATAAAAACTCTTTGTATTTCTGCACCTACACCCCAGAGAATAACTGAGTATTTGAGATGAGCATGCACGAGCCCATAATATACATTTATTAGTTGTCCTCTCCATAAGATCGGTTCTAAATTGCGTAATGCAAAAAATGTAGAGTGTAGTTTCTTGCATACTGAATATATGTAATTCGTCCAAGTAAAATGTTCATCAGCCACTAGACCTAAAATTTATTTAACGAATGCCGATCGTGTAATGGTGTCTTGATTCATAATTAGATTTAAAACAGGTGGCTGTCGCCTTTTATAAAACTGTGTATAGGTTGTTTTATGTAAATTTAGAAGTAATTGATTACGTGTACACCACGATGAAAATTCGACTATTACATTGTATGCAGAATTATTTAATTCTTCTGGTGAGTCAGCCACAAGTCCAACTAACATCATCTGCATATATAATTAATTTGATGTCTTGACTGAGATGTGTTTCCAAATTATTAATAAATGTTGTGAATAATAAAGGAGAGAGGACTGCACCTTGAGGCAAACCGATATTAGAGTAATTATTGTCAAATTTTATAACAATTTTTCGTCCGGTAATAAAAGACTCTATCCACTTACCAAGGTTTCCCCGAATTCCTATTGATCCATTTTTTTAAATTAAGAACTCATGGTTTAGGGAGTCGAAAGCTCTACTTAAATCAAATAATATGCTAAGAACGAATTTATTAGTATCTAGTGGTTCATAAATGATTTGCACAAACTCATATGCTGCAGTCAAGGTTGAATATTTAGGCCTGAATCCATGCTGATGTTCGCTTAAAAGGTTGAATGATGTCAACTATTAATAAATTCGTGACTGAACAATTTTTTCGAATATTTTTGATATATACAAGTTTTGAGGTATCGCTCTATAATTGTCTATCAGTTCCACATCACCTTTCTTGTATAGTGGCCTAACGTGTCCTAACTGTAAATTGGTGAGAAATATGCCAACAGAAATTGATAGGTTGAAAAGGTAACAAAGCGGCTGAACAATAGTGTGCATACATGAATTGCTAATATTACAGTTAAGTTCATCAGGTTTTATCGATGTTCTATTAGTTGTATTTCTTAGTGCCTTATAAATAATATCATGTGGCTCAATGTCTCTAAAAAATATTGATTGAGATGGGGTATTAGATACCGTACAGTCATTAAAATTTAAGAGAAATTGGGAACTGATTATGTTTTCAGCTACAGTTGAAAAATATTCACAAAAAATATTGCTTATTTCACGTGGATCATTAACCTTTTTATTGCTGTGCAGAATACTTAATGTTTGAGTGTGATGACGTTTGAAGTAGTTTCTTCCGGGTTTTGCCGCGGTCGTCGAACTTGACTCGACGTTTCGCTGATCATGTTGTCAGCTTCTTCAGAACGGTTCCAAAGACTGAAGTTGTTGAGTTCGGCTCCTCGTTATATACCTGGGCGCTGCTACGCTTGGTTGCACATTCGTCGTGCTCCGTTGATCGTGACCGATTACATTACTGGAACTTGGCAAAGCTAGTTTCCATGTATTGCTTAGTCGATACCCATCTTCTCTGTTGAAATTGTTCTTATTTTTCATAATTTCCAGTGATTCCCTAATAATTCTTGGGTAATAACGTGCACTTCTGTCCAATATCCTAACGTTCTCGTATTTGATCTTATGGTTCTCATTATGATGAACATGTTCTGCTACAGCCGACTTATCTGTGTATCCGAGTCTAGTATATCTCTGATGTTCTTTGATTCTGCACTGGATACTTCGCCCTGTTTGTCCGATGTAACTTTTTCCGCATGTACAGTCCAACTGGTAAACACCTTTCGCCAACAGTTTAGGGATGGGGTCCTTGTTTGAGGGAAGCAACTGTTGTATTTTCTTCACTGTTCGAAAACGTACACCTATTTTCTTTTTCGATAGAATTCTTCTTAGCCTATCCGTGACTCCGGCGACGAATGGTAAGCACGCATATATTGTAGGTTGTTCCTTTTCTTCAGTTATTGTTCTTCTCTGTCTATTAATAATTCGTTGCATATCTCTTTGGTTGTAACCATTCTTTTCTAGTGCTTGTTGGACGTTTTTAAGTTCCTCGGGTTTGCTCTTTTCGTCACATATTGTTGAAGCTCTGTGGAACAAAGTTCTTATCAACGACCTCTTTTGTTGTGGATGGTGGTGTGATGTAGCATGCAGGTAACGATCAGTATGCGTTTTCTTCCTATAAACTCCATGGGCCAGTTTACCATTGCTTGAACGGTCCACCAATACATCTAAGAAAGGCAAATCTCCCTCTTGTTCGGTTTCCATCGTAAACTTGATGTTTGGATGACGATTGTTTAAATGATCGAAGAAGATACTTAACGACGATTCACCATGGGGCCATATAATGAAAGTGTCGTCTACGTAGCGTAACCAACATTTCGGTTTCTTCTCACTGCAGCGTATAGCTGCTTCTTCAAATTCTTCCATGAATATGTTGGTGATGACTGGTGAAAGTGGTGATCCCATAGCTGCTCCATACTTCTGCTCGTAGAAATCGCCATCCCACAGAAAATAGGTCGCCGATAAGCACACGCGGACCAGATCCGGGATTTCTTCTCTTAGTCCTTTGGGTATAAGTTTACGCCGTATCAGGTCAACTGTTTCATCAATCGGTACGTTCGTGAACAGAGATTCTACGTCGAAGCTAACCATGATGTCATTATTCGTTACTTCTAAACCTTCTAGAATTCCCACGAAGTGTCCTGAGTTCTTCACGTAGCTACTTGTCTTGCCTACATAGGGTTGCAGTATATTAGCGACATATCTAGCCAGTTCATAGGTTGGTGATCCACATGTGCTGACAATAGGTCTCAAATGATGTTTGTGACCTTTGGTTACTGTTAGTAATGTATTTTACAATTTGACAACTAGCTTTATTGGTATTTGACGATTTTTTTGATTATATTATCATAGAAGCATTTTTTCGAGTCCCTGATATTTAAGTTAAAATTTCTCTTTTCCTCAAAATAGGCGTTTCGTGCCTCCTCAGAATTTGCGGTTTTATACAGCCAAAACAGATTTTTTAGATGTTCGCCATCATCTAGAATATCTCTGTTGATCCAAGATTTTTTTGTTTTTTGTGATGTCAAATATAACCTTAGATTTTAAACCAAGTTCAGATTTTGGTTGATCCACTTTTTAAAAAAATGAGCCTTTAATGTACAAAATTTGAGCCAAATCATTGAAATCGTTACTCATTACTAATTAATCCGAAACCATTTTCCATACCAAAGCATATTGGCGCGTAAATAGGAAAAAATTTCGGCATTCATTTGACGATGGTGATCAATCAGTTGCTTTTGAGCCGCCGTCTTCATATAATGGTGCACCGTTTAAGTTTGTTGCCTATATCTTGCTAACCATTAGCGATATCGGCGTTATGTCTAATATAAAAATTAAATGCTTAATATCTTTGCAGTACAGTTATATACATTTTTTCTCGCATCTACTATTATTATTAAAATAGTACAAGCAACTCAAAATAGTATATTCTATAACAAGCTATGAATTGGCCCAAATTCCACACGAGCGAAAAGTTTGTAGTCCGAGCCGAAGGCGAGGACTACGGTTCGCGAGTGTGGAATATGCCATTCCAAACATGGTGTAGAGTGTGTAGATTATACCTTTCTCTCACAAGGTTTTAGAAATTATACAGAAAAACTTCAAAACGGTTCAAAACGTCAAATGCAAAGCTAGTAATAAATATCTCTTCTTCGACGTAACGATAGCAACCGAACTACTCACGGCTTCTGATTTGTCGAAAGCCGTATAGGCCAGTAGAACTAGCTCATGGGAAGGCCAATCTTGGATGAAATTCCTTACAGGTAACAACATCGTTTATTGATAAGGAGCTTACCTGTGAATTTCTTCCCATTTTAAAGTGGGGGAACATTTTTTAATTAAGCCGATTGACAATAGCCATATTTGATGTTATACGTTTCGTAGGTGATATGAAGACAGTTAATTTAACACCCGAATCTTTTAAATCGGTTGATACTATTTTTAAATAATCGAAAAGAACTGTCGAAGAAA
Source organism: Stenurella melanura (assembly GCA_963583905.1). NCBI lineage: Eukaryota > Metazoa > Arthropoda > Insecta > Coleoptera > Cerambycidae > Stenurella > Stenurella melanura. The sequence goes on along the minus strand of OY757310.1, from coordinate 171,741,995 downwards.
TCGAAAATTTCAATAATTTTTAATTCCGTGAAAAATGTTCTTATATCCTTAGAACTTGGTGAAAACATGTCTGATGTAACCCTGAAGCTACAATAAAATTTTCATGAAGAAAATATTTTTAACTTTTCGAGAAAATGCATTTGTTTATAAAAAATGTCTCAAATAATTAATTCAGTATGACCCAGCTCCCGTCATCAAAAATGATTCATCCGGAGCTAATTTTTTTCGTTGTGACGTCTAGTTTACGAATATATTATTGACATAACGATTTCTTAATATTTTCGTAAATAAAATGGCGTTTGAAAAAGTAGGAATTTTTTGGACAGCGTTTCTTGCGAATATCTTAATAACAAATTAATGTATCCGCATAAAACTGTCATATTCTGGTAGCTGGTATTTTTACACGAATTTAAAAAATAATTGATTTTTGTAAGATTAGAAGCAGAGATAATTTTTTTAGTTGTTAATTACGCCATTTGTTTATTTATTGACATAAACATTTGAAATTTATACAGTAACTAGTTGAAAACTTGAATTTTGTAATTCAGTGAGCTGTAACGTATAATGTTGTTTTAAGGCACGTAATGTTAATTTTTGTACACCACAGTCTGAACGAGTCTTCGTGTTCCACCCTCAGCTGTCCACGTTAACGTTTTCGGTCAAGCGACTTTAAATTCCAACGGCAGAAATAATCGATGTAGATATCTCCGTCATATATGATGCGATTTCGCCAAATGTGTGCTCCTTCTTCTCCTTCCTCTTTTTCTCCTTACCCTCTCATCAATCCTGTTTTCATGAACGCGGCGCGACATTTAAAAATGAATCACAGGAACACACGAGTTAGAAATTGAATTATCAATTCTTGAAAAAAAATCAAAAATTATTGTACAGTACGTTAAAAAAGTTAATCGGCAATTTACAAATTATACTAACCGTTTCATGTTTTCGTACAGCTTGCTTTTATCGCACCGTCTGTAGCTACATCATGAAAGAACATTCTCCACTAGCTTCAGCATTAACTTGCACTACAAACATTTCTTTTGAGATTTTTTTAAACCAAAGTACTCTTTCGGCACTTCGCTCCTCGAATAATAGGCAAAATATTGTTTTCTTTCAATTATTTATAACAAACTTATTAACAATTTTTCAACAATACTAATACTGTAGTGTATATTTCGTCGCTTGACCGAAAACGTTGACGTGGACAGCTGAGGGCGGGACACGAAGACTACTCATTCACACTGTGGTGTACAAAAATTAACATTACGTCCCTTTACACATAACATTACATAACATTATACGTGGCAGTTCACTGAATTACAAAATTCAAGTTTTCATCTAGTTACTGTGTGAATTTTAAATGTTTATGTTAATAAATAAACAAATGGCGTAATTAACAACTAAAAAAATTATCTCTGCTTTTAAACATCTTGCAACAATTAATTTCGTTTTAGAATTCGTGTAAAAATACCAGCTACTAGAATATGAAAGTTTTATGCCGATATATTAATTTGTTATTAAGATATTCGCAAAAAACCCTATCCGAAAAAGTCGTACTTTTTCAAACGCCATTTTATTTTCGAAAATATAAAAAAAATCGTTATGTCAACAATGTATTCGTAAACTAGACGTCACGACGAAAAAAATGAGCTGCGGATGAGTCATTTTTAATGACTGGAACTGGGTCAGATTGAATAATACATTTGAGACTTTTTTTATAAACAAATGCATTTTCTCGAAAAGTTATAAATACTTTTTGTTGAAAATTTTATGGTAGCTTCAGGGTTATGAGACATGTCTCCACCAAGTTTTGGAGGTTTAGGAATACTTTTCACGGAATTAAAAATAATTGAAATTTTCAATTTTCTCGACAGTTCTTTTCGATTATTGAAAAAAATTATTAACCGATTTAAATGATTCGGGCGGCAAATTAACTGTCTTTATATCACCTACGAAACGTGTAACATCAAATATGGCTATTGTGAATCGGCTTAGAGCCACGCTTAAAGAAACCCGATTTATCGTGATCTTTTCGCAAAAAAACGTTAATTAAAAAATGTTCCCCCACTTTAAAATGGAAGGAAATTCACAGGTATGTTCCTTATCAATAAATACATTGACTAAATCATGTGGTTACCTGTAAGGAGTTTCATTCAGCGGATTTTCTAACTCTATTGGAGTAGTGCGGTATTATCCCATAACAGAGTGTTTTAATGATACTTGTCCCGATACAATTTTTAGTTGTGGAATTTGTAGTTTCTGAAATATACATCCAGATTGAACGTGGATAAAAATAGAGATATCTCAAGCATTCTTTCTGTGTATTAAGCTCAGGTGAAAGCCTATGGATAGTAATTTCGGTATTTGTCTCGCAGTGTATACTTAAGGCATATTGGAGAGATCGGACGGTAAATATTTCTACGGCCCTCCGTCAAGCATTGGGCCATTATTTGACAAACGGCAATAAAAAAAACAAATCACATGGAATAAAATAATCATCCAACTATATCGTGCGAAAAAGAATTGCTCCTTTAAAAAATAATGAAAAAATGTACAGCAACAAAAAAGTGTTTTATACACTTACAGACAAAAATATTGCATATTTTATTATTTTTAATTAATTTTTTCCTTTAACACTTTTGAGTTTTTTATTGCTAGATGCCTCGCACTGGAGGGTTTTACGTATAATTTAATTTACTTTGTTGTTGTCAAAATGTCATTTCCAGTGATTTATTTCTTGTTTCTGTAGTTTCGGTGTGTGAGATGCCACATTTAAGTGAGTTAGTTTCCGTTCAAATTGGTACTTTAGTCGATGATGGTTGCAGACAAGAAGATATTGCGCGGAGATTGCATGTCCATCAATCGACTGTTTCTCGTATAGTAAAACGATACAGTGAGACTGGAAAATACAAAAAGCGGCCTGGTCAAGGACATAAAAGATGTACAACGTCAAGAGATGACCGATATTTGAGATTACAATCCTTGCGAAATCGCTCACATACCGCTCCGCATCTGTAAAATGAATTACTTATTTTGCTAGAGAAGTCAACGTAAATGTCAAGACAGTAATAAGAAGACTAAAGGAAACGGTTACAATTTGCAAGAGCCCATGGTAATTGGAATAAACATCAATGAGGAAAAAATCCTTTTTACAGATGAAACAAGAATACAATTATGGAAGCCAGATGGGCGTGGTCGAGTATACACAAGGTCTGGAGAACGGTTCGCAGAATGTAATCTTGCACAAAATGTTAGCTTTGATGGCGGTTCCATTATGCTTTGTGGGGGCATTAGTTGGTCACGGAGCTTGTTGAGGTAAATTTAAGAATGAATTCTGACTGGTACATACGCAATATCCTTGAAGAGCATGTTTTACCTTATGCCGGCATTATTGGGTACGATAACTTTGTGCTAATGCATGATAAAGCCCGCCCCCAGGCCGCAAGAACAATGATCCAGTACCTTCAGGATGTCGGGATTGAGGCACTAGACTGGCCACCAATGAGTCCTGATGCTTATACCATGGAACATCTATGGGACATCCTGAAGCGACATATACGAGCAAGAAATCCAGCTCCTAGCTCAACTGCAGAATTAAGAATTGCTGCACAGGAAGAATGGAATCGAATTCCGCAAAAAACCATCAAAAATCTTCTGCGGAGCATGTCTAGGAGGATGCAGGCTATTGTTCGTGCTAGAGGAGGAAATGCTAAGTACTAAATTGTCTGAAAATATTGTTATAAATTCGGTATTGTTATCCTTTCTAATTAAATCTTATAACCAAAATGAGGCTGTTTTATTCATTCTTCTACGAATCCACTGTAAAGGTTCAGTTTATGACGTATTTGACTGTAAAACTCTTCAGTGCAAGGCATCTAGCAATAAAAAACTCAAAAGTGTTAAAGAAAAAAAAATGCAATATTTTTGTCTGTGAGTGTATTTTTTATGTGCTTAAAGTCTTGCCCCAAAGAGATATTTATTGAAATATTGGCATTAGTCTCACTTTTAATATGCAGCGATATAAGATTGCTCAAGAGTCAACGATTTCTTAAAGAATTAAGACATGTCTGGGAAGAAAAAAAAACAGTTACGAATCTGTTTTAAATAAAGATCTAATTTTACATCTTACTTAAAGTTTCAAATATACCCCCTGTAAGAATTACCTTAGATATCCTAAGTAAACCAGCCGAGAGAATAGTAAGTCGTTCACCGAGCGCAACAGGTACGCTTTGACCCTGCAGCTCTCTCTTCCAGTAGTAGCCAGGAACAGGATGCCCTTGCGCCACGCATGGTAGAGTGACGTCCTCGCCAAGAACGACGCGACGGGCATTGTACTTGTCGACGCTTATTCTGGGCTGAGCGCTTCCCTTTGGCTCCGTCACTATTATACGTCCTGGGTAGGCACTTGTCTGTATTTCGCCTGAAAAACAAAAGCCGGTATAATAAAGGCACGTTACGGTGCTGCGAACATATAACTTTGTAGTGGAATGGTTTCCAATTTCATAGTTGCTTCGGGACATGGAAATGGGGGAATAAGGCAACTAAGATCTTTCAGAACATTTTTATACAGGGTGTTGCATCATGAGGGGGACATAGCTTAATAGGAGGTAGAGAACATCAGTGGTAACCGGAACCTCCCATAGAAATGTCTCATTGGGCCTTCACTACGAAATTACAGGGTGTTAAATAATTTTTGGCCAAACCTGTTTTTTGTCATAACTTTGACAGGAAATGAAATAACGGATTCATATTTGGTACGGCTAATGTACAAACGAGCCCCAAGAGGTACATGTATAAAAAAAAATATATCCAGGTCCGGACTCACTATAATTTATGTTTCTTCTTTGCATCAATAAAACATCACCCTGTATATATTTTTTGAAATTTCGATACGATATACGAAAAGAGCAAGAAAAAACAAACAAAATGGCCTATTTCATTTTTTTGTTACACCTTCGTGGTTATTTAAATACGTTGTTAAATGTGCAAGAAAATGGATTACAGAACCCTATTAAATGAGAGGCACGTGAAATAAATAGTTTTATAACTAAAATTTGCAAAAATTCTATTGAGCCTAGGTGGTCTGGGTGAATCCTAATTCCGGCACGTTTTAAAGGTCCATTTTGGTAAAAAACTGTGGTCCTAATAAGTAATCGGGTATGAAATAACAAAATTTTTAATCAATCACAGTAGGCTTGTTCAAAGAATAAAAGTGACAGATAATTTAAACCATTTAGGCCTAAACAACCTGTTACTTTGATCAAGAAAATCATCAACATTTTATACTTAATAAAAATTGGAAGAGAACAAACTAAAATCTAAATAAATAAAATATTTTCCATTCAATTAACAATAAATAACAAAACAATAACTAAATGTGTTTAAAAATAAAACGTAATTGACACTAAAGTAAATTTTCAAAATGTCCTCCCCCAAATTCTGTTCATTTTCTTGCGCGTTTAGAAAGGTCACCAATTGCTCGACGTATCATTTCTGGATTATTCCGTATTTCGTCGCAGGTTGTAACGATGCGCTGGATTAAATGTTGTCTACTTTCAATTTCAATGCTATAAACCTCGTTTTTTAAGTGGCCCCATAAAAAGTAATCACAAGGGTTACAATCAGGAGATCTTGGTGGCCATTCATGTGGACCCCCGCGTCCAATCCATCTATTAGGATACACATTGTTTAAGTGTTCTCTTACTTGAAGGTTAAAATGTGGTGGGGCCCCATCATGCTGAAACAACATGCCTCTTATACCGATATTTTCTAACATATTCGGTAAAATGTTTTGAAGAAAATCAAAGTAAATTTCACCATTCAATCTTTCTTCAAAAAAATGTGGCCCTATCAAATGTCTGTTCACAAGTCCGACCCAAACATTTACAGAAAACCTGTGTTGCGAACGGCGTTGGCGTACCGCATGTGGGTTTTCCTGTGCCCATTTATGATTATTTCGTGAATTGTTTACTCCATCCCTTGTAAATTGTGCCTCATCCGTAAATAAGGTTCTGTAAATGACTGGGCGATGATTAGACAACCAACGACAAAATGCCAGGCGGGGGATATCGTCGCCTTGTTGAAGACGCTGTACCTGCTGGATATGATATGGATGGTAACGTTCTCTTTTTAGGGTTCTCCATACTCGCCAATGAGGAATATCAGTTGCCAAACTGATTCGTCTAGTGCTCATATTTGGGTTTTCTTGAACTACGTTTATAATATTGTTTTGTTCCTGCACACCTTGTTGTAAAACACGCTCCACAACTGCAGAAGTAGGAAACTTTCCGTGTTGTCTTGCATACTGGAACACCGTACTAAAGGTTTTATGATTAGGGCATCGACGACCAGGAAAATGCAGCCGATATTCTCTTTCCGCCGACCTACCATTTCCATTACAGAAACCATAGATGAATATTATGTCAGCATATTCCCCGTTTGTAAATTTTACTGGCATAGTTAAAATATTTTCACAAGTTTTCACTAACTAAATGCGGATTATTGACACATTAAATTACTAACAAACAATTATTCAACTGTTTAGGAGATTTCTTTTTATTATCTGTCACTTTGAACAAGCCTACTGTGATTGATTAAAAATTTTGTTATTTCATACCCGATTACTTATTAGGACCACAGTTTTTTACCAAAATGGACCTTTAAAACGTGCCGGAATTAGGATTCACCCAGACCACCTAGGCTCAATAGAATTTTTGCAAATTTTAGTTATAAAACTATTTATTTCACGTGCCTCTCATTTAATAGGGTTCTGTAATCCATTTTCTTGCACATTTAACAACGTATTTAAATAACCCCGAAGGTGTAACAAAAAAATGAAATAGGCCATTTTGTTTGTTTTTTCTTGCTCTTTTCGAATATCGTATCGAAATTTCAAAAAAATATATACAGGGTGATGTTTTATTGATGCAAAGAAGAAACATAAATTATAGTGAGTCCGGACCTGGATATATATTTTTTTATACATGTACCTCTTGGGGCTCGTTTGTACATTAGCCGTACCAAATATGAATCCGTTATTTCATTTCCTGTCAAAGTTATGACAAAAAACAGGTTTGGCCAAAAATTATTTAACACCCTGTAATTTCGTAGTGAAGGCCCAATGAGACATTTCTATGGGAGGTTCCGGTTACCACTGATGTTCTCTACCTCCTATTAAGCTATGTCCCTCTCATGATGCAACACCCTGTATAGATTATAATATAAGTCTAATATTATATTTTTCATGGGCGAGTCTGTCTGGGATTTTTCCCAAAAATTTTCTATACCATTTGAGTTAGGAAAAATTCAGCTGAACAAGATTTTCTTATGAAAAATTCTCCTAAGCCGCGAGCTTGATGGTCAAATAATTGTTTAAACAAAATTTGTTTGTTTTTATTTGATAAAATAAGAACGGTTTGACGGATCCGAAAAAATCTTGATTCTATCGAAAGTTATTTTCGATACACGTCGTTTGGTGCCAGGCATAACTTATTTTGTCAACTCGTTCATTTGCTATAGCCAAAATAAATTTTTTAATTAACAAATTGATTACTCCGAAACTAATGAGGTCAGGATATTGTTTTTTTTCAAAATACATGCCTTTTATACCATGTTTTACCTTGCACGATATCTTCAATACATTTTGATTGTTTAAACAATTGGCTTAATTTGTTAATTAGCAAACAACTTTTTTTTCGAAAGTTTGAAAGACTTCAAACAAACTTTAAACGATAAATATTGAAAGAATGCAAAGATTTCATTAATATTTCTACACAAAGTTTTTCTTTTATAGATAGTTAATTTTTCTGCTGTTTGCAAAATCCTATAAAGAATGTTTCAATACAATTATAAGCAAACAAATAATAATTCATTTTTAAACATGCATAGAGTATATAGGCTCCAATACTAGTTAGCTAATAGATAGGTGAGGTTGTTTTTATCAGTCAATGTCAAATATAATCATTTCACACATATTCATAGAAATTGTCTTTGTTTTGCATGAAACATCTTTATGAATGGCTTTATGTCTTTCTGATGAGCTCCAGAATAAGGGCGAAGAACGTTTCAAAGGCTAAGCATTTCCAGGAAACAGAATGATAGATTTCATGAAAATGTAATCCATTGGAATGAAAAATTTTTTACATAAATAAATTCATTTTAGGTCTTTGTTCTCATTTTTAACTGAATCTTCATAATCGTAGGGGGTTATGTGGATACTAGTTTAATCTGCATGGCCGTAGGGGACTGTGTGGATGCTAGTGTTAGAATGAGAATTGTCAAATAAGAAATTAGACAAATTCATTTTAGGATTTTAATTTGCTAGCATAACCAGAATTCAGGTTATCGAAAGAATGCAAAGATTTCATTAATATTTCTACACAAAGTTTTTCTTTTATAGATAGTTAATTTTTCTGCTGTTTGCAAAATCCTATAAAGAATGTTTCAATATAAATATTGATGTCGGGCATAACCCCCGTAAAAGTCTGCAAGAATGCAACTTTTTGATTTTGTTTACTTAAAGTTTAAATTCAAATGGAACATCTCGGCTCTGGGTGAGCGTATCGAAATGGGGTTTTGTTCATATGAAAGTGCTTGGAAAAAGGAAAGTTTTGAGACCAGAAAGAACTTGATCCGATAACCGGAACCGGAAATAAAAGTGATATTGCGTGAGATGCTCTAATTTGATTATTAACAACTTTTTGGACACGAGATTTGGTGCAAATGAAAGCTAACAAGTTTTTCCATCAACCACAAAAAGTTCTACAAAAAATATTCAATCCCTTAAGAGTAATACGCGTTTTTGACCCTTAATAAAATCTCTCCCGCAAAGTGAAAATAGTAAGATTTGACGCGCAATGGGGTGGCGGGTTCGATCCTCGGTGTGGGTAAATTTTTCCTTCGTCAAATTTGCTTTTTTTCATGTAAACAAGTATTTCGTATGATAATAAATGTATTTACTTTCTGAGAAACTTTTAAAAACGTTGTAAATATTTTTTTCTGCAATTTTCATTAAATAAATGGCTATCTTGCAACAAACATATGATTGTTCTTGTCCAACGAGGGTTTGTCGGTAGTTTTTGTTTTTTTACTACTTTTTGTGAAAGAGAAGGCTTGTTTTGCTTTATTTGAGGGGGGTGCCTGTCGAAAAAAGACCAAAAATAAAATAATAATGCCATTAAAATAGTTAAATCTTTTGATTATTTCTCATTTACAAATAATAACAAAGTGTGTGTTTTTTTCATGAGACGCGAACTTTCATTCATTATAAGAAAAAAGTGAAAAATAAATTTGTTTCCCTTTTATTTTTGGTCTTTCTTCGACAGGCACCCCCTCAAATAAAGTATAACAAGTTTTCTATTTCACAAAAAGAAGTAAAAAAACAAAAACTGCCGACAAACCCTCGTTGGACAAGAACAATCATATATTTCTTGCAAGATAGTCATTTATTTAATGAAAATTACAAGAAAAAATTATTTACAACATTTTTAAAAATTGAGCTGAACTTGTGGTAGGTACCTTGTGAAACATCTTCAAAATAATTGTTAATAAATTAAACACTGCTTTTAGATGAACCAGTCAATATATTATAAATACTCTACATATGTTTCGGCTTATTAGGCCTTTATCAAGAGTATTACATAGTGAATACTAAGTATTCACTATGTAATACTCTTGATACTAAGTATTCACTATGTAATACTCTTGATAAAGGCCTAATAAGCCGAAACATATGTAGAGTATTTATAATATATTGACTGATTCATCTAAAAGCAGTGTTTAATTTATTAACAATTATTTTTAAAAATTTCTCAGAAAGGAAAAACATTTATTATCATAAAAATTACTTGGTTACGTGAAAAAACAGCAAATTTGAAGAAAAAAAATTTGCTCACACCGAAGATCGAATCCACCACCCCATTCCGCGTCAAATCTTACTATTTTCACGTTTTAAAGGTCAAAAACGCGTATAACTTTTCAGGGATTGAATATTTTTTGTATAACTTTTTGTGGTTGATGGAAAAACTTGTAAGCTTTCATTTGCACCAAACCTCGTTTCCAAAAAATTAGAGCCTCTCACACAATATCACTTTTATTTATGGTTTCGGTTATCCGATTTAGTTCTTTCTGGTCTCAAAATTTTCCTTTTTCTAAGCACTTTCATATGCACAAAACCCCATTTCGATGCGCTTACCCAGAGGCGAGATATTCCATTTGTTAATTGGCAAAATTAATTTAAACTCTAAATAAACAAAAGCAAAAAGTTGTATTCGTGCAGACTTTTATGGGGGTTATGCCGAACATCAATAGTTATCGTTTAAAGTTGGTTTGAAGTTGATCAAAGTTTCGAAAAAAAAGTTATTTGTTAATTAACAAATTATGCCAATTGTTTAAACAATCAAAAAGTATTGAAGATATTGGCATGTATTTGTCTGTTTTTTGAAAAAACAATATCCTGACCTCATTAGTTTCGGAGTAATCAATTTGTTAATTAAGAAATTTATTTTGGCTATAACAAATGAACGGGCTGACAAAATGAGTTGTGCCTAGCGCCAAACGACGCGTATTGAAAATATCTTTCGACTGAATCAAGATTTTTTCAAATCCGTCAAACCGTTCTCATTTTACTAAATAAGAACGAAAGAAATTTTGTTTAAACAATTATTTGACCATAAAGCTTGCGGTTTAGGAACATTTTTCATAAGAAAATCTTGTTCAGCGGAATTTTTCCTATAAGAATCCGTTGCTAACCCAAATGGTATACAAAATTTGTAAAATCACGTCTTTTTTACCCCAGCAGACTCACCTATCGTTGTCACTTTAAAATCAAGTGAAGCAGCTATTCATAAATGAATATGCGATGTTCCCCATACGGACTAGAAAGTATGTCTGAAATAATATTCAGTTTTATCAGATTTACCTAAGTGGGATTTCGAACTCGATCTGGATATTCCAACTTATGTAGGGTTTAAATTGAAACAGTGAGGAGTAAGAAATTTTCAGGTTATCTGCAATTCTATTCATAAACTCTTATACTATAATACTCTAACTTTATTAACCTAATCCGAATTAACTCTAGTTAGGATTAACATGGGAATTTTGTGACTTTCTTGTTAACTATTTAAGAAAAACTAGTTATAATTTTGATACTTTTTCCTTCAACCCGAATTAACTCGAGCCATGTATTCAAACGCCGTATCATAAAGTACAACTCGAAATTAAACATGTTACAGGCATTACCATATAAGGTCAGTTGGGGTATCTGGGCCCAGGGGGTAACTGGGCCATGGCTTTTTCCGTAAAACTTGTGGGGGTAATTTCACTTCAAGCAGTTGGCAGCACTGAAGGACAATGGCTTCTCACTATAACAACTAGTCTCATGTTTCTGGGTGTTGTTGCTTTCATGTAGCAATTTTTTAAATTTTGTAGTGCAAAATTTTCATAGCAACTTGATGTAATCTTGATATTTATGAATTATCTACAGGTTTACTGTATATGTTATCAACATCACAGTTAATTTAGCATACATTAGAAACATAATATGTCCCTAAAATGTTACTGCAAGCACGTGTTCTCCGTTAGGTCAAAAGCTTGAGTGGGTGGCCCAGTTCCCCCATAATATTTCAAAAGTGGGGTAAGTGGGCCAGTTAATTGGGGCATCTGGGCACGCCTGGGACCAAGTTACCCCAAGCACATTAAGTATGTTGTTATTGTCTTTATTCATTAGGTAGATGTAGATCACTTTTTTTGTGCAACTGTACACAGTCACACAAAAAAAAATGTGATCTGAACCCAAGATCCGACATAGTAATCCTTATGTATTTTGACGTGTTGAAAGCGAATCCGATGTCCGTTTAGCTCCGTCACCCACCAATTTTTTGTAAATCGCGAAAATAGCCTAAGCAACACCATTTCTTTAGATTATTTTTGCTATTTACTTAAAGTTGGTGGGTAATGGAGCTAAACGGACATTGGATTCGTGTTCAGCACGCCAAAATACATAGGATTACTATGTCGGGTCTCGGGTACAGATCACTTTTTTTTTGTGGGCCTGTGTTATTTATGCTTACTTGAAATTGGATGTTTTGTACGTTTAATGTTGGCTTTTGTACCTTAACAGAAGTTGTGTTATTCCTAAATTTGAATAAATTTCACACCTAATTGTTATGTAGTTCTCTTACATCATCGACAACTCGACTATGGTGTGGTTTAAATGACTTGTGGTAATTTTTGTACGAATTTTACATCTTTACCAACAGATCCACTTACCCCAGTTCAAATAACAATCGTTTGTATGAAACCGAGACCCGTATGGTCCAGTTGCCCCAATTTCTAGGGGTAACTGAACCCATCAGATATTCTATTATTTAATTATTATTATAAAGAAAATTAAATTTGACTCGGGATTTGAATATTATATATTTAAAGACTATATATTGTATTATATATAAAAACATATTTTAGATATTAATATAACTTATTAGTGGTTCACAGGTAAGTTCAAAGTATAATATAGTCGCTCAGGTTGTAAAATCATGGCCCAAATACCCCAAGTGACCTTAGTGATAACCCGAATTATCTCGAAAAAAATTAGGCCACTGAAATGTTCTACTTTTCGGTACCATAGCGGGATGACCAATCTTGTACATATGTGTAAGGTCGTACATTGTGTTCGACTGTTTTGCTTCAAATTATTAGTAGTTGAGAAGCTAAGATTGTGTGCAAATTGTTCGATTATGAATGCTGCCATTTTTGCGACAAAAACAAAAAGTATTCTATTAAAAATGATGATGGAGAGATTGAATACGAAGAAGTTGCAAGCGATGGAAACAGCTGGGAACTAGTCGAAAATGCTAGGGTATGGTGTGAAATTGGAGAAGACACACCTGCCCCGCCGCACTATCCATTTACAGAAAATGTTGGCATTACTTTTTGAACTGCTGGAGATGAGAACGAGCGTTTTCTCTTTGAAAAGTTGGTTGATGATCAACTGCAATAACTGAGGAGTTAAATAAATTCGATCTTTAAACCTTGGCTAAAAATGCACGAAATTTTGCGGTTGGATCCCAGTAACTTCTACCGCGGTCAGGGTGTTTTTAGCCATACTTAATTATAATTCAAAGTGTAGTAAAAAAGCCAAGCATGAAAATATATTGGTCAAATAATTCATTATTAACCACTCCTCTTTCTCCGAAAGCAATATCATGTAAATGGTTTGAAAATATCAAACAATTTCTATATTTTTCTAATAATGAGACATACGATCCTGAAGTGTATCCTAACCCAAAACTAAACAAAATACTTCCAATTACGTGAAGAAATCTTGTGATTTTGTGGTGCCCGAAAAACATATAACAATCGATAAAGTCTTTTATTGTACAAGAGCCGTTTGGGATCGATTCGGTATATTCCTCTAAAGGCTATTTATGGAATCTTCTGACTTATAGCGGCAAGGGGACCATTTAGGCTAGTGTCTTCTAAAGTAGCCATGTCTCCCACCAAACCATTTCTAGCAAAGGTATATTGTCTAACCATGGACACCTTTTATAATTGTTCTCAACTTGCAGACTTGCTGATACAAAACAAACGGATGTATATGGGACATTGTTGTTACGAAGAAAGGAGGTTCCAAAAGAGTTAGAGACAAATATGTCAGGGAAGTCACCGTTATGAAAGGAGATTCAAAAAACATGTGCTAATATCCACGGTGTACATCATCGACTCCAGGAGGTTGCCACAAAGTTGGGGTAAAAAGAAAACCAAAGGCTGTTATCGATTACAACCGCAACAAGGGTGAAGTTGACCTTGTCAATCTGCATTTGGCCGACTATGCTTTGCCGAAGACGAGAGGAAAAGAATATTATAAAAAAATATTTGACCATTTGATTGATCTAACGCTTTAAATTTCTTTTGTTCTGTACAAAAATGAAGATGGGAAGAAGTCCGTATTCAATTATAGATGCTCATGATGATGAAGAAGCACAGATCTGAATTTATTGCAAAAGTGGGCCGCCCATCAACAGTTTTGCCCCCATCATGGCTTAATTTACGTCATTTTCCTAAGTATATATTCGCAACAGAAAAGAAGGTCTGCCCCACAAGATAATGTGGTATTCGTAACAGGGTAACGGATGCTAGGGAAAAGAAAATGCGGCGGTAAAGCAGATATTGGTGCTCACAGTGTGAGGCGGCTTTGTATGTAACGCCGTGCTTCCACGTTTATCAAATTGTACTATATAGATATAGTTATCACATCCCGAGTTAACTCGGGTTAAGGATTTAAATTTTTTGCTGCATTCTATTTTTTGCTAGTGAACGCAAGAATATTTGTGTTAGCTTGCTTATACACAGTTATTTGTTTGTACAATAGTCCTGAATTTTAGTACTTAAACAGGTTAGAACATGTATCATTTCAATAAATTCTCCCCCCCTCCTAAACCCCGCCATCGTTTGTTTTTTCTGTGGAATATGTTTCAACGATAGGCGTTCTTCGAAAAACAACAATAAAAAAATCGGTAAAGGTATTTGCACAGAACTTCCCTCTTTATTTATATACGGCGGTCACTCTAAGAAATTATTAATTAAGAAATGACATAAGAATTATAATCGCAATGTAGTTAGCCCTATTATTACAGAGAAAACCTGATAACTTTTTTTACATCATCTACTCTATAGTGGTGGGGGATAAAATTTAGGTTTAGAATGTAATGAAACGTGGAAATTTCAAAACTAAAAAAAAATCCAAGTAGTGGAAACATTTTTTTTTAATTTTCAAAACAATTTTCTTTCTTTTTTTGAAATATGTTTAGAATGCCATGAAATGTGGAAATTTTAAACTTGAGGAAAAAATTGTTCATCAATTTTATCCAAAATTTTCAATTTTTTTTTTATTTTCAAAAAAATATATATAATTTTTTTAAATATGTTTGGAATGTCATGAAACGTGGATTATAAATTTGAGCAAACAAAATTTTTTACTATTGTCCATTTTATACAATATGTTCAAAATTTGGAATTTTTTTCCATTTGAAATTTTCGAAAAAAAATTTTTTTTTGAAATAGGTTTAAAATGTCACGAAACATTATCTATTCCCTTTAGATGGTCCACCCTGTATATCTTTCAGTGAAAGTCTTACCATTTCTTCGGTGGCAGTGGCGTCAGGTACCTACCAAATTTGACTGCTATCCGTCAAGTAGTTTTTTAGTTAATGCACCAACAGACCAACAGACAGGCAGACCGATATACAGACAGACTGGCGGAATTGAAAAACCCAATTTTCGTTATCTACATGTTCCGAATCGTGAAAATCCGAAAAAATCTCGGAGGGTGATTTTTTCTCGAATACAATACTTCCCTTCGGTGTGCGAGGGAAGTAAAAAATGGATTGAGAATGGAAGAATTAAGAAAAAACAGTCGTACGTTAAGCGATTCATGCCGATTCATCATTACTTTTTCTGTGTAAGTTCAAATTTTACCAATGTCTGTAATAATAGAAGAAACAAACAACTAAAATAAGTTTATACTGTTATGCATTACACCCCCTATGATACCTCCATGATTAATAGTGACATCCTGGAAAGTTGTAGAAAGATATAGAGTTTTCTGGAGTGTGGTGGAAGAAGATTCTCGATTATGTTCTAGATAACTCTAAAGGTAATTTCAGAGTATACCGGGTGTGTCACGTATTGCGCTCGCCCCGATATTTCCTAAAATATTAGGAATAGAAAATTGAAATTTGGAGGCCTTATTACACGACTAAAATGCCATCTTTTTGATAAAAAATCAAGTTTGGTGCACATCCGGTTTGACCGGAAATGCCCACAACTTTCGATTTTTAAATGGAACACCCTTTATATTTTTACATTTTTGGAATCTAGAGGAAATTTTGAATACAATGCATTCATTTTAGTCATTTTTTGATAAACATTAAAAATTTTATTAAAAATTCTATTTCTGAATCCAGAGTGCTGTGGTGCCCAAAATATATTTTAGTTTGTGTGCTACGTTACTATAAAAATAAAAAGAGCAATATGTGATGTAAATGTGATTTTTACCCACTAACTCGGTTTTTTTAAATGGGAATTTAATCGTTCACCAACATTTTTAAATACCTCATTTTCATACGAATCTAATGATACCAAAATTTTGAAAATCCGCTCAGAAATATTTGAGATTTCAGCCAAAATACAATGCAACCATGCTTTTAGAAACATGCGGCTAATAGATAATAGATTAGTGGGCATTGGAAACTAAAATGGCACATTTCTGTGTAAATCTGGTAACCTAATAACATTGGAAAAATCATAGTAGCCATTGAATGTAATAAAACAATATCAGCTGTCAGACAGACTCGTGTAGTTATAGGCAATCTTGAGCTATCAAACATTTAATAATTGTGAGCGCAAAGAACGTTACAATTAAGTTTAACATAGGTATGTGGAGGTAAACACAATTACATCCACAAGGACATTTGCAATAGAATGCGACATCGGTTCGGTTTTCAGAGTTTTATTTAAATGAACATAAATATCGGGCTTATAAATAAATAAAAATCAATTCCGTTTTAACAATTAAACTTAAAGTAGGTAACAGTAGGTTTTAAAATAATTAATATAATTAAATCATAAATTGACATTTATAGATATTGTTCAAACTGTCCACCATTTTTTTCTATACACAATTCGGCTCTGCGTACAGTTGCTTGAACGGCTCTACGCAATTCAGCCGGCGTTATTTCATTAAGAGCCCGTACAACTTTATTTTGCAGCTCTTCACGGGTATTTGAAGAAGTTTTATAAAATTAATTTTTGAGAGTTTCCCATACATAATAGTCGAGGGGTGTTAAGTCAGGTGACCTAGGAGGCCACCTGATATGACCTTGATTTGCGATAAGGCGTTCACCATGCAAGTTGTTTAAATATTCCATCACTCTTCTGGAATTATGTGGGGGAGCACCATCTTGTTGGAAAAACAGATTTTGTAAATAGGCAAGAGGAAGTAAGTCAAGAAATTCTGCTGTCTGGTTTTGTAAAAAGAATAAATATCGTTCGCCAGTAAGTGTTCCATCAAAAAATATGGGTCCAATTATTCGATCTCCAAGTACTCCAAGCCAACAGTTAAACCCAAATCTTTCCTGAATATTCCCCCGCCCTACCAACCTCGGATTTTCTTGAGCCCAGTACCTAGTATTATTTCTGTTAAACATACCTTGGTTCGTAAATCTACTTTCATCTGAATATAAAATATGAAAGGGAAAACCTGGGTTTGGTTGTACTCCATTTAAGAACCAGTTGCAATATACTAGCCTCCTGTCGTTATCATCTCCATAAAGATGTTGGTGTATTTGGTATTTATAAGACCGAAACTTATGTTTCTTTAAAATTCTGCAAACCGAAGACTGACTAATGTCGCATTCCATTGACAATTCCCTTGTTGATGTTGTTGGGTGTACCATCACAAATCCTAATACATCAATTTCTTTGTCCTCACTTACAATAAATGTTTGATGGTCATCTTGTTGATTGGGTTCGTTTCTTAATTCTTGTTCCACTCTGGCAAACAAGTGTCTGCTTGGATGACGTCTGTTGGGATATCGTTGATGATACAGTTCTGCAGCTGCAGTTGAATTTTTGAGACGCTCTCCATATATCAGTAACATATCGACCTTTTCATTTCTGCTAAAATTATTCATTTTCTTTAATTCTTACTCAAAGAGATTTCCGCAACGCTTTATTTTGTATCTGTCTGACAGCTGATATTGTTTTATTACATTCAATGGCTACTATGATTTTTCCAATGTTATTAGGTTACCAGATTTACACAGAAATGTGCCATTTTAGTTTCCAAAGCCCACTAATCTATTATCTATTAGCCGCATGTTTCTAAAAGCTTGGTTGCATTGTATTTTGGCTGAAATCTCAAATATTTCTGAGCGGATTTTCAAAATTTTGGTATGGTATTAGATTCGTATGAAAATGAGGTATTTAAAAATGTCGGTGAACGATGAAATTCCCGAGTTAGTGGGTAAAAATCACATTTAAAAATTTTAAACGCCTCTAGAGAATTAAGTAATGCAATCATATTGCTCTTTTTATTTTTATAGTAACGTAGCACACAAACTAAAATATATTTTGGGCACCACAGCACTCTGGATTCAGAAATAGATTTTTTAATAAAATTTTTAATGTTTATCAAAAAGTGACCAAAATGGATGTATTGTATTCAAAATTTCCTCTAGATTCCAAAAATGTAAAAATATATAGGGTGTTCCATTTAAAAATCGAAAGTTGTGGGCATTTCCGGTCAAACCGGATGTGCACCAAACTTGATTTTTTATTGATAAGATGGCATTTTAGTCGTGTAATAAGGCCTCCCAATTTCAATTTTCTATTCCAAATATTTTATGAAATATCGGGGCGAGCGCAATTCGTGACTCACCCGGTATAAGGCGAGATTCCATGGCGGGAAGAAGTTTTATTAAAGTGAAGTTTGGTAGCGAAAAATGAGGTTATAAACATTGCAAAAGTTAGTTTAGAAATATTGCGTAATCAGTAAATTATTAAATAAAGCGTTACCCCTTGTTAAAATTATTTAGAACCCACGGATCCTGAAGGCTGGCTTCATGGGTGAAAATACGCGATAATACTTTAAATTCTATAATTGTGAATTATAAATTATTATTATTCCAAAGAAAGTAAAACATTAAATCTCAATGTGCAATAACGATATCAAGTTTGACTGATAATTTGAACGGGTATTTTAATGAAATGGACCCCACTTGGTATCTAATCCACTGCATTGCAATCTTGTGCGATTTTCTGTTTGTTGTTAAAATCATTTTATTTTGCAAACCTTTCAAGAATACATGAAATGCTCAAAGGTTTACTTCAAGCTTTTGTCATTTCCATGCTTCAAGCCCAGACAATTATCCATAGCTCACTGCGCTGAACTTTAGTATCGATTGCACGATATGAGTAAATTAGAAAAAAATTCTATGCAGTGTTATAAGTCACATATATGCGAGCCCCGCCTGTATTATTTTGCTTGGACAACAAACGCGAGGCAGAGAAACTAAAAAATATAGCTTTAAAACAATGTCGTGTGCAAGTTTCAGCAGCGTCATTTTTCTTTAATGTTTTTGAACTGTTCTAGCTCATAGTGGAGTAAAGTTCGGTTGAAAATTCACTTATTTCTGATAGTTCATGACACAGGAATATAACTATATACATGTCTACGTTGCTGTGCACCCCATAGGGCATATAAAATAGCTAATGATGATTTTATCTGGGTGTTCTATTAGCCCAGGGTCGATCTGAAGTTTTATATAGGAAACATTGAACAAATTAGAGACAAGCTGAAATTTGGTATATAAGTTTGTATTGGGGTCCTTAAAATACCTTCAAACCCCACCGGTAATCCGCCGTGCCTGTCACCTCTAAACAACCCCCAAAAGGGGCGAGAATCGGACTTTTTTTAGTTTTTTCGCAATATCTTAAAAACAAAGCCATATACGAAAAAATATGAAGATAGAAAAATTAAAGAGCATAAAATTTCCTATAAAATCACGTTTAGCAGTTTTATTTTGCTCTTCACCTATCTATTAGCTAACTAGTATTGGAGCCTATATACTCTATGCATGTTTAAAAATGAATTATTATTTCAAAAGATTCAGTTATAATGCTCGATCTATTTATGGTAAAATTTTGCGTTACTCTGAATTTTTGAGCTATAGGCCAATGTCTTGTTCACTTATTGATTAATACGTCCCTGGTGAGTTTGACGCACTTATTGCAGACCACCCTGTATTAGATAGCTTCCGTTATATTTAAACTTTGGTTCTCTAAATCCGCAAAGATATACTCTGGCTTAAAATCAAAGTTGCGGACTTAACAAAAACACTGAGATAAATTTAATGTGACTATGGCTGAAAATCAAAGTTGCAAATTCTTTTGTTACTTGGAAAACACTGTTGTTATTTTTAATTAGTGAGCCGAAAGTTTGGCTTTATAAACTTGTTGTATCATTCTAGGAGTTGTTATTTATTTTGTACGTATCTTGGGAAAGTTTATAACCAAGTTTATATAAAACTTTGCTTTTTGCATCATACACTCGGGGGAGTTTCATTAAGTTTTGTATGGTTTTAATAATTAACGCGCAAAATAATTTAATTTTACATGGAAAGCCTTTTCGTTAACAAATTAAAGTGCGTAAATATTCACATAAAGTAATATTTATGTCTTTATATTTGCGGTTGCCGCTTCCAACTAAAACTGTATTCGAGTTTCACGTTAATCGACTTAAGTAATGATGGAAAATGTCATTTCGTTCTGATTTACGATTATGACATACACAGAAATTCATTTTATTGTAACCAAAACCACTTTAATATCAGAGCGAAATAAATTAAACGTCGTATATGTGTTCTGTTTTAGATTAAAATAATAATGGAATGTCTGGATATCAAATTGAAATGCAGCATACGGGGATAGCCTCAACTATATTCATACATTTTTCTAAAGTAAAATCAAAGTCAATTTTCAAGTGGTCATGAAAAATTTTACTTCAAAACTGTGTAGGTTTTAATTCTTTCAGTGAATTACATAACCTAAAAAACTACTTCCATATCCAGATTCCACATCCAAGTCTTTCTAAAGAAAACATCTTGTTACTGTATTTGAACTCATGTATATCATAGATTTTAATAACATAATATTTGAAAGCATCTGCCTCAAAATGGTAATGTGGGTGACTGACATCAAAAAATTTTTTGAGAAATTTTGTTCTCGTACACACACTAAACCACAATTTTGTTTTATTAACCGCTTTAATAATAAAGTGGGGGTGGCATATTCCTAGAGCCAGTATCACACAAAAGTTTGTTGCATGTAAACTCTCATTCTTATAGGCCGATTCAGAAAGGTATCTGGGTACTCTGTTAATAATTATAAAGTGTTCCCTATCAGCGTTTCCTTGTAGTGGGGATTATTTAAAAGTCTACTTTTTAAACAAACCCCAACTGATAGTCATTTGTGAAATATCTTCAAGTAAGGATTTATAAGAATTTCGGTAAAATTGCCTGCTGGCTATACAGGAGTGAGTCCATGTAAAAACCGAAAATAAAAAGTTAAAAATTATGTCACACCCCAACCACTTGAAATTGGTGTTATTTTATCGGATTTATTCTCTCTCGCGCCAAATCAAGCGCCTGCTCGATCGGTTAACTAAAGATTTAAAAAAAATGAAAAATGAGGTTCAAATGCATTTGGATATTGTTGAGAGGTTGGACAACAAGAATTTTCAAGTGCCTTATTCATAACCCCCCTCCGCGCCTGGGGGGACTGTTAAGGCAAATAAGGGTGTGATTCAGTTTATTTGCCCTAATAGCCCCCTTTCGGGTGCGGGGGTTATGGGTAAGGCACTTGAAAATTCTCGTTGCCCAATAACCTGTCAACAACATGTATATACATTTTGGAGTGTTCATGTGTATTTAACCTAACCTAAAATTAAAAAAAAAATAAATAAATCATTCCATAATAAACAATACATAATTTTTAACTTTATTCTTTCGGCTCTTACATGGAATGACTCCTGTATAGTAAGCATGCAATTTTACCGAAATTCTTATATTTACTTACTTGAAGATATTCCACAAATGTGCATCAGTTGAAGTTAGTATAAAAAGTAGACTTTTAAATAATCCCATTGATTTCTAGTATATACACCAAATCCCAAGTTTCTGGACTCTTACCAGTTTGCTTTACGTATTTACCACCAAAGTGTCATCAGTCCATTTAAAAGAACTGTTCAATATGCAACAAATTGGTTTGATCAGTGTACAATATTATAAATCATATAAAGCAATTTACAGACGAGTTATGCGTTAGGCGAAAAAAATGCACTTTGACAATATTATAATAAACTCCTCGAACAAATCGAAGGCTGCTTGGAATATAATTAATCAATCATTGAAAAGGGAAAAAAATAATTATAGTCCTGATATATCAATAAATAATGAACTAACTACAGATAAAATAGTCATCGCCAATGAATTCAATTCATATTTTTGAAATATAACTAATTCATTAACAATACCAGACAATAATATATTTAATCATAAGAATAGAACCTATACGGGCATTATTAAAAATTCGCTTTACTTAAAACCCACTACAGCCGAGGTTATAAATATAATCAACAGTTTAAAAAATTCTAATTCTTCCGGTTCTGATCATTTTCCGGTTAAAATTGTTATAAATTGTTCCAGAGAATTGGCTACACCATTAACCGATATCATAAATCAATGTTTTTCAGATGGTATTTTTCCAGATCTTTTAAAATTATCCAAAGTAATTCCATTGTTTAAAAAAGGTGACCGTACACGGCTCTGTAAATATAGACCAATAGCAATTTTATCAGTTTTTTAAAAAATAATTGAAAAACTAATCGCAATAAGAATATCTGAATTTTTAAATACTCAAAAACTCAGTCCTCTCAACAAATCAGCATGGCTTTAGAGTGAATAGAGCAACCATATCAGCTTTAGTAAGTTTTCTGGATTATATTTATGAAAATCTTGTCAGAGGTCATGAGGTTATG
This sequence comes from Stenurella melanura, assembly GCA_963583905.1. Classification (NCBI taxonomy): domain Eukaryota; kingdom Metazoa; phylum Arthropoda; class Insecta; order Coleoptera; family Cerambycidae; genus Stenurella; species Stenurella melanura. The sequence goes on along the minus strand of OY757310.1, from coordinate 171,719,401 downwards.
GCACTTATTATTGACCTTTAAAAGGCATTTGATTGTGTTAATCACGACATTCTCTTGGATACTATTGAAAAATATGGTATACGAGGGAAATGTAAAATGTTATTAAAATCTTACATATCCAACAGACAGCGGTATGTCGATTTCTTAGGTTCGAGGTCAGAAACTAAAACAACAGATATTGGTGTACCTCAAGGTAGTGTTTTGGGACCGCTCCTTTTTCTCCTTTACATTAACGACTTAGATAATTATGTAAATGAATTTTATTGCTCCTTTGCTGATGATATTACTGTTGCCGTAGGTACAAAAAACATTCAAGAACTGATTGATAAGTTAAATTCTACCCTACTTAATATAAATAATTATTTCACTATAAAGAAATTGGTAATGAACCAAGAAAAAACATTATCGTTACAGTTTCATTCTGTTTGAGCTCATTACATATCGAGTTTGCTTTTACAACTTAATGGTAGATCCATTGAACAAGTGTCAACTTTTAAATTATTAGGTCTGTATATTGATTTATCACTGGATGTCTCCTATATCTGCAATAAATGCTCAAGTCATTGTTTTGCGCTGAGAAGATTACGTCACATAACCAATTTAAAGACTGTGAAGATATTTTATTTTACTAATTTAGAGGCCAGACTACGCTATGGTATTATTTTTTGGGGAAAATCACCGTCATATAATCGTGTGTTCTTGCTGCAAAAAGGAGCTATTCGTAATGTGTTTAATTTAAGCTATAGAGAATCCTGCAAACAGACATTTATCAAACATAATATTTTTACATTACCCTGTGTGTACATACATGAAATTTTAAAATAAAAAAAAAACTTATCCACCTTCAATTCCTTAAATGCTAATCACAATTATCCTACACGGCATGGATCCAATTTGCAATACGATATACACAGACTTGAATTATATAAAAGAAAACCATATTACATGGGATGAATAATTTACAATAAGTTAGCAGTTGAAATTAAAACTATACCTAGTGTAAACAAGTTTTTGTCAGAATTTAAAAAGTTTCTGTTGAAAAATGCATTCTACTCGATAGATGAATTCTTAATGTATTAATATGTATTTGACGTATCCTATATCATTGTATGATCTCTTGGATAAATAAAGCATTATTATTATTATTATTTATCCGCATTACACCACCATACCTTCAACAGCATAGGCTCAACATAAAATCTAGTTCTAGATCTCGTAATACATACGTGTACCAAATTTCAGTCAATATCTATAATTCTATCTTGTTAATCACTACAATAGTGGAGTGAGGATGGAAGTTGTCACAAAATATTTTAAAA